>CM075871.1:11512255-12112255 GCA_038021265.1 Cyprinella venusta
CCTCCGATCTTCTTGAAACTCTGGATTCTGACAGAGGGCCACGAGACTTCGACCAGCGCGCAAAAATGGAGGCTCTAGACCCTTCCAGAGCCGAGATTTCGGATGTCAAAGTTTTGACCTGAAAAAAAAAACATAAGGGGTAACACTGTCGTTTTTGGCCGAAATTTTGACCCCCTCCGATCTTCTTGAAACTCTGGATTCTGACAGAGGGCCACGAGACTTCGACCAGCGCGCAAAAATGGAGGCTCTAGACCCTTCCAGAGCCGAGATATCGGATGTCAAAGTTTTGACCCGAAAAAAAAAACATAAGGGGTAACACTGTCGTTTTTGGCCGAAATTTTGACCCCCTCCGATCTTCTTGAAACTCTGGATTCTGACAGAGGGCCACGAGACTTCGACCAGCGCGCAAAAATGGAGGCTCTAGACCCTCCCAGAGCCGAGATATCGGATGTCAAAGTTTTGACCTGAAAAAAAAACATAAGGGGTAACACTGTCGTTTTTGGCCGAAATTTTGACCCCCTCCGATCTTCTTGAAACTCTGGATTCTGACAGAGGGCCACGAGACTTCGACCAGCGCGCAAAAATGGAGGCTCTAGACCCTTCCAGAGCCGAGATATCGGATGTCAAAGTTTTGACCTGAAAAAAAAAACATAAGGGGTAACACTGTCGTTTTTGGCCGAAATTTTGACCCCCTCCGATCTTCTTGAAACTCTGGATTCTGACAGAGGGCCACGAGACTTCGACCAGCGCGCAAAAATGGAGGCTCTAGACCCTTCCAGAGCCGAGATATCGGAAGTCAAAGTTTTGACCCGAAAAAAAAAAAACATAAGGGGTAACACTGTCGTTTTTGGCCGAAATTTTGACCCCCTCCGATCTTCTTGAAACTCTGGATTCTGACAGAGGGCCACGAGACTTCGACCAGCGCGCAAAAATGGAGGCTCTAGACCCTTCCAGAGCCGAGATATCGGATGTCAAAGTTTTGACCTGAAAAAAAAACATAAGGGGTAACACTGTCGTTTTTGGCCGAAATTTTGACCCCCTCCGATCTTCTTGAAACTCTGGATTCTGAAAGAGGGCCACGAGACTTCGACCAGCGCGCAAAAATGGAGGCTCTAGACCCTTCCAGAGCCGAGATATTGGATGTCAAAGGTTTGACCTGAAAAAAAAACATAAGGGGTAACACTGTCGTTTTTGGCCGAAATTTTGACCCCCTCCGATCTTCTTGAAACTCTGGATTCTGACAGAGGGCCACGAGACTTCGACCAGCGCGCAAAAATGGAGGCTCTAGACCCTTCCAGAGCCGAGATATCGGATGTCATAGTTTTGACCTGAAAAAAAAAACATAAGGGGTAACACTGTCATTTTTGGCCGAAATTTTCACCCCTTCCGATCTTCTTGAAACTATGGATTCTGACAGAGGGCCATGAGACTTCGACCAGCGCGCAAAAATGGAGGCTCTAGACCCTTCCAGAGCCGAGATATCGGATGTCAAAGTTTTGACCTGAAAAAAAAAACATAAGGGGTAACACTGTCGTTTTTGGCCGAAATTTTGACCCCCTCTGATCTTCTTGAAACTCTGGATTCTGACAGAGGGCCACGAGACTTCGACCAGGGCGCAAAAATGGAGACTCTAGACCCTTCCAGAGCCGAGATATCGGATGTCAAAGTTTTGACCTGAAAAAAAAACATAAGGGGTAACACTGTCGTTTTTGGCCGAAATTTTGACCCCCTCCGATCTTCTTGAAACTCTGGATTCTGACAGAGGGCCACAAGACTTCGACCAGCGCGCAAAAATGGAGGCTCTAGACCCTTCCAGAGCCGAGATATCGGATGTCAAAGTTTTGACCTGAAAAAAAAAACATAAGGGGTAACACTGTCGTTTTTGGCCGAAATTTTGACCCCCTCCGATCTTCTTGAAACTCTGGATTCTGACAGAGGGCCACGAGACTTCGACCAGCGCGCAAAAATGGAGGCTCTAGACCCTTCCAGAGCCGAGATATCGGATGTCAAAGTTTTGACCTGAAAAAAAAAACATAAGGGGTAACACTGTTGTTTTTGGCCGAAATTTTGACCCCCTCCGATCTTCTTGAAACTCTGGATTCTGACAGAGGGCCACGAGACTTCGACCAGCGCGCAAAAATGGAGGCTCTAGACCCTTCCAGAGCCGAGATATCGGATGTCAAAGTTTTGACCTAAAAAAAAAACATAAGGGGTAACACTGTCGTTTTTGGCCGAAATTTTGACCCCCTCCGATCTTCTTGAAACTCTGGATTCTGACAGAGGGCCACGAGACTTCGACCAGGGCGCAAAAATGGAGGCTCTAGACCCTTCCAGAGCCAAAATATCGGATGTCAAAGTTTTGACCCGAAAAAAAAAACATAAGGGGTAACACTGTCGTTTTTGGCTGAAATTTTGACCCCCTCCGATCTTCTTGAAACTCTGGATTCTGACAGTGGGCCACGAGACTTTGACCAGCGCGCAAAAATGGAGGCTCTAGACCCTTCCAGAGCCGAGATATCGGATGTCAAAGTTTTGACCTGAAAAAAAAAACATAAGGGGTAACACTGTCGTTTTTGGCCGAAATTTTGACCCCCTCCGATCTTCTTGAAACTCTGGATTCTGACAGAGGGCCACGAGACTTCGACCAGCGCGCAAAAATGGAGGCTCTAGACCCTTCCAGAGCCGAGATATCGGATGTCAAAGGTTTGACCTGAAAAAAAAACATAAGGGGTAACACTGTCGTTTTTGGCCGAAATTTTGACCCCCTCCGATCTTCTTGAAACTCTGGATTCTGACAGAGGGCCACGAGACTTCGAAAAGCGCGCAAAAATGGAGGCTCTAGACCCTTCCAGAGCCGAGATATCGGATGTCAAAGTTTTGACCCGAAAAAAAACCAAAAGGGGTAACACTGTCGTTTTTGGCCGAAATTTTGACCCCCTCCGATCTTCTTGAAACTCTGGATTCTGACAGAGGGCCACGAGACTTCGACCAGCGCGCAAAAATGGAGGCTCTAGACCCTTCCAGAGCCGAGATATCGGATGTCAAAGTTTTGACCTGAAAAAAAAAACATAAGGGGTAACACTGTCGTTTTTGGCCGAAATTTTGACCCCCTCCGATCTTCTTGAAACTCTGGATTCTGACAGAGGGCCACGAGACTTCGACCAGCGCGCAAAAATGGAGGCTCTAGACCCTTCCAGAGCCGAGATATCGGATGTCAAAGTTTTGACCTGAAAAAAAAACATAAGGGGTAACACTGTCGTTTTTGGCCGAAATTTTGACCCCCTCCGATCTTCTTGAAACTCTGGATTCTGACAGAGGGCCACGAGACTTCGACCAGCGCGCAAAAATGGAGGCTCTAGACCCTTCCAGAGCCGAGATATCGGATGTCAAAGTTTTGACCCGAAAAAAAAACATAAGGGGTAACACTGTCGTTTTTGGCCGAAATTTTGACCCCCTCCGATCTTCTTGAAACTCTGGATTCTGACAGAGGGCCACGAGACTTCGACCAGCGCGCAAAAATGGAGGCTCTAGACCCTTCCAGAGCCGAGATATCGGATGTCAAAGTTTTGACCTGAAAAAAAAACATAAGGGGTAACACTGTTGTTTTTGGCCGAAATTTTGACCCCCTCCGATCTTCTTGAAACTCTGGATTCTGACAGAGGGCCACGAGATTTCGACCAGCGCCCAAAAATGGAGGCTCTAGACCCTTCCAGAGCCGAGATATCGGATGTCAAAGTTTTGACCTGAAAAAAAAACATAAGGGGTAACACTGTCGTTTTTGGCCGAAATTTTGACCCCCTCCGATCTTCTTGAAACTCTGGATTCTGACAGAGGGCCACGAGACTTCGACCAGCGCGCAAAAATGGAGGCTCTAGACCCTTCCAGAGCCAAAATATCGGATGCCAAAGTTTTGACCCGAAAAAAAAAAACATAAGGGGTAACACTGTCGTTTTTGGCTGAAATTTTCACCCCCTCCGATCTTCTTGAAACTCTGGATTCTGACAGAGGGCCACGAGACTTCGACCAGCGCGCAAAAATGGAGGCTCTAGACCCTTCCAGAGCCGAGATATCGGATGTCAAAGTTTTGACCTGAAAAAAAAAACATAAGGGGTAACACTGTTGTTTTTGGCCGAAATTTTGACCCCCTCCGATCTTCTTGAAACTCTGGATTCTGACAGAGGGCCACGAGACTTCGACCAGCGCGCAAAAATGGAGGCTCTAGACCCTTCCAGAGCCGAGATATCGGATGTCAAAGTTTTGACCTGAAAAAAAAACATAAGGGGTAACACTGTCGTTTTTGGCCGAAATTTTGACCCCCTCCGATCTTCTTGAAACTCTGGATTCTGACAGAGGGCCACGAGACTTCGACCAGGGCGCAAAAATGGAGGCTCTAGACCCTTCCAGAGCCAAAATATCGGATGTCAAAGTTTTGACCCGAAAAAAAAAACATAAGGGGTAACACTGTCGTTTTTGGCTGAAATTTTGACCCCCTCCGATCTTCTTGCAACTCTGGATTCTGACAGTGGGCCACGAGACTTTGACCAGCGCGCAAAAATGGAGGCTCTAGACCCTTCCAGAGCCGAGATATCGGATGTCAAAGTTTTGACCTGAAAAAAAAAAACATAAGGGGTAACACTGTCGTTTTTGGCCGAAATTTTGACCCCCTCCGATCTTCTTGAAACTCTGGATTCTGACAGAGGGCCACGAGACTTTGACCAGCGCGCAAAAATGGAGGCTCTAGACCCTTCCAGAGCCGAGATATCGGATGTCAAAGTTTTGACCTGAAAAAAAAAACATAAGGGGTAACACTGTCGTTTTTGGCCGAAATTTTGACCCCCTCCGATCTTCTTGAAACTCTGGATTCTGACAGAGGGCCACGAGACTTCGACCAGCGCGCAAAAATGGAGGCTCTAGACCCTTCCAGAGCCGAGATATCGGATGTCAAAGGTTTGACCTGAAAAAAAAACATAAGGGGTAACACTGTCGTTTTTGGCCGAAATTTTGACCCCCTCCGATCTTCTTGAAACTCTGGATTCTGACAGAGGGCCACGAGACTTCGAAAAGCGCGCAAAAATGGAGGCTCTAGACCCTTCCAGAGCCGAGATATCGGATGTCAAAGTTTTGACCCGAAAAAAAACCAAAAGGGGTAACACTGTCGTTTTTGGCCGAAATTTTGACCCCCTCCGATCTTCTTGAAACTCTGGATTCTGACAGAGGGCCACGAGACTTCGACCAGCGCGCAAAAATGGAGGCTCTAGACCCTTCCAGAGCCGAGATATCGGATGTCAAAGTTTTGACCTGAAAAAAAAACATAAGGGGTAACACTGTTGTTTTTGGCCGAAATTTTGACCCCCTCCGATCTTCTTGAAACTCTGGATTCTGACAGAGGGCCACGAGACTTCGACCAGCGCACAAAAATGGAGGCTCTAGACCCTTCCAGAGCCGAGATATCGGATGTCAAAGTTTTGACCTGAAAAAAAAACATAAGGGGTAACACTGTCGTTTTTGGCCGAAATTTTGACCCCCTCCGATCTTCTTGAAACTCTGGATTCTGACAGAGGGCCACGAGACTTCGACCAGCGCGCAAAAATGGAGGCTCTAGACCCTTCCAGAGCCGAGATATCGGATGTCAAAGTTTTGACCCGAAAAAAAAACATAAGGGGTAACACTGTCGTTTTTGGCCGAAATTTTGACCCCCTCCGATCTTCTTGAAACTCTGGATTCTGACAGAGGGCCACGAGACTTCGACCAGCGCGCAAAAATGGAGGCTCTAGACCCTTCCAGAGCCGAGATATCGGATGTCAAAGTTTTGACCTGAAAAAAAAACATAAGGGGTAACACTGTTGTTTTTGGCCGAAATTTTGACCCCCTCCGATCTTCTTGAAACTCTGGATTCTGACAGAGGGCCACGAGATTTCGACCAGCGCCCAAAAATGGAGGCTCTAGACCCTTCCAGAGCCGAGATATCGGATGTCAAAGTTTTGACCTGAAAAAAAAACATAAGGGGTAACACTGTCGTTTTTGGCCGAAATTTTGACCCCCTCCGATCTTCTTGAAACTCTGGATTCTGACAGAGGGCCACGAGACTTCGACCAGCGCGCAAAAATGGAGGCTCTAGACCCTTCCAGAGCCAAAATATCGGATGCCAAAGTTTTGACCCGAAAAAAAAAAACATAAGGGGTAACACTGTCGTTTTTTGGCTGAAATTTTCACCCCCTCCGATCTTCTTGAAACTCTGGATTCTGACAGAGGGCCACGAGACTTCGACCAGCGCGCAAAAATGGAGGCTCTAGACCCTTCCAGAGCCGAGATATCGGATGTCAAAGTTTTGACCTGAAAAAAAAAACATAAGGGGTAACACTGTCGTTTTGGCCGAAATTTTGACCCCCTCCGATCTTCTTGAAACTCTGGATTCTGACAGAGGGCCACGAGACTTCGACCAGCGCGCAAAAATGGAGGCTCTAGACCCTTCCAGAGCCGAGATATCGGATGTCAAAGGTTTGACCTGAAAAAAAAAACATAAGGGGTAACACTGTCGTTTTTGGCCGAAATTTTGACCCCCTACGATCTTCTTGAAACTCTGGATTCTGACAGAGGGCCACGAGACTTCGAAAAGCGCGCAAAAATGGAGGCTCTAGACCCTTCCAGAGCCGAGATATCGGATGTCAAAGTTTGACCCGAAAAAAAACCAAAAGGGGTAACACTGTCGTTTTTGGCCGAAATTTTGACCCCCTCCGATCTTCTTGAAACTCTGGATTCTGACAGAGGGCCACGAGACTTCGACCAGCGCGCAAAAATGGAGGCTCTAGACCCTTCCAGAGCCGAGATATCGGATGTCAAAGTTTTGACCTGAAAAAAAAAACATAAGGGGTAACACTGTCGTTTTTGGCCGAAATTTTGACCCCCTCCGATCTTCTTGAAACTCTGGATTCTGACAGAGGGCCACGAGACTTCGACCAGCGCGCAAAAATGGAGGCTCTAGACCCTTCCAGAGCCGAGATATCGGATGTCAAAGGTTTGACCTGAAAAAAAAACATAAGGGGTAACACTGTCGTTTTTGGCCGAAATTTTGACCCCCTCCGATCTTCTTGAAACTCTGGATTCTGACAGAGGGCCACGAGACTTCGACCAGCGCGCAAAAATGGAGGCTCTAGACCCTTCCAGAGCCGAGATATCGGATGTCAAAGTTTTGACCTGAAAAAAAAACATAAGGGGTAACACTGTCGTTTTTGGCCGAAATTTTGACCCCCTCCGATCTTCTTGAAACTCTGGATTCTGACAGAGGGCCACGAGACTTCGACCAGCGCGCAAAAATGGAGGCTCTAGACCTTTCCAGAGCCGAGATATCGGATGTCAAAGTTTTGACCCGAAAAAAAAACATAAGGGGTAACACTGTCGTTTTTGGCCGAAATTTTGACCCCCTCCGATCTTCTTGAAACTCTGGATTCTGACAGAGGGCCACGAGACTTCGACCAGCGCGCAAAAATGGAGGCTCTAGACCCTTCCAGAGCCGAGATATCGGATGTCAAAGTTTTGACCTGAAAAAAAAACATAAGGGGTAACACTGTCGTTTTTGGCCGAAATTTTGACCCCCTCCGATCTTCTTGAAACTCTGGATTCTGACAGAGGGCCACGAGACTTTGACCAGCGCGCAAAAATGGAGGCTCTAGACCCTTCCAGAGCCGAGATATCGGATGTCAAAGTTTTGACCCGAAAAAAAAAAACATAAGGGGTAACACTGTCGTTTTTGGCTGAAATTTTCACCCCCTCCGATCTTCTTGAAACTCTGGATTCTGACAGAGGGCCACGAGACTTCGACCAGCGCGCAAAAATGGAGGCTCTAGACCCTTCCAGAGCCGAGATATCGGATGTCAAAGTTTTGACCTGAAAAAAAAAACATAAGGGGTAACACTGTCGTTTTTGGCCGAAATTTTGACCCCCTCCGATCTTCTTGAAACTCTGGATTCTGACAGAGGGCCACGAGACTTCGACCAGCGCGCAAAAATGGAGGCTCTAGACCCTTCCAGAGCCGAGATATCGGATGTCAAAGGTTTGACCTGAAAAAAAACATAAGGGGTAACACTGTCGTTTTTGGCCGAAATTTTGACCCCCTCCGATCTTCTTGAAACTCTGGATTCTGACAGAGGGCCACGAGACTTCGACCAGCGCGCAAAAATGGAGGCTCTAGACCCTTCCAGAGCCGAGATATCGGATGTCAAAGTTTTGACCTGAAAAAAAAAACATAAGGGGTAACACTGTTGTTTTTGGCCGAAATTTTGACCCCCTCCGATCTTCTTGAAACTCTGGATTCTGACAGAGGGCCACGAGACTTCGACCAGCGCGCAAAAATGGAGGCTCTAGACCCTTCCAGAGCCGAGATATCGGATGTCAAAGTTTTGACCTGAAAAAAAAACATAAGGGGTAACACTGTCGTTTTTGGCCGAAATTTTGACCCCCTCCGATCTTCTTGAAACTCTGGATTCTGACAGAGGGCCACGAGACTTCGACCAGGGCGCAAAAATGGAGGCTCTAGACCCTTCCAGAGCCAAAATATCGGATGTCAAAGTTTTGACCCGAAAAAAAAAACATAAGGGGTAACACTGTCGTTTTTGGCTGAAATTTTGACCCCCTCCGATCTTCTTGAAACTCTGGATTCTGACAGTGGGCCACGAGACTTTGACCAGCGCGCAAAAATGGAGGCTCTAGACCCTTCCAGAGCCGAGATATCGGATGTCAAAGTTTTGACCTGAAAAAAAAAACATAAGGGGTAACACTGTCGTTTTTGGCCGAAATTTTGACCCCCTCCGATCTTCTTGAAACTCTGGATTCTGACAGAGGGCCACGAGACTTTGACCAGCGCGCAAAAATGGAGGCTCTAGACCCTTCCAGAGCCGAGATATCGGATGTCAAAGTTTTGACCTGAAAAAAAAACATAAGGGGTAACACTGTCGTTTTTGGCCGAAATTTTGACCCCCTCCGATCTTCTTGAAACTCTGGATTCTGACAGAGGGCCACGAGACTTCGACCAGCGCGCAAAAATGGAGGCTCTAGACCCTTCCAGAGCCGAGATATCGGATGTCAAAGGTTTGACCTGAAAAAAAAACATAAGGGGTAACACTGTCGTTTTTGGCCGAAATTTTGACCCCCTCCGATCTTCTTGAAACTCTGGATTCTGACAGAGGGCCACGAGACTTCGAAAAGCGCGCAAAAATGGAGGCTCTAGACCCTTCCAGAGCCGAGATATCGGATGTCAAAGTTTTGACCCGAAAAAAAACCAAAAGGGGTAACACTGTCGTTTTTGGCCGAAATTTTGACCCCCTCCGATCTTCTTGAAACTCTGGATTCTGACAGAGGGCCACGAGACTTCGACCAGCGCGCAAAAATGGAGGCTCTAGACCCTTCCAGAGCCGAGATATCGGATGTCAAAGTTTTGACCTGAAAAAAAAAACATAAGGGGTAACACTGTCGTTTTTGGCCGAAATTTTGACCCCCTCCGATCTTCTTGAAACTCTGGATTCTGACAGAGGGCCACGAGACTTCGACCAGCGCGCAAAAATGGAGGCTCTAGACCCTTCCAGAGCCGAGATATCGGATGTCAAAGTTTTGACCTGAAAAAAAACATAAGGGGTAACACTGTCGTTTTTGGCCGAAATTTTGACCCCCTCCGATCTTCTTGAAACTCTGGATTCTGACAGAGGGCCACGAGACTTCGACCAGCGCGCAAAAATGGAGGCTCTAGACCCTTCCAGAGCCGAGATATCGGATGTCAAAGTTTTGACCCGAAAAAAAAACATAAGGGGTAACACTGTCGTTTTTGGCCGAAATTTTGACCCCCTCCGATCTTCTTGAAACTCTGGATTCTGACAGAGGGCCACGAGACTTCGACCAGCGCGCAAAAATGGAGGCTCTAGACCCTTCCAGAGCCGAGATATCGGATGTCAAAGTTTTGACCTGAAAAAAAACATAAGGGGTAACACTGCTGTTTTTGGCCGAAATTTTGACCCCCTCCGATCTTCTTGAAACTCTGGATTCTGACAGAGGGCCACGAGATTTCGACCAGCGCCCAAAAATGGAGGCTCTAGACCCTTCCAGAGCCGAGATATCGGATGTCAAAGTTTTGACCTGAAAAAAAAACATAAGGGGTAACACTGTCGTTTTTGGCCGAAATTTTGACCCCCTCCGATCTTCTTGAAACTCTGGATTCTGACAGAGGGCCACGAGACTTCGACCAGCGCGCAAAAATGGAGGCTCTAGACCCTTCCAGAGCCAAAATATCGGATGCCAAAGTTTTGACCCGAAAAAAAAAAACATAAGGGGTAACAATGTCGTTTTTGGCTGAAATTTTCACCCCCTCCGATCTTCTTGAAACTCTGGATTCTGACAGAGGGCCACGAGACTTCGACCAGCGCGCAAAAATGGAGGCTCTAGACCCTTCCAGAGCCGAGATATCGGATGTCAAAGTTTTGACCTGAAAAAAAAACATAAGGGGTAACACTGTCGTTTTTGGCCGAAATTTTGACCCCCTCCGATCTTCTTGAAACTCTGGATTCTGACAGAGGGCCACGAGACTTCGACCAGCGCGCAAAAATGGAGGCTCTAGACCCTTCCAGAGCCGAGATATCGGATGTCAAAGGTTTGACCTGAAAAAAAAACATAAGGGGTAACACTGTCGTTTTTGGCCGAAATTTTGACCCCCTACGATCTTCTTGAAACTCTGGATTCTGACAGAGGGCCACGAGACTTCGAAAAGCGCGCAAAAATGGAGGCTCTAGACCCTTCCAGAGCCGAGATATCGGATGTCAAAGGTTTGACCTGAAAAAAAACCAGAAGGGGTAACACTGTCGTTTTTGGCCGAAATTTTGACCCCCTCCGATCTTCTTGAAACTCTGGATTCTGACAGAGGGCCACGAGACTTCGACCAGCGCGCAAAAATGGAGGCTCTAGACCCTTCCAGAGCCGAGATATCGGATGTCAAAGTTTTGACCTGAAAAAAAAAACATAAGGGGTAACACTGTCGTTTTTGGCCGAAATTTTGACCCCCTCCGATCTTCTTGAAACTCTGGATTCTGACAGAGGGCCACGAGACTTCGACCAGCGCGCAAAAATGGAGGCTCTAGACCTTTCCAGAGCCGAGATATCGGATGTCAAAGTTTTGACCCGAAAAAAAAAACATAAGGGGTAACACTGTCGTTTTTGGCCGAAATTTTGACCCCCTCCGATCTTCTTGAAACTCTGGATTCTGACAGAGGGCCACGAGACTTCGACCAGCGCGCAAAAATGGAGGCTCTAGACCCTTCCAGAGCCGAGATATCGGATGTCAAAGTTTTGACCTGAAAAAAAAACATAAGGGGTAACACTGTCGTTTTTGGCCGAAATTTTGACCCCCTCCGATCTTCTTGAAACTCTGGATTCTGACAGAGGGCCACGAGACTTTGACCAGCGCGCAAAAATGGAGGCTCTAGACCCTTCCAGAGCCGAGATATCGGATGTCAAAGTTTTGACCTGAAAAAAAAACATAAGGGGTAACACTGTCGTTTTTGGCCGAAATTTTGACCCCCTCCGATCTTCTTGAAACTCTGGATTCTGACAGAGGGCCACGAGACTTTGACCAGCGCGCAAAAATGGAGGCTCTAGACCCTTCCAGAGCCGAGATATCGGATGTCAAAGTTTTGACCTGAAAAAAAACATAAGGGGTAACACTGTCGTTTTCGGCCGAAATTTTGACCCCCTCCGATCTTCTTGAAACTCTGGATTCTGACAGAGGGCCACGAGACTTCGACCAGCGCGCAAAATTGGAGGCTCTAGACCCTTCCAGAGCCGAGATATCGGATGTCAAAGTTTTGACCTGAAAAAAAACATAAGGGGTAACACTGTCGTTTTTGGCAGAAATTTTGACCCCCTCCGATTTTCTTGAAACTCTGGATTCTGACATTGGGCCACGAGACTTCGACCAGCGCGCAAAAATGGAGGCTCTAGACCCTTCCAGAGCCGAGATATCGGATGTCAAAGGTTTGACCTGAAAAAAAAAACATAAGGGGTAACACTGTCGTTTTTGGCCGAAATTTTGACCCCCTCCGATCTTCTTGAAACTCTGGATTCTGACAGAGGGCCATGAGACTTCGACCAGCGCGCAAAAATGGAGGCTCTAGACCCTTCCAGAGCCGAGATATCGGATGTCAAAGTTTTGACCCGAAAAAAAAACATAAGGGGTAACACTGTCGTTTTTGGCCGAAATTTTGACCCCCTCCGATCTTCTTGAAACTCTGGATTCTGACAGAGGGCCACGAGACTTCGACCAGCGCGCAAAAATGGAGGCTCTAGACCCTTCCAGAGCCGAGATATCGGATGTCAAAGTTTTGACCTGAAAAAAAAACATAAGGGGTAACACTGTTGTTTTTGGCCGAAATTTTGACCCCCTCCGATCTTCTTGAAACTCTGGATTCTGACAGAGGGCCACGAGACTTCGACCAGCGCGCAAAAATGGAGGCTCTAGACCCTTCCAGAGCCGAGATATCGGATGTCAAAGTTTTGACCTGAAAAAAAAAAACATAAGGGGTAACACTGTCGTTTTTGGCCGAAATTTTGACCCCCTCCGATCTTCTTGAAACTCTGGATTCTGACAGAGGGCCACGAGACTTCGACCAGGGCGCAAAAATGGATGCTCTAGACCCTTCCAGAGCCAAAATATCGGATGTCAAAGTTTTGACCCGAAAAAAAAAAACATAAGGGGTAACACTGTCGTTTTTGGCTGAAATTTTGACCCCCTCCGATCTTCTTGAAACTCTGGATTCTGACAGTGGGCCACGAGACTTCGACCAGCGCGCAAAAATGGAGGCTCTAGACCCTTCCAGAGCCGAGATATCGGATGTCAAAGTTTTGACCTGAAAAAAAAAACATAAGGGGTAACACTGTCGTTTTTGGCCGAAATTTTGACCCCCTCCGATCTTCTTGAAACTCTGGATTCTGAAAGAGGGCCACGAGACTTTGACCAGCGCGCAAAAATGGAGGCTCTAGACCCTTCCAGAGCCGAGATATCGGATGTCAAAGTTTTGACCTGAAAAAAAAACATAAGGGGTAACACTGTCGTTTTTGGCCGAAATTTTGACCCCCTCCGATCTTCTTGAAACTCTGGATTCTGACAGAGGGCCACGAGACTTCGACCAGCGCGCAAAAATGGAGGCTCTAGACCCTTCCAGAGCCGAGATATCGGATGTCAAAGGTTTGATTGAAAAAAAAAACATAAGGGGTAACACTGTCGTTTTTGGCCGAAATTTTGACCCCCTCCGATCTTCTTGAAACTCTGGATTCTGACAGAGGGCCACGAGACTTCGAAAAGCGCGCAAAAATGGAGGCTCTAGACCCTTCCAGAGCCGAGATATCGGATGTCAAAGTTTTGACCCGAAAAAAAACCAAAAGGGGTAACACTGTCGTTTTTGGCCGAAATTTTGACCCCCTCCGATCTTCTTGAAACTCTGGATTCTGACAGAGGGCCACGAGACTTCGACCAGCGCGCAAAAATGGAGGCTCTAGACCCTTCCAGAGCCGAGATATCGGATGTCAAAGTTTTGACCCGAAAAAAAAAACATAAGGGGTAACACTGTCGTTTTTGGCCGAAATTTTGACCCCCTCCGATCTTCTTGAAACTCTGGATTCTGACAGAGGGCCACGAGACTTCGACCAGCGCGCAAAAATGGAGGCTCTAGACCCTTCCAGAGCCGAGATATCGGATGTCAAAGTTTTGACCTGAAAAAAAAAACATAAGGGGTAACACTGTCGTTTTTGGCCGAAATTTTGACCCCCTCCGATCTTCTTGAAACTCTGGATTCTGACAGAGGGCCACGAGACTTCGACCAGCGCGCAAAAATGGAGGCTCTAGACCCTTCCAGAGCCGAGATATCGGATGTCAAAGGTTTGACCTGAAAAAAAAACATAAGGGGTAACACTGTCGTTTTTGGCCGAAATTTTGACCCCCTCCGATCTTCTTGAAACTCTGGATTCTGACAGAGGGCCACGAGACTTCGACCAGCGCGCAAAAATGGAGGCTCTAGACCCTTCCAGAGCCGAGATATCGGATGTCAAAGTTTTGACCTGAAAAAAAACATAAGGGGTAACACTGTCGTTTTTGGCCGAAATTTTGACCCCCTCCGATCTTCTTGAAACTCTGGATTCTGACAGAGGGCCACGAGACTTCGACCAGCGCGCAAAAATGGAGGCTCTAGACCCTTCCAGAGCCGAGATATCGGATGTCAAAGTTTTGACCTGAAAAAAAAAACATAAGGGGTAACACTGTTGTTTTTGGCCGAAATTTTGACCCCCTCCGATCTTCTTGAAACTCTGGATTCTGACAGAGGGCCACGAGACTTCGAAAAGTGTGCAAAAATGGAGGCTCTAGACCCTTCCAGAGCCGAGATATCGGATGTCAAAGTTTTGACCTGAAAAAAAAACATAAGGGGTAACACTGTCGTTTTTTGCCGAAATTTTGACCCCCTCCGATCTTCTTGAAACTCTGGATTCTGACAGAGGGCCACGAGACTTGGACCAGCACGCAAAAATGGAGGCTCTAGACCCTTCCAGAGCCAAAATATCGGATGCCAAAGTTTTGACCCGAAAAAAAAAAAAACATAAG
Source organism: Cyprinella venusta (assembly GCA_038021265.1). Lineage (NCBI taxonomy): Eukaryota > Metazoa > Chordata > Actinopteri > Cypriniformes > Leuciscidae > Cyprinella > Cyprinella venusta. The sequence continues at coordinate 11,526,882 of CM075871.1, forward strand.
GGGTAACACTGTCGTTTTTGGCTGAAATTTTGACCCCCTCCGATCTTCTTGAAACTCTGGATTCTGACAGAGGGCCACGAGACTTCGACCAGCGCGCAAAAATGGAGGCTCTAGACCCTTCCAGAGCCGAGATATCGGATGTCAAAGTTTTGACCTGAAAAAAAAACATAAGGGGTAACACTGTCGTTTTTGGCCGAAATTTTGACCCCCTCCGATCTTCTTGAAACTCTGGATTCTGACAGAGGGCCACGAGACTTCGACCAGCGCGCAAAAATGGAGGCTCTAGACCCTTCCAGAGCCGAGATATCGGATGTCAAAGTTTTGACCCGAAAAAAAAAAACATAAGGGGTAACACTGTCGTTTTTGGCCGAAATTTTGACCCCCTCCGATCTTCTTGAAACTCTGGATTCTGACAGAGGGCCACGAGACTTCGACCAGCGCGTAAAAATGGAGGCTCTAGACCCTTCCAGAGCCGAGATATCGGATGTCAAAGTTTTGACCTGAAAAAAAAAAACATAAGGGGTAACACTGTTGTTTTTGGCCGAAATTTTGACCCCCTCCGATCTTCTTGAAACTCTGGATTCTGACAGAGGGCCACGAGACTTCGACCAGCGCCCAAAAATGGAGGCTCTAGACCCTTCCAGAGCCGAGATATCGGATGTCAAAGTTTTGACCTGAAAAAAAAACATAAGTGGTAACACTGTCGTTTTTTGCCGAAATTTTGACCCCCTCCGATCTTCTTGAAACTCTGGATTCTGACAGAGGGCCACGAGACTTGGACCAGCACGCAAAAATGGAGGCTCTAGACCCTTCCAGAGCCAAAATATCGGATGCCAAAGTTTTGACCCGAAAAAAAAAAACATAAGGGGTAACACTGTCGTTTTTGGCTGAAATTTTCACCCCCTCCGATCTTCTTGAAACTCTGGATTCTGACAGAGGGCCACGAGATTTCGACCAGCGCCCAAAAATGGAGGCTCTAGACCCTTCCAGAGCCGAGATATCGGATGTCAAAGTTTTGACCTGAAAAAAAAACATAAGGGGTAACACTGTCGTTTTTGGCCGAAATTTTGACCCCCTCCGATCTTCTTGAAACTCTGGATTCTGACAGAGGGCCACGAGACTTCGACCAGCGCGCAAAAATGGAGGCTCTAGACCCTTCCAGAGCCAAAATATCGGATGCCAAAGTTTTGACCCGAAAAAAAAAAAACATAAGGGGTAACAATGTCGTTTTTGGCTGAAATTTTCACCCCCTCCGATCTTCTTGAAACTCTGGATTCTGACAGAGGGCCACGAGACTTCGACCAGCGCGCAAAAATGGAGGCTCTAGACCCTTCCAGAGCCGAGATATCGGATGTCAAAGTTTTGACCTGAAAAAAAAACATAAGGGGTAACACTGTCGTTTTTGGCCGAAATTTTGACCCCCTCCGATCTTCTTGAAACTCTGGATTCTGACAGAGGGCCACGAGACTTCGACCAGCGCGCAAAAATGGAGGCTCTAGACCCTTCCAGAGCCGAGATATCGGATGTCAAAGGTTTGACCTGAAAAAAAAACATAAGGGGTAACACTGTCGTTTTTGGCCGAAATTTTGACCCCCTACGATCTTCTTGAAACTCTGGATTCTGACAGAGGGCCACGAGACTTCGAAAAGCGCGCAAAAATGGAGGCTCTAGACCCTTCCAGAGCCGAGATATCGGATGTCAAAGGTTTGACCTGAAAAAAAACCAGAAGGGGTAACACTGTCGTTTTTGGCCGAAATTTTGACCCCCTCCGATCTTCTTGAAACTCTGGATTCTGACAGAGGGCCACGAGACTTCGACCAGCGCGCAAAAATGGAGGCTCTAGACCCTTCCAGAGCCGAGATATCGGATGTCAAAGTTTTGACCTGAAAAAAAAAACATAAGGGGTAACACTGTCGTTTTTGGCCGAAATTTTGACCCCCTCCGATCTTCTTGAAACTCTGGATTCTGACAGAGGGCCACGAGACTTCGACCAGCGCGCAAAAATGGAGGCTCTAGACCTTTCCAGAGCCGAGATATCGGATGTCAAAGTTTTGACCCGAAAAAAAAAACATAAGGGGTAACACTGTCGTTTTTGGCCGAAATTTTGACCCCCTCCGATCTTCTTGAAACTCTGGATTCTGACAGAGGGCCACGAGACTTCGACCAGCGCGCAAAAATGGAGGCTCTAGACCCTTCCAGAGCCGAGATATCGGATGTCAAAGTTTTGACCTGAAAAAAAAACATAAGGGGTAACACTGTCGTTTTTGGCCGAAATTTTGACCCCCTCCGATCTTCTTGAAACTCTGGATTCTGACAGAGGGCCACGAGACTTTGACCAGCGCGCAAAAATGGAGGCTCTAGACCCTTCCAGAGCCGAGATATCGGATGTCAAAGTTTTGACCTGAAAAAAAAACATAAGGGGTAACACTGTCGTTTTTGGCCGAAATTTTGACCCCCTCCGATCTTCTTGAAACTCTGGATTCTGACAGAGGGCCACGAGACTTTGACCAGCGCGCAAAAATGGAGGCTCTAGACCCTTCCAGAGCCGAGATATCGGATGTCAAAGTTTTGACCTGAAAAAAAACATAAGGGGTAACACTGTCGTTTTCGGCCGAAATTTTGACCCCCTCCGATCTTCTTGAAACTCTGGATTCTGACAGAGGGCCACGAGACTTCGACCAGCGCGCAAAATTGGAGGCTCTAGACCCTTCCAGAGCCGAGATATCGGATGTCAAAGTTTTGACCTGAAAAAAAACATAAGGGGTAACACTGTCGTTTTTGGCAGAAATTTTGACCCCCTCCGATTTTCTTGAAACTCTGGATTCTGACATTGGGCCACGAGACTTCGACCAGCGCGCAAAAATGGAGGCTCTAGACCCTTCCAGAGCCGAGATATCGGATGTCAAAGGTTTGACCTGAAAAAAAAAACATAAGGGGTAACACTGTCGTTTTTGGCCGAAATTTTGACCCCCTCCGATCTTCTTGAAACTCTGGATTCTGACAGAGGGCCATGAGACTTCGACCAGCGCGCAAAAATGGAGGCTCTAGACCCTTCCAGAGCCGAGATATCGGATGTCAAAGTTTTGACCCGAAAAAAAAACATAAGGGGTAACACTGTCGTTTTTGGCCGAAATTTTGACCCCCTCCGATCTTCTTGAAACTCTGGATTCTGACAGAGGGCCACGAGACTTCGACCAGCGCGCAAAAATGGAGGCTCTAGACCCTTCCAGAGCCGAGATATCGGATGTCAAAGTTTTGACCTGAAAAAAAAACATAAGGGGTAACACTGTTGTTTTTGGCCGAAATTTTGACCCCCTCCGATCTTCTTGAAACTCTGGATTCTGACAGAGGGCCACGAGACTTCGACCAGCGCGCAAAAATGGAGGCTCTAGACCCTTCCAGAGCCGAGATATCGGATGTCAAAGTTTTGACCTGAAAAAAAAAAACATAAGGGGTAACACTGTCGTTTTTGGCCGAAATTTTGACCCCCTCCGATCTTCTTGAAACTCTGGATTCTGACAGAGGGCCACGAGACTTCGACCAGGGCGCAAAAATGGATGCTCTAGACCCTTCCAGAGCCAAAATATCGGATGTCAAAGTTTTGACCCGAAAAAAAAAAACATAAGGGGTAACACTGTCGTTTTTGGCTGAAATTTTGACCCCCTCCGATCTTCTTGAAACTCTGGATTCTGACAGTGGGCCACGAGACTTCGACCAGCGCGCAAAAATGGAGGCTCTAGACCCTTCCAGAGCCGAGATATCGGATGTCAAAGTTTTGACCTGAAAAAAAAAACATAAGGGGTAACACTGTCGTTTTTGGCCGAAATTTTGACCCCCTCCGATCTTCTTGAAACTCTGGATTCTGAAAGAGGGCCACGAGACTTTGACCAGCGCGCAAAAATGGAGGCTCTAGACCCTTCCAGAGCCGAGATATCGGATGTCAAAGTTTTGACCTGAAAAAAAAACATAAGGGGTAACACTGTCGTTTTTGGCCGAAATTTTGACCCCCTCCGATCTTCTTGAAACTCTGGATTCTGACAGAGGGCCACGAGACTTCGACCAGCGCGCAAAAATGGAGGCTCTAGACCCTTCCAGAGCCGAGATATCGGATGTCAAAGGTTTGACCTGAAAAAAAAAAACATAAGGGGTAACACTGTCGTTTTTGGCCGAAATTTTGACCCCCTCCGATCTTCTTGAAACTCTGGATTCTGACAGAGGGCCACGAGACTTCGAAAAGCGCGCAAAAATGGAGGCTCTAGACCCTTCCAGAGCCGAGATATCGGATGTCAAAGTTTTGACCCGAAAAAAAACCAAAAGGGGTAACACTGTCGTTTTTGGCCGAAATTTTGACCCCCTCCGATCTTCTTGAAACTCTGGATTCTGACAGAGGGCCACGAGACTTCGACCAGCGCGCAAAAATGGAGGCTCTAGACCCTTCCAGAGCCGAGATATCGGATGTCAAAGTTTTGACCCGAAAAAAAAAAACATAAGGGGTAACACTGTCGTTTTTGGCCGAAATTTTGACCCCCTCCGATCTTCTTGAAACTCTGGATTCTGACAGAGGGCCACGAGACTTCGACCAGCGCGCAAAAATGGAGGCTCTAGACCCTTCCAGAGCCGAGATATCGGATGTCAAAGTTTTGACCTGAAAAAAAAAACATAAGGGGTAACACTGTCGTTTTTGGCCGAAATTTTGACCCCCTCCGATCTTCTTGAAACTCTGGATTCTGACAGAGGGCCACGAGACTTCGACCAGCGCGCAAAAATGGAGGCTCTAGACCCTTCCAGAGCCGAGATATCGGATGTCAAAGGTTTGACCTGAAAAAAAAACATAAGGGGTAACACTGTCGTTTTTGGCCGAAATTTTGACCCCCTCCGATCTTCTTGAAACTCTGGATTCTGACAGAGGGCCACGAGACTTCGACCAGCGCGCAAAAATGGAGGCTCTAGACCCTTCCAGAGCCGAGATATCGGATGTCAAAGTTTTGACCTGAAAAAAAACATAAGGGGTAACACTGTCGTTTTTGGCCGAAATTTTGACCCCCTCCGATCTTCTTGAAACTCTGGATTCTGACAGAGGGCCACGAGACTTCGACCAGCGCGCAAAAATGGAGGCTCTAGACCCTTCCAGAGCCGAGATATCGGATGTCAAAGTTTTGACCTGAAAAAAAAAACATAAGGGGTAACACTGTTGTTTTTGGCCGAAATTTTGACCCCCTCCGATCTTCTTGAAACTCTGGATTCTGACAGAGGGCCACGAGACTTCGAAAAGTGTGCAAAAATGGAGGCTCTAGACCCTTCCAGAGCCGAGATATCGGATGTCAAAGTTTTGACCTGAAAAAAAAACATAAGGGGTAACACTGTCGTTTTTTGCCGAAATTTTGACCCCCTCCGATCTTCTTGAAACTCTGGATTCTGACAGAGGGCCACGAGACTTGGACCAGCACGCAAAAATGGAGGCTCTAGACCCTTCCAGAGCCAAAATATCGGATGCCAAAGTTTTGACCCGAAAAAAAAAAAAACATAAGGGGTAACACTGTCGTTTTTGGCTGAAATTTTGACCCCCTCCGATCTTCTTGAAACTCTGGATTCTGACAGAGGGCCACGAGACTTCGACCAGCGCGCAAAAATGGAGGCTCTAGACCCTTCCAGAGCCGAGATATCGGATGTCAAAGTTTTGACCTGAAAAAAAAACATAAGGGGTAACACTGTCGTTTTTGGCCGAAATTTTGACCCCCTCCGATCTTCTTGAAACTCTGGATTCTGACAGAGGGCCACGAGACTTCGACCAGCGCGCAAAAATGGAGGCTCTAGACCCTTCCAGAGCCGAGATATCGGATGTCAAAGTTTTGACCCGAAAAAAAAAACATAAGGGGTAACACTGTCGTTTTTGGCCGAAATTTTGACCCCCTCCGATCTTCTTGAAACTCTGGATTCTGACAGAGGGCCACGAGACTTCGACCAGCGCGTAAAAATGGAGGCTCTAGACCCTTCCAGAGCCGAGATATCGGATGTCAAAGTTTTGACCTGAAAAAAAAAAACATAAGGGGTAACACTGTTGTTTTTGGCCGAAATTTTGACCCCCTCCGATCTTCTTGAAACTCTGGATTCTGACAGAGGGCCACGAGACTTCGACCAGCGCCCAAAAATGGAGGCTCTAGACCCTTCCAGAGCCGAGATATCGGATGTCAAAGTTTTGACCTGAAAAAAAAACATAAGTGGTAACACTGTCGTTTTTTGCCGAAATTTTGACCCCCTCCGATCTTCTTGAAACTCTGGATTCTGACAGAGGGCCACGAGACTTGGACCAGCACGCAAAAATGGAGGCTCTAGACCCTTCCAGAGCCAAAATATCGGATGCCAAAGTTTTGACCCGAAAAAAAAAAAAACATAAGGGGTAACACTGTCGTTTTTGGCTGAAATTTTGACCCCCTCCGATCTTCTTGAAACTCTGGATTCTGACAGAGGGCCACGAGACTTCGACCAGCGCGCAAAAATGGAGGCTCTAGACCCTTCCAGAGCCGAGATATCGGATGTCAAAGTTTTGACCTGAAAAAAAAACATAAGGGGTAACACTGTCGTTTTTGGCCGAAATTTTGACCCCCTCCGATCTTCTTGAAACTCTGGATTCTGACAGAGGGCCACGAGACTTCGACCAGCGCGCAAAAATGGAGGCTCTAGACCCTTCCAGAGCCGAGATATCGGATGTCAAAGGTTTGACCTGAAAAAAAACATAAGGGGTAACACTGTCGTTTTTGGCCGAAATTTTGACCCCCTACGATCTTCTTGAAACTCTGGATTCTGACAGAGGGCCACGAGACTTCGAAAAGCGCGCAAAAATGGAGGCTCTAGACCCTTCCAGAGCCGAGATATCGGATGTCAAAGTTTTGACCCGAAAAAAAACCAAAAGGGGTAACACTGTCGTTTTTGGCCGAAATTTTGACCCCCTCCGATCTTCTTGAAACTCTGGATTCTGACAGAGGGCCACGAGACTTCGACCAGCGCGCAAAAATGGAGGCTCTAGACCCTTCCAGAGCCGAGATATCGGATGTCAAAGTTTTGACCTGAAAAAAAAAAACATAAGGGGTAACACTGTCGTTTTTGGCCGAAATTTTGACCCCCTCCGATCTTCTTGAAACTCTGGATTCTGACAGAGGGCCACGAGACTTCGACCAGCGTGCAAAAATGGAGGCTCTAGACCCTTCCAGAGCCGAGATATCGAAGGTCAAAATTTGGACCTGAAAAAAAAAATAAGGGGTAACACTGTCATTTTTTTTTTTTGGCCGAAATTTTGACCCCCTCCGATCTTCTTGAAACTCTGGATTCTGACAGAGGGCCACGAGACTTCGACCAGCGTGCAAAAATGGAGGCTCTAGACCCTTCCAGAGCCGAGATATCGAAGGTCAAAATTTGGACCTGAAAAAAAAACATAAGGGGTAACACTGTCATTTTTTTTTGGCCGAAATTTTGACCCCTCCGATCTTCTTGAAACTCTGGTTTCTGACAGAGGGCCACGAGACTTCGACCAGCGCACAAAAATGGAGGCTCTAGACCCTTCCAGAGCCGAGATATCGAAGGTCAAAATTTGGACCTGAAAAAAAAAACATAAGGGGTAACACTGTCATTTTTTTTGGCCGAAATTTTGACCCCCTCCGATCTTCTTGAAACTCTGGATTCTGACAGAGGGCCACGAGACTTCGACCAGCGCGCAAAAATGGAGGCTCTAGACCCTTCCAGAGCCGAGATATCGGATGTCAAAGTTTTGACCCGAAAAAAAAACATAAGGGGTAACACTGTCGTTTTTGGCCGAAATTTTGACCCCCTCCGATCTTCTTGAAACTCTGGATTCTGACAGAGGGCCACGAGACTTCGACCAGCGCAAAAATGGAGGCTCTAGACCCTTCCAGAGCCGAGATATCGGATGTCAAAGTTTTGACCTGAAAAAAAACATAAGGGGTAACACTGTCGTTTTTGGCCAAAATTTTGACCCCCTCCGATCTTCTTGAAACTCTGGATTCTGACAGAGGGCCACGAGACTTCGACCAGCGCGCAAAAATGGAGGCTCTAGACCCTTCCAGAGCCGAGATATCGGACGTCAAAGTTTTGACCCGAAAAAAAAAACATAAGGGGTAACACTGTTGTTTTTGGCCGAAATTTTGACCCCCTCCGATCTTCTTGAAACTCTGGATTCTGACAGAGGGCCACGAGACTTCGACCAGTGCGCAAAAATGGAGGGTCTAGACCCTTCCAGAGCCGAGATATCGGATGTCAAAGTTTTGACCTGAAAAAAAAAAACATAAGGGGTAACACTGTCGTTTTTGGCCAAAATTTTGACCCCCTCCGATCTTCTTGAAACTCTGGATTCTGACAGAGGGCCACGAGACTTTGACCAGCGCGCAAAAATGGAGGCTCTAGACCCTTCCAGAGCCGAGATATCGGATGTCAAAGTTTTGACCCGAAAAAAAAAAACATAAGGGGTAACACTGTCGTTTTTGGCCGAAATTTTGACCCCCTCCGATCTTCTTGAAATTCTGGATTCTGACAGAGGGCCACGAGACTTCGAAAAGTGTGCAAAAATGGAGGCTCTAGACCCTTCCAGAGCCGAGATATCGGATGTCAAAGTTTTGACCCGAAAAAAAAACCATAAGGGGTAACACTGTCGTTTTTGGCCGAAATTTTGACCCCCTCCGATCTTCTTGAAACTCTGGATTCTGACAGAGGGCCACGAGACTTCGACCAGCGCGCAAAAATGGAGGCTCTAGACCCTTCCAGAGCCGAGATATCGGATGTCAAAGTTTTGACCCGAAAAAAAACATAAGGGGTAACACTGTTGTTTTTGGCCGAAATTTTGACCCCCTCCGATCTTCTTGAAACTCTGGATTCTGACAGAGGGCCACGAGACTTCGACCAGCGCGCAAAAATGGAGGCTCTAGACCCTTCCAGAGCCGAGATATCGGACGTCAAAGTTTTGACCTGAAAAAAAAAAACATAAGGGGTAACACTGTCGTTTTTGGCCGAAATTTTGACCCCCTCCGATCTTCTTGAAACTCTGGATTCTGACAGAGGGCCACAAGACTTCGACCAGCGCGCAAAAATGGAGGCTCTAGACCCTTCCAGAGCCGAGATATCTGATGTCAAAAATTTGACCCGAAAAAAAAAACATAAGGGGTAACACTGTCGTTTTTGGCCGAAATTTTGACCCCCTCCGATCTTCTTGAAACTCTGGATTCTGACAGAGGGCCACGAGACTTCGACCAGCGCGCAAAAATGGAGGCTCTAGACCCTTCCAGAGCCGAGATATCGGATGTCAAAGTTTTGACCTGAAAAAAAAACATAAGGGGTAACACTGTCGTTTTTGGCCGAAATTTTGACCCCCTCCGATCTTCTTGAAACTCTGGATTCTGACAGAGGGCCACGAGACTTCGACCAGCGCGCAAAAATGGAGGCTCTAGACCCTTCCAGAGCCGAGATATCGAAGGTCAAAATTTGGACCTGAAAAAAAAAAACATAAGGGGTAACACTGTCATTTTTTTTGGGCCGAAATTTTGACCCCCTCCGATCTTCTTGAAACTCTGGATTCTGACAGAGGGCCACGAGACATCGACCAGCGCGCAAAAATGGAGGCTCTAGACCCTTCCAGAGCCGAGATATCGAAGGTCAAAATTTGGACCTGAAAAAAAAACATAAGGGGTAACACTGTCATTTTTTTTTTGGCCGAAATTTTGACCCCCTCCGATCTTCTTGAAACTCTGGATTCTGACAGAGGGCCACGAGACTTCGACCAGCGCGCAAAAATGGAGCCTCTAGACCCTTCCAGAGCCGAGATATCGAAGGTCAAAATTTGGACCCGAAAAAAAAAACATAAAGGGTAACACTGTCGTTTTTTTTGGGGTGCCGAAATTTTGACCCCCTCCGATCTTCTTGAAACTCTGGATTCTGACAGAGGGCCACGAGACATCGACCAGCGCGCAAAAATGGAGGCTCTAGACCCTTCCAGAGCCGAGATATCGAAGGTCAAAATTTGGCCCCGAAAAAAAAAATAAGGGGTAACACTGTCATTTTTTTTTTTTTGGCCGAAATTTTGACCCCCTCCGATCTTCTTGAAACTCTGGATTCTGACAGAGGGCCACGAGACTTCGACCAGCGCGCAAAAATGGAGCCTCTAGACCCTTCCAGAGCCGAGAAATCGAAGGTCAAAATTTGGACCCGAAAAAAAAAACATAAGGGGTAACACTGTCGGTTTTTTTTTTTGGCCGAAATTTTGACCCCCTCCGATCTTCTTGAAACTCTGGATTCTGACAGAGGGCCACGAGACTTCGACCAACGCGCAAAAATGGAGGCTCTAGACCCTTCCAGAGCCGAGATATAGAAAGTCAAAATTTTGACCCGAAAAAAAACATAAGGGGTAACAGTGTGGGTTTTTTTTTTTGGCCGAAATTTTGACCCCCTCCGATCTTCTTGAAAATCTGGATTCTGACAAAGGGCCACGAGACGTCGACCAGCGCGCAAAAATGGAGGCTCTAGACCCTTCCAGAGCCGAGATATCGAAGGTCAAAATTTGGACCTGAAAAAAAACATAAGGGGTAACACTGTCATTTTTTTTTGGCCGAAATTTTGACCCCCTCCGATCTTCTTGAAACTCTGCATTCTGACAGAGGGCCACGAGACTTCGACCAGCGCGCAAAAATGGAGGCTCTAGACCCTTCCAGAGCCGAGATATCGAAGGTCAAAATTTGGACCTGAAAAAAAAAAACATAAGGGGTAACCCTGTCATTTTTTTTTTTTGGCCGAAATTTTGACCCCCTCCGATCTTCTTGAAACTCTGGATTCTGACAGAGGGCAACGAGACTTCGACCAGCGCGCAAAAATGGAGGCTCTACACCCTTCCAGAGCCGAGATATCGAAGGTCAAAATTTCGACCTGAAAAAAAAAAACATAAGGGGTAACACTGTCATTTATTTTTTTTGGCTGAAATTTTGACCCCTTCCGATCTTCTTGAAACTCTGGATTCTGACAGAGGGAACCAAAACTTCGACCAGCGCGCAAAAGTGGAGGCTCTAGACCCTTTAAGAGCCGAGATATCGAAGGTCAAAGTTGGACCCGAAAAAAAAAAAACATAAGGGGTAACACTGTCATTTTTTTTATTTTGGCCAAAATTTTGACCCCCTCCGATCTTCTTGAAACTCTGGATTCTGACAGAGGGCCACGAGACTTCGACCAGCGCGCAAAAATGGAGGCTCTAGACCCTTCCAGAGCCGAGATATCGAAGGTCAAAATTTGGACCTGAAAAAAAAACATAAGGGGTAACACTGTCATTTTTTTTTTGGCCGAAATTTTGACCCCCTCCGATCTTCTTGAAACTCTGGATTCTGACAGAGGGCCACGAGACTTCGACCAGCGCGCAAAAATGGAGGCTCTAGACCCTTCCAGAGCCGAGATATCGCAGGTCAAAATTTGGACCTGAAAAAAAAACATAAGGGGTAACACTGTCATTTTTTTTTGGCCGAAATTTTGACCCCCTCCGATCTTCTTGAAACTCTGGATTCTGACAGAGGGCCACGAGACTTCGACCAGCGCGCAAAAATGGAGGCTCTAGACCCTTCCAGAGCCGAGATATCGAAGGTCAAAATTTGGACCTGAAAAAAAAACATAAGGGGTAACACTGTCATTTTTTTTTTGACTGAAAGCCTCCACTTTTGCGCGCAGGTCGAAATTTTGGGGCCCTCTGTCAGAATCCAGAGTTTCAAGAAGATCGGAGGGGGTCAAAATTTCAGCCAAAAAAAAAAAATGACAGTGTTATCCCTTGTTTTTTTTTTCAGGTCGACATTTTGACCTTCCATATCTCGGCTCTGGAAGGGTCTAGAGCCTCCATTTTTGCGCGCTGGTCGAAGTCTCGTGGCCCTCTGTCAGAATCCAGAGTTTCAAGAAGATCGGAGGGGGTCAAAATTTCGGCCAAAAAAAAAAAAAAATGACAGTGTTACCCCTTATGTTTTTTTTTTCAGGTCCAAATTTTGACCTTCGATATCTCGGCTCTGGAAGGGTCTAGAGCCTCCATTTTTGCGCGCTGGTCGAAGTCTCGTGGCCCTCTGTCAGAATCCAGAGTTTCAAGAAGATCGGAGGGGGTCAAAATTTCGGCCAAAAAAAAAAATGACAGTGTTACCCCTTATGTTTTTTTTCAGGTCCAAATTTTGACCTTCGATATCTCGGCTCTGGAAGGGTCTAGAGCCTCCATTTTTGCGCGCTGGTCGAAGTCTCGTGGCCCTTTGTCAGAATCCAGAGTTTCAAGAAGATCGGAGGGGGTCAAAATTTCAGCCAAAAAAAAAAACCCACAGTGTTACCCCTTATGTTTTTTTTTCGGGTCCAAATTTTGACCTTCGATATCTCGGCTCTGGAAGGGTCTAGAGCCTCCATTTTTGCGCGCTGGTCGAAGTCTCGTGGCCCTCTGTCAGAATCCAGAGTTTCAAGAAGATCGGAGGGGGTCAAAATTTCAGCCAAAATTAAAAAAAAACAACAGTGTTACCCCTTATGTTTTTTTTTTCGGGTCCAAATTTTGACCTTCGATATCTCGGCTCTGGAAGGGTGTAGAGCCTCCATTTTTGCACTCAGGTCTAAGTGTCATGGCCCTCTATCAGAATCCAGAGTTTTGAGAAGATTGGGGAAACTTAATTTTTCGCCCCCCCCAAAAAATAAACGTAAGGGGTAACACTGTCATTTTTTTTTTTCTGGTCGAAATTTTGAGTTTCCTTATCTCAGCTCTGGAAGGGTCAAGAGCCTCCATTTTTGCACTCAGGTCTAAGTCTTTTTTTTTGTGATGTTGTTTGGAATGATGCAATTCATTTTATAATAACTATATGTAAACTGCTTGTAAAGACTTTATAGAACAGTCTTTTATGTAAAACAGCTTTTATATGAAACCATATGTAAAAGACTTTATAGATAGTCTTCTGTTATACAGTTTTTATATGTAAACTGTTTATAATAAATACACAGAAACATATTGTAACAAATGTTTATTGGTTTTATAAGAAAGACACAGAAACATATTGTAACAAGAATGCTTTATTAATGGAATGTAACCAGTATTATGCATGTAAGTAGTAAAAGAAAAAATGTATTACCTAAATGTTGTGTTCCAGACTAAAAGGCGAAGGATGCTGAGAAACCGTGTGAGGAGAAGGAAGATCAAGCTAAAGAAGGCTGAGATTGTTGAATGGACAGAAAAAGTTAAATATGGATCCAGGTCTAGGATTGGACAGATTATGCATATGACTTGAAAGAGGTGTGACATGTAAATGTATTATAAAAAGTAAAATGAAATATGATGTTAGACTCTGGAAACTGGACCAGACTATCCATTGTTTGATGATCCAAGTCTGACACCTGCTGGTGTAACTTGTGAACTGCATTTATTTAACTAATTTTGTTAACCTGTTTGAAATAAAAACTTTGGAAAACTTTATACAATAAAAATACAAATAATAGATAAAAAAAAGTTTGCCTGCCAAGAGTCACTGCTTGCAATAAAGAACTTAGCCACGGAGGGGTCTATCTACTGGGGTGTGAGTATGAATTTGTGAATTATTATCTATTGTAGAATTCAACCATCTTTACCTTACCTGAGAATAAACAAAATGAGGTAGAAGGTGATTGATTTATAACGAAGGTACTAGGATAGATCTAACACCATAAAACAGCGTCGAAATTTTGAGTTTCTCTGATCTTCTTGAAACTCTGGTTTCTGATATAGGGCCATGGAACTTAGACCTGTGTGCCAAAATGGAGGCTATAGACCCTTCCAGATCTGAGATATTGAGATCCCACGTAGCATTTATGCCCTTATAAATAAATCAGTATCTCAGCTCTGGAAGGGTCTAGAGCCTCCATTTTTGCGCGCTGGTCGAAGTCTCGTGGCCCTCTGTCAGAATCCAGAGTATCAAGAAGATCGGAGGGGGTCAAAATTTCGGCCAAAAAAAAAAAAATGACAGTGTTACCCCTTATGGTTTTTTTCGGGTCCAAATTTTGACCTTCGATATCTCGGCTCTGGATGGGTCTAGAGCCTCCATTTTTGCGCGCTGGTCGAAGTCTCGTGGCCCTCTGTCAGAATCCAGAGTTTCAAGAAGATCGGAGGGGGTCAAAATTTCGGCCAAAAAAAAAATGACAGTGTTACCCCTTATGTTTTTTTTTTCTGGTCCAAATTTTGACTTTCGATATTTCGGTTCTGGAAGGGTCTAGACCCTCCATTTTTGCGCGCTGGTCGAAGTCTCGTGGCCCTCTGTCAGAATCCAGAGTTTCAAGAAGATCGGAGGGGGTCAAAATTTCGGCCAAAAAAAAAAAAACGACAGTGTTACCCCTTATGTTTTTTTTTTTCGGGTCCAAATTTTGACCTTCGATATCTCAGCTCTGGAAGGGTCTAGAGCCTCCATTTTTGCGCGCTGGTCGAAGTCTCGTGGCCCTCTGTCAGGATCCAGAGTTTCAAGAAGATCGGAGGGGGTCAAAATTTCGGCCAAAAAAAATGACAGTGTTACCCCTTATGTTTTTTTTTCTGGTCCAAATTTTGACTTTCGATATTTCGGTTCTGGAAGGGTCTAGACCCTCCATTTTTGCGCGCTGGTCGAAGTCTCGTGGCCCTCTGTCAGAATCCAGAGTTTCAAGAAGATCGGAGGGGGTCAAAATTTCGGCCAAAAAAAAAACACAGTGTTACCCCTTATGGTTTTTTTTTCCGGTCCAAATTTTGACCTTCGATATCTCGGCTCTGGAAGGGTCTAGAGCCTCCATTTTTGCGCGCTGGTCGAAGTCTCGTGGCCCTCTGTCAGAATCCAGAGTTTCAAGAAGATCGGAGGGGGTCAAAATTTCGGCAAAAAAAAAAAAATGACAGTGTTACCCCTTATGTTTTTTTTTCTGGTCCAAATTTTGACTTTCGATATTTCGGTTCTGGAAGGGTCTAGACCCTCCATTTTTGCGCGCTGGTCGAAGTCTCGTGGCCCTCTGTCAGAATCCAGAGTTTCAAGAAGATCGGAGGGGGTCAAAATTTCGGCCAAAAAAAAAATGACAGTGTTACCCCTTATGTTTTTTTTTCTGGTC
Organism: Cyprinella venusta; assembly: GCA_038021265.1. NCBI lineage: Eukaryota > Metazoa > Chordata > Actinopteri > Cypriniformes > Leuciscidae > Cyprinella > Cyprinella venusta. Next base: position 11,541,963 of record CM075871.1, read on the forward strand.
CAAATTTTGACTTTCGATATTTCGGTTCTGGAAGGGTCTAGACCCTCCATTTTTGCGCGCTGGTCGAAGTCTCGTGGCCCTCTGTCAGAATCCAGAGTTTCAAGAAGATCGGAGGGGGTCAAAATTTCGGCCAAAAAAAAAAATGACAGTGTTACCCCTTATGTTTTTTTTTCTGGTCCAAATTTTGACTTTCGATATTTCGGTTCTGGAAGGGTCTAGACCCTCCATTTTTGCGCGCTGGTCGAAGTCTCGTGGCCCTCTGTCAGAATCCAGAGTTTCAAGAAGATCGGAGGGGGTCAAAATTTCGGCGAAAAAAAAAACTGTGTTACCCCTTATGTTTTTTTTTTCGGGTCCAAATTTTGACCTTCGATATCTCGGCTCTGGAAGGGTCTAGAGCCTCCATTTTTGCGCGCTGGTCGAAGTCTCGTGGCCCTCTGTCAGAATCCAGAGTTTCAAGAAGATCGGAGGGGGTCAAAATTTCGGCCAAAAAAAAAATGACAGTGTTACCCCTTATGTTTTTTTTTCAGGTCCAAATTTTGACCTTCGATATCTCGGCTCTGGAAGGGTCTAGAGCCTCCATTTTTGCGCGCTGGTCGAAGTCTCGTGGCCCTCTGTCAGAATCCAGAGTTTCAAGAAGATCGGAGGGGGTCAAAATTTCGGCCAAAAAAAAAAATGACAGTGTTACCCCTTATGTTTTTTTTTTCAGGTCCAAATTTTGACCTTCGATATCTCGGCTCTGGAAGGGTCTAGAGCCTCCATTTTTGCGCGCTGGTCGAAGTCTCGTGGCCCTCTGTCAGAATCCAGAGTTTCAAGAAGATCGGAGGGGGTCAAAATTTCGGCCCAAAAAAAAATGACAGTGTTACCCCTTATGTTTTTTTTCAGGTCCAAATTTTGACCTTCGATATCTCGGCTCTGGAAGGGTCTAGAGCCTCCATTTTTGCGCGCTGGTCGAAGTCTCGTGGCCCTCTGTCAGAATCCAGAGTTTCAAGAAGATCGGAGGGGGTCAAAATTTCGGCCAAAAAAAAAAAAAAATGACAGTGTTACCCCTTATGTTTTTTTTTCGGGTCCAAATTTTGACCTTCGATATCTCAGCTCTGGAGGGGTCTAGAGCCTCCATTTTTGCGCGCTGGTCGAAGTCTCGTGGCCCTCTGTCAGAATCCAGAGTTTCAAGAAGATCGGAGGGGGTCAAAATTTCGGCCAAAAAAAAAAAATGACAGTGTTACCCCTTATGTTTTTTTTTCTGGTCCAAATTTTGACTTTCGATATTTCGGTTCTGGAAGGGTCTAGACCCTCCATTTTTGCGCGCTGGTCGAAGTCTCGTGGCCCTCTGTCAGAATCCAGAGTTTCAAGAAGATCGGAGGGGGTCAAAATTTCGGCCAAAAAAAAAAATGACAGTGTTACCCCTTATGTTTTTTTTTTCAGGTCCAAATTTTGACCTTCGATATCTCGGCTCTGGAAGGTTTCAAGAAGATCGGAGGGGGTCAAAATTTCGGCCTAAAAAAAAAAAAAATGACAGTGTTACCCCTTATGTTTTTTTTTTCTGGTCCAAATTTTGACTTTCGATATTTCGGTTCTGGAAGGGTCTAGACCCTCCATTTTTGCGCGCTGGTCGAAGTCTCGTGGCCCTCTGTCAGAATCCAGAGTTTCAAGAAGATCGGAGGGGGTCAAAATTTCGGCCAAAAAAAAAAAACACAGTGTTACCCCTTATGTTTTTTTTTTTCGGGTCCAAATTTTGACCTTCGATATCTCGGCTCTGGAAGGGTCTAGAGCCTCCATTTTTGCGCGCTGGTCGAAGTCTCGTGGCCCTCTGTCAGAATCCAGAGTTTCAAGAAGATCGGAGGGGGTCAAAATTTCGGCCAAAAAAAAAAAATGACAGTGTTACCCCTTATGTTTTTTTTTCAGGTCCAATTTTTGACCTTCGATATCTCGGCTCTGGAAGGGTCTAGAGCCTCCATTTTTGCGCGCTGGTCGAAGTCTTGTGGCCCTCTGTCAGAATCCAGAGTTTCAAGAAGATCGGAGGGGGTCAAAATTTCGGCCAAAAAAAAAATGACAGTGTTACCCCTTATGTTTTTTTTTTTCAGGTCCAAATTTTCACCTTCGATATCTCGGCTCTGGAAGGGTCTAGAGCCTCCATTTTTGCGCGCTGGTCGAAGTTTCGTGGCCCTCTGTCAGAATCCAGAGTTTCAAGAAGATCGGAGGGGGTCAAAATTTCGGCCAAAAAAAATGACAGTGTTACCCCTTATGTTTTTTTTTCAGGTCCAAATTTTGACCTTCGATATCTCAGCTCTGGAAGGGTATAGAGCCTCCATTTTGAGCGCTGGTCGAAGTCTCGTGGCCCTCTGTCAGAATCCAGAGTTTCAAGAAGATCGGAGGGGGTCAAATTTTCGGCCAAAAACGACAGTGTTACCCCTTATGTTTTTTTTTTTCGGGTCAAAATTTTGACTTTCAATATCTCGGCTCTGGAAGGGTCTAGAGCCTCCATTTTTGCGCGCTGGTCGAAGTCTCGTGGCCCTCTGTCAGAATCCAGAGTTTCAAGAAGATCGGAGGGGGTCAAAATTTTGGCCAAAAAAAAAATGACAGTTTTACCCCTTACGTTTTTTTTTTTCGGGTCAAAATTTTGACTTTCAATATCTCGGCTCTGGAAGGGTCTAGAGCATCCATTTTTGCGCGCTGGTCGAAGTCTCGTGGCCCTCTGTCAGAATCCAGAGTTTCAAGAAGATCGGAGGGGGTCAAAATTTCGGCCAAAAAAAAAAACACTGTTACCCCTTACTTACCTTCCAGAGCCGAGATATTGAAAGTCAAAATTTTGACCCGAAAAAAAAGACGTAAGGGGAAACACTGTCGTTTATTTTTTGGACGAAATTTTGACCCAATCCGATCTTCTTGAAACTCTGGATTCTGACAGAGGGCCACGAGACTTCGACCAGCGCGCAAAAATGGAGGCTCTAGACCCTTCCAGAGGCGAGATATTGAAAGTCAAAATTTTTAACCGAAAAAATAAACGTAAGGGGTAACAGTCTTTTTTTTTTGGCCGAAATTTTGACCCCCTCCGATCTTCTTGAAACTCTGGATTCTGACAGAGGGCCACGAGACTTCGACCAACGCGCAAAAATGGAGGCTCTAGACCCTTCCAGAGCCGAGATATTGAAAGTCAAAATTTTGACCCGAAAAAAAAAACGTAAGGGGTAATACTGTTTTTTCTTTTTTTTGGGCCGAAATTTTGACCCCCTCCGATCTTCTTGAAACTCTGGATTCTGACAGAGGGCCACGAGACTTCGACCAGCGCGTAAAAATGGAGGCTCTAGACCCTTCCAGAGCCGAGATATCGAAAGTAAAAATTTCGACCCGAAAAAAAAAAACGTAAGGGGTAACACTGTTTTTTTTTTTTTTTGGCCGAAATTTTGACCCCCTCCGATCTTCTTGAAACTCTGGATTATGACAGAGGGCCACGAGACTTCGACCAGCGCGCAAAAATGGAGGCTCTAGACCCTTCCAGAGCCGAGATATTGTAAGTCAAAATTTTGACCCGAAAACAAAACGTAAGGGGTGATGTTTTTTTTTGGCCGAAATTTTGACCCCCTCCGATCTTCTTGAAACTCTGGATTATGACAGAGGGCCACGAGACTTCGACCAGCGCGCAAAAATGGAGGCTCTAGACCCTTCTAGAGCAGAGATATTGAAAGTCAAAATTTTGATCCGAAAAAAAAACGTAAGGGGTAACACTGTCGTTTTTTTTTTTTTTGGCCCAAATTTTGACCCCCTCCGATCTTCTTGAAACTCTGGATTCTGACAGAGGGCCACGAGACTTCGACCAGCGCGCAAAAATGGAGGCTCTAGACCCTTCCAGAGCCGAGATATTGAAAGTCAAAATTTGGACCCGAAAAAAAAACGTAAGGGGTAACACTGTCGTTTTTTTTTGGCCGAAATTTTGTTCTTCTTGAAACTCTGGATTCTGACAGAGGGCCACGAGACTTCGACCAGCGCACAAAAATGGAGGCTCTAGACCCTTCCAGAGGCGAGATATTGAACGTTGAAATTTTGACCCCGAAAAAAAAAAAACGTAAGGGGTAACACTGTCGTTTTTTTTTTTTTGGCTGAAATTTTGACACCCCCCCCCCCCCTCATTCTTCTTGAAACTCTGGATTCTGACAGAGGGCCACGAGACTTCGACCAGCGCGCAAAAATGGAGGCTCTAGACCCTTCCAGAGCCGAGATATTGAAAGTCAAAATTTTGACCCGAAAAAAAAAAAACGTAAGGGGTAACAGTCTTTTTTTTTTGCCGAAATTTTGACCCCCTCCGATCTTCTTGAAACTCTTGATTCTGACAGAGGGCCACGAGACTTCGACCAGCGCAGAAAAATGGACGCTCTAGACCCTTCCAGAGCCGAGATATCGAAAGTCAAAATTTTGACCCGAAAAAAAAAACGTAAGGGGTAACACTGTCGTTTTTTTTTTTTGGCCGAAATTTTGACCCCCTCCGATCTTCTTGAAACTCTGGATTCTGAAAGAGGGCCACGAGACTTCGACCAGCGAACAAAAATGGAGGCTCTAGACCCTTCCAGAGCCGAGATATCGAAAATCAAAATTTCGACCCGAAAAAAAAACGTAAGGGTTAACACTGTCGTTTTTTTTTTTTTTTTTGCCGAAATTTTGACCCCCTCCGATCTTCTTGAAACTCTTGATTCTGACAGAGGGCCATGAGACTTAGACCTGGGTGCAAAAATGGAGGCTCTAGACCCTTCCAGAGCTGAGATATCGAAACACAAAAATTCGACCAGAAAAAAAAATGACAGTGTTACCCCTTACGTTTTTTTTTTGGGTGAAAAATTAAGTATCTCTAATCTTCTCAAAACTCTGGATTCTGATAGAGGGCCATGAGACTTAGACCTGGGTGCAAACATGGAGGTTCTAATCTAGACCCTTCCAGAGGCGAGATATTGAAAGTCGAAATTTTGACCCGAAAAAAAAAAACGTAAGGGGTAACTGTCGTTTTTTTTTGGGCCGAAATTTTTACCCCCTCCGATCTTCTTGAAACTCTGGATTCTGAGAGAGGGCCACGAGACTTCAACCAGCGCGGAAAAATGGATGCTCTAGACCCTTCCAGAGCCAAGATATTGAAAGTAAAAATTTTGACCCGAAAAAAAAACAAAAAAAAAACGTAAGGGGTAACACTGTCGGGTTTTTTTTGGCCGAAATTTTGATCTTCTTGAAACTCTGGATTCTGACAGAGGGCCACGAGACTTCGACCAGCGCGCAAAAATGGAGGCTCTAGACCCTTCCAGAGGCGAGATATTGAACGTTGAAATTTTGACCCGAAAAAAAAACACGTAAGGGGTAACACTGTCGTTTTTTTTGGGGCTGAAATTTTGACCCCCAACCCCCCCCCTCCCCTCCCCTCCCCTCATTCTTCTTGAAACTCTGGATTCTGACAGAGGGCCACGAGTCTTCGACCAGCGCACAAAAATGGAGGCTCTAGACCCAGTGGCGGATCTAGAATTTTTTTCATGGGGGGGCAAAGGGGTGGCAAGAGGTCTTGGCAAGGTGGCAAGGGTAGACGGTACATGGCAATCCCTATATGTGAATTACTTTAACAAGACAAACATAAAAACACTTTTAAACTATAGTATTGTTTAATCATGCCCTTACACACTACAAAGGTTTTTAATTCACAACAAGAATAAGCCCAGTGCAGTGTTCAAACAAAATTGTGCATTTAAAAAAAAGTAAAAGTATAAAAAGCTAAATGAAAATGTATTTTAAAAAGTACAATAATTGTGTCCAAGATGCAGTGGACAGGTATAAAACAGCAGACAATACTCAAGTTCTTATTATAATTAAAAAAGTATACTTACAGTCCACAAATGACCCTCCTGGTCTTCCAGTTTAACGTTACTGCCTTTCATTTCCCTCACGCTCTTCCTCCTGTGTACTACTTTTGATTTATTTTTATTTTTCTTTAAAAAGCTGGCAATATCCCCACTTTAGCCTTCTTTTTCATGGTTAGGCTCCTACTTTCTTCAACTACTCTTGCCTACAAAAGTCAATAGCCTATGTGAAATCTCTGGTTATCCTTACTTTACACTGTAGGGCCATGTAGCTAATAAGTAGCTTATAACAAATATAAAGTCAGAATTATGCCCTAAAAAATACGATTCATCTTGGAGAATAATAATAATATAAACAGAGCAATTCCAAGAGGGTCCTCTCACCATCGGTGCTCGGGCCCTAAAAATTTATCACATGCACACACCAGTTATGTTTACTACTTAATCCTATTGTATTTGTTATTTCCCCAGTTATAACCTGGTGTCATTGAGTGATATCTGAGAGGAATTGGATTTGTAGAACTGCTTAGCTAAGGGGTCGGGTACCTTTTTTGTTCAAAGAGCCATTTTTTTTTAATGCTTAATGCATTTTTCCTCATTAAAAGAAATATATAGTAGTATTATTAAAGAAAAAAATGTTTTTTTTTTCAATGAAATTTCAATTATTAGGTCCATAGACAACTAAAAACAAACAAATATTTAACAAGTTTCAATATTAATTGTGAAGGGCTTTCACAGTGAGTTATCAACTAAGCATAGTTCCTCATACTTACAGTACTTACAGTTACACAGTAGCTACTTACATCTACTGTGTTTACGTGAATACTCGACTTGGCATTTTGATATATTTATGTATTCATTTGCAACCGAAAAGGTAATCAAATGATCGTTCTCCTAACTGGCACTGTATTGTGTGTTGTAACGTAACGGCGGCGTAATGAATACAAACAATATTTTATATATTTTATTAAGCGTTCTTGACTTTAATAAAATCGAAATTAGTTAATCAAAGGAAAGAGTGCTCTTAAAATGACGAAGGGATGATTTGACCGATGATTTTGGCTAACGTAATAGACTCTGTGTTTTTGCTGATGCTGAAGCGCCTTTAGCATACAATACATTCATTACAAATGTAACTAAATTAAACGCGTGCTTAAACTACACCTGGGGAAACTCACAAGGCTCTGGGGTAGCTGCAGTCTCTCCAGTCGGCCGGGTTGCAGCCAGGGCCACTCCACCGCCCCACCGTAGACTCGCTGTGTGTGTGCGCGTGAGTGTGTGTGTGTGAGAGAGAGAGACAGACGAACGCCGCTCTGCTGCACGTTGAGTCAGGGGGAGGGGCTAATAATACATTTAAAATGAAAAATTAAATTGTTCACTTTTGGTAAATGTATTGTTTATTTCACTATTGTGAGAAGCGTGTGGAGTGTACTTTGTTTTTACAAGTAAATTGTTTTGGATCATCAAAGTTAGGGGGGCAGCTGGGGTGGCAAGGCTCTAGAGTGGGGGGGCACCTGCCCCCCCTTGCCCCCCTGTAGAACCGCCCCTGTCTAGACCCTTCCAGAGATGAGATATCGAAACTCAAAATTTCGATCAGAAAAAAAAAAAAACCGAGTGTTACCCCTTACGTTTTTTTTTTGGGGGGGGGGGGGGGAAATTAAGTATCCCCAATCTTCTCGAATCTGTGGATTCTGAGGGCCATGAGACTTAGACCTGAGTGCAAAAATGGAGGCTCTAGACCCTTCCAAAGCTGAGATATCGAAACTCAAAATTTCGACCAGAAAAAAAAACGACAGTGTTACCCCTTACGTTTTCTTTCTTTTTTTTTTTTTTTTGGCGAAATTTTGAGTTTCTCTGATCTTCTTGAAACTCTGATTTCTGACAGAGGGCCACGAGACTTAGACTGAGTGCAAAAATGGAGGCTCTAAACCCTTCCAGAGCTGAGATATCGAAACTCAAAATTTCGACCCGAAAAAAAACCCAAAAAAACGAAAGGGGTACCACTTTCGTTTCTTTTTTCGAGTCGAAATTTTGAGTTTCTCTGATCTTCTTGAAACTCTGGATTCTGAGAGAGGGCCACGAGACTTCAACCAGCGCGCAAAAATGGATGCTCTAGACCCTTCCAGAGCCAAGATATTGAAAGTAAAAATTTTGACCCGAAAAAAAAAAAAAAAAAAAAACGTAAGGGGTAACACTGTTGTTTTTTTTTGGCCGAAATTTTGATCTTCTTGAAACTCTGGATTCTGACAGAGGGCCACGAGACTTCGACCAGCGCGCAAAAATGGAGGCTCTAGACCCTTCCAGAGGCGAGATATTGAACGTTGAAATTTTGAACCGAAAAAAAAATGTAAGGGTTAACACTGTCGTTTTTTTTTTGGCTGAAATTTTGACCCCCCCCCCCCCCCCTCATTCTTCTTGAAACTCTGGATTCTGACAGAGGGTCACAAGACTTCGACCAGCGCGCAAAAATGGAGGCTCTAGACCCTTCCAGAGCCGAGATATTGAAAGTCAAAATTTTGACCTGAAAAAAAAAAACGTAAGGGGTAACAGTCATTTTTTTTTTGCCGAAATTTTGACCCCCTCCGATGTTCTTGAAACTCTTGATTCTGACAGAGGGCCACGAGACTTCGACCAGCGCGGAAAAATGGACGCTCTAGACCCTTCCAGAGCCGAGATATCGAAAGTCAAAATTTTGACCCGAAAAAAAAAACGTAAGGGGTAACACTGTCGTTTTTTTTTTTTTTGGCCGAAATTTTGACCCCCTCCGATCTTCTTGAAACTCTGGATTCTGACAGAGGGCCACGAGACTTCGACCAGTGCACAAAAATGGAGGCTCTAGACCCTTCCAGAGCCGAGATATCGAAAGTCAAAATTTCGACCCGAAAAAAAAAAAACGTAAGGGGTAACACTGTCGTTTTTTTTTTTGCCGAAATTTTGACCCCCTCCGATCTTCTTGAAACTCTGGATTCTGACAGAGGGCCATGAGACTTAGACCTGGGTGCAAAAATGGAGGCTCTAGACCCTTCCAGAGCTGAGATATCGAAACACAAAAATTCGACCAGAAAAAAAAAACGACAGTGTTACCCCTTACGTTTTTTTTTTTTTGGAAGAAAAATTAAGTATCCCCAATCTTCTCAAAAATCTCCGATAGAGGGCCATGAGACTTAGACCTGGGTGCAAAAATTGAGGCTCTAGACCCTTCCAGAGCTGAGATATCGAAACTCAAAATTTCAACCAGAAAAAAAAATGACAGTGTTACCCCGTACGTTTTTTTTGGGTGAAAAATTAAGTATCTCTAATCTTCTCAAAACTCTGGATTCTGATAGAGGGCCATGAGACTTAAACCTGGGTGCAAAAATGGAGGTTATAGACCCTTCCAGAGCTGAGATATCGAAACTCAAAATTTTGACCTGTAAAAAAAAAAAAAACGACAGTGTTACCCCTTACATTTTTTTTGGGCGAAAAATTAAGTATCCCCAATCTTCTCAAAACTCTGGATTCTGATAGAGGGCCATGAGACTTACACCTGAGTGCAAAAATGGAGGCTCTATACCCTTCTAGAGCTGAGATATCGAAACTCAAAATTTCGACCAGAAAAAAAAAAAGACAGTATTACCCCTTATGTTTTTTTTTTTTTTTGGGGGGGGGGGGGGGTGAAAAATTAAGTATCTCCAATCTTCTCAAAAATCTGGATTCTGATTGAGGGCCATGAGTCTTAGACCTGGGTGCAAAAATGGAGGCTCTAGACCCTTCCAGAGCTGAGATATCGAAACTCAAAATTTCGACCAGAAAAAAAAACGACAGTGTTACCCCTTACGGTTTTTTTGGGGGGGGCAAAAAATTAAGTATCTCCAATCTTCTCAAAACTCTGGATTCTAATAAAGGGCCATGAGACTTAGACCTGGGTGCAAAATTGGAGGTTCTAAACCCTTCCAGAGCTGAGATATCGAAACTCAAAATTTCGGCCCGAAAAAAAAAATGAAAGGGGTACCCCTTTAGTTTTTTTTGTTCGAAAAATAAGTTTCTCCAACCTTTTTTCTCCAAACCTAATACCTATGGCCCTCTCTCAGAATCCAGAGTTTCCTGACGATCAGAGCAACTCAAAATTTCGACCCAAAAAAAAAAAAAACCCGACAGTGGTACCCCTTTAGTTTTTTTTTTTTTTTGTGCGAAAAATAAGTTTCTCAAATCTGCTTGAAACTCTGGATTCTGATAGAGGTCTGATAGACCTGAGTGCAAAAATGGAGGCTCTAGACCCTCCAAGAGCTGAAATTTTGAGATATTTATAATCGCATGAATGCTACGTGGGATTTCCATATCTCAGCTCTGGAAGGGTTTAGAGCCTCAATTTTTGCACTCAGGTCTAAGTCCCTTGGCCCTATGTAAGAATCCAGAGTTTCAAGAAAATCAGATCAAGTCAATATTTCGACTCGAAAAAAACGACAGTGGTACCCTTTCTGTTTTTTTAATGCGAAAAAATACGTTTCTCCAATCTTCTTGAAACTCTGGATTCTGATAGAGGGCCATGGGACTTAGGCCTCAGTGCAAAAATGGAGGTTCTAGACCCTTCCAGAGCTGAGATATTGAGATATTTATAATGGCATATTTCGACCCGAAAAAAAATGACAGTGGTACCCCTTTCAGGTTTTTTTTGTGCGAAAAAATAAGTTTCTCCAATTTTCTGTAAACTCCGGATTTTGATAGAGGGCCATGGGACTTAGACCTCAGTGCAAAAATGGAGGCTCTAGACCCTTCCAGAGCTGAGATATCGAAACTCAAAATTTCGACCATCAAAAAAAAAAAAAAAACGACAGTCACCTCTTACGTTTTTTTTTTTTTTTTGGGGGGGGGGGGGGGGTGGGGGGGGGTGAATGAAGTATTCCCAATCTTCTCAAAACTCTGGATTCTGATAGAGAGCCATGAGACTTAGACCTGAGTGCAAAAATGGAGGCTCTAGACCCTTCCAGAGCTGAGATATCGAAACTCTAAATTTCAACCAGAAAAAAAACAACAACAGTGTTACCCCTTACGTTTTTTTGGGGGGGGGGGGGGGATTAATACCCCCATTCTTCTCAAAACTCTGGATTCTGATAGAGGGCCATGAGACTTAGACCTGGGTGCAAAAATGGAGGCTCTAGACCCTTCCAGAGATGAGATATCGAAACTCAAAATTTCGATCAGAAAAAAAAAAAAAAAAAACGAGTGTTACCCCTTACGTTTTTTTTTTGGGGGGGGGGGGGGGGGTGAAAAATTAAGTATCCCCAATCTTTTCGAATCTCTGGATTCTGAGGGCCATGAGACTTAGACCTGAGTGCAAAAATGGAGGCTCTAGACCCTTCCAAAGCTGAGATATCGAAACTCAAAATTTCGACCAGAAAAAAAAAACGACAGTGTTACCCCTTACGTTTTTTTTTTTTTTTTTTTTGGCGAAATTTTGAGTTTCTCTGATCTTCTTGAAACTCTGATTTCTGATAGAGGGCCACGAGACTTAGACTGAGTGCAAAAATGGAGGCTCTAAACCCTTCCAAAGCTGAGATATCGAAACTCAAAATTTCGACCCGAAAAAAAACAACAAAAAAACGAAAGGGGTACCACTTTCGTTTCTTTTTTCGAGTCGAAATTTTGAGTTTTCTGATAGATTCTGATAGAGGGCCATGAGACTTAGATCTGAGGGCAAAAATGGAGGCTCTAGACCCTTCCAGAGCTGAGATATCGAAGTTCAAAATTTCGACCCGAAAAAAAACGACAGTGGTACCCCTTTCGGTTTTTTTTTTTTTTTCGGGTCGAAATTTTGAACTTCGATATCTCAGCTCTGGAAGGGTCTAGAGCCTCCATTTTTGCCCTCAGATCTAAGTCTCATGGCCCTCTGAAAGTCGAAATTGAGTTTCTCTGATCTTCTTGAAAGTCTGGATTCTGATAGAGGGCTATGTGACTTAGAACTGAGTGCAAAAATGGAGGTTCTAGACCCTTCCAGAGCTTAGATATTGAGATCCCATGTAGCATTTATGCAAATATAGTGGGTTATTGGACAAATAGTGGCTTCATGGGACAGGGGCGTGTCCAGGGACTCGTCCGATGCACACAGGAAATGACTCTAACATGAATGAGACATGAATGCATTGATTGATTCCTAAGTTTATTTTGTTATGAATAAACAAATGTGCAATATAAAGGAAGTTGTAATGTTATAATGTTCAAGTTTTTGTTCTAAAAAAGAAAGATGCACACAGAAAATGACCAGATTGATTGATTCGAAGATATTTAGTTTGTTACAAACAATGTGCAATCTGTAAAACAAAAACCTCAAAATTATAGTTGAAATGGTATACTGCTGGATTTTTTTTTGACCTTGAGAAGCTTAAAGTATAGACCAACAAATTTTATGTTTATTAATTTATTTCATGTTGGTACATTTTTGGGAAGTACACCTGTTTTGACCTGATGTCCATTGGAATGGACAAAAAAAAATCACAATGAAAGCAATTATATATATATATTTTTTTTTCATTTGTTTTCATTTATAGAAGCCTCATGAGCTGGGAAAATGTACTTTTATATTTTTCAGAAGCTTGGAACATAATTCAGGTCTGAGGGGGTTAAGAAAGAAAGAGAGAAAAAAATGCTTATTTCTTCAGTACAAAGGGATGAATAAAAGGTCCAAACTGAACTGAGGGACTAAAAATGTAATTTTATGCTATGTAAAATCATGCACATCTACCATAATTTATTTTTAAATAATAAAATTATAATTGTAGTATTTAAAGAACATATACATGACGTGTCTTCCTGCTCCAGCGGCCTACTGAGTTTGATTGTGCTTCCCACAGTAGAGGCATCATATACAGAACAAAACCTCATCCGCACAGCCTTCCCTATTGGTCGGCTGACTGCCAACGAATAAAATGTATATTACAGAAACTTCTATACAGATTTGATTTACAACCAGTAATTTCTTGTCAATACTAAATCTATTAATTAGTTGAATCTGAAAAATCACACACTGTCCAGTCCATCTCTGATAATTCAATGTCTGTGGTTGATTGCTGAGCTACTGACATCAAAGCCATTATTCTGTTCATGTTTGATTCAATTGAGCTTTTAAATGAGGAAAAGTGAAACAGCTTATGGTGGGTGAAACATTATTCACATTGTCTTTGTTGTTCTTCAGGAACCAATCCAAGCGTCTGGCTTGATCGAGGTACAGACAGCAAGTTTATGAATCTTTTATATCTGAAGTATGAAGCACTGCAAAGCGGAACCTGCCGATTAAGCTCTTTTGATAACATGACAAGTTTAATAAGCACCTTGTTGGTCCTAGACTAGCCTACTGCAAAGGGTCAGGAATTGGTTGAGGTTGCAACGGTATGAGATTTTCACGGTATGATAACCATGAAACCATCTCTGAAAATATAGCGGTTTCATGGTATTATAAGTTGTTTCCTTATTTATTCATTTGAAAATTTACACATCTCCTACACATCTAAGTGTACACTACACATCTCCCAATTAATGCGAAACTACACATCTCCCAATTAATGCCTCATTTGGAACATAACTACAATGTTAAAACGGTAACCGATACTTCAAACTTCAAATTCGGCACAAACAAAAGATATTTTCTTACAAACATTTAAATTGCACATAAGGTAGTTTTCATACAAACTTGTCTTTATGACAATTATTCACTCACACACACACACACACACACATAAATTAACAGGTTCATTATGCTCCTCTGGAGATCTCTCTGTAGCTATCGAGCTATGGATACTTTCCTGAGGTAAATGCGTTTCCTGACACGTTCAAAAGCAGTTTTATTGACGTCTTTCCGTGGTTAACACACTGATTAAGTGATTAAATGACAGCAGATACATTTTATTTAATTGTTTTGGGTCTTTCAAATACCTTCTGTTCTGACGTTAGCATTCACGCTGTAATAGATAATCGTTTCACGCTCACTGCGCACTTCCGCGTAAACTGAAACTATAGCGATTTGTCATACCACATTAAAGAGCGCCGCAACGGTTTTATTGTTTGAATTTCGCGGTAAAATTTACCCAATTTTAAACCTGAGACTTTGTTTCTTATCAAAAGGAACAAAGTATACTTAAAGGTTCTCTAAGCGATGTGGGGGCAAAACATTTTTTGTCACGTACAGCAAACGTCTTCTCACTATCGGCTAGCTGCCTGTCCCCTAAACACACTGTAAAAAAACGCGGTCTCTTTAGACACCACAGGCTCCACAAACGGCAACAAAAACAATCATGTCTTACCCGGACCACGAAACCTAACAAACAGTGTTCCAGCCAATCACTGGCAAGAAGTATTTGAGGGTGGGTCTGGGGGTTAGTGCGCGTGCACATGAAGGGGGTGTGTGTGTGAAGGAGAGACAAGCGTCAGAGGGAAGTTTGAAAAATGCCAGACACACGACCAAAGAGACTCGTTCTGAAGAACAAATTAAAAAGAAGAAGGAGTCGGATAAAGAACGTGCGAAGTTCCGAATTTACATCGGTAGCAAAGCTTTTGAACGATGGCGAGAACTCCGGCGGCAGAAGGGCTTCCAGTCCGACGGTTACAATTATTTCAGGAAGCACGGAAGAGAGGGGGGGAAGATGAGATGCGGAGGAGGTAGGGTCTAGCTAGCCTCCGATTTGTTTGAAAATATTGCAAACGTCAACACCCCCAGGATCGCTTACAGAACCTTTAATGGATGGGAGTCGTGCTACCAATTAGTGAAGCTTTATTCAGCCTCAGCATATGTGTGTCACGTACACAGATGAGATTCTCAGTGCGGTTACATTTTTTCAATACCATCCATAATGATTAGTTAATATAAACGGTATGGTACTTGTCAAATTCAATATAACTATATATCGTGAAACTATAGCCTATACCGCTGCAACCCAATCAACAAAGATGTCAACAACATGTTTTGGCAAAGTAACCATGGCCATAAAGGAGTGTCTATTGCATTCAGTTGCAGAACGCACTGAATGCAGTTTATAGTCGCAGTAGATTGCAATCTTGGCTTTAAAAAAAGGCTTGAGTCCTTTTACAATGGCACAAATCCACAAATCTGGATTTTTGCCTCAATGTAGCCTCCTACATACATGAAAACGTTCAATATTTTGTCCGACTGTTGTCCAATATTTACATTCGACTTGAAACAGTGCATCAGCTGTAGTAAGGTGGTGGAATAGCTCTTAGTTCCTCCATGTACTCTTCACATGTGCTCCATTTGCATGAACTTCAAATCTGTCCAGTTGGCCTAAGGGTCAAGCTGATGTCCATGTCTTTTTAACCCCTATAGATGTGTTCAAATCCAAATGGAACTTTAGAACAACTGGACAAATGCTGTAGCTCAGACCATATAATGATGACGCAGCAAGTCTGTGCAACGCAAGCGTGCATAGATGCATAGCCACACCAGTAGAGAAGACTTTAAGAAAAAATTGCTCTCATTGTTCAGACACCGTTAGAGCTTGGTTCTTGGGTGATATCCGTAGAATGGCTTTCTTCAGGCGATTCTGGTTCCTCTCCCGTCACCGCCATACGGATCACTTTGAGCCAGCGCTGTTTCAGTTCCTCGCTTTCTGCGACAAAGCTGTGGACTGATTTAGACTGAGATAGTCTGAAGCTCGTGGGAGGGTCGGTGGGTCTCGGGATGTCCTCCACCTGGTAGCCGAGCAGAGGAATTGTGGACTGGGCCTTGACGTCCTGTGAGGACAGTGCATCTTTGTTGTTTAGTAAAGAGAAGTGATGTACAGGAACAGAAATAGCACAGTTCAGGAAGATACAAGCGCACTGACCTGAGGTGCTCCGTACAAGTAGAGAACTAAAGCTTCTTTCTGAGGAATGACACACCAGACTTTCTGCCAGGGCTTGTTCTTCTCACAGTACTGTAGGAAGCCACACATGATACTACTTCCTGAGAACTGAGCAGCTTCAATCTGTGAGGGAGAAGAGATGTTTGGCACTGTATATTTCATCACTCCTTTATGAGATCAATCAATTTAACAAAGCCTGCAAGGTTTTATACACAATTATGTATTTTTTAAAAAAATCTATATATTGGTTTTGTCAATGTAATTTCTTTTTTGTCAGTTTCTGTAATACATTTACAATTTCCGTATTCAGATAAAAATTAAAGGAGTAGTTTGCTGACATTGCTGATAACTTACTCACCCCCATGTCATCCAAGATGTCTTTCTTTCTTCAGTCGAAAAGAAATTAAGGTTTCTGATGAAAAAATTCCAGGATTTTCTCCATTTAATGGACTTCAATGGGTGCCAAACGGTTCAAGATCCAAATGAGAGCTTTAAACGACAGACGATGAATAAGAGTCTTATCTAGCGAAACGATCGGTCATTTCAAAAATAAATACAAAAGTTTAAGTTTTATAAGCACAAATGACTTGAAAAAAGATTGACTCTAAAAAAGATTTGTTCATTTCGATGAACAAGTTCAAACAGGAGAGTCACGAACACGCATCACAGAACAGAGCAAGGCGAGCATTTGTGCTTATAAAACTTAAACTTTGTTATTTATTTTTGAAATGACCGATCGTTTCGCTAGATAGGACCCTTGTTCATCGTCTGGTGTCGTTTAAAGCCCTTTGAAGCTGCAATGAAACTTTCATTTGGACCTTGAACCGTTTGGTTCCCAATGAAGTCCATTATATGGAGAATAATCCTGGAATGTTTTCATCAAAAACCTTAATTTCTTTTCGACCGAAGAAAGAAAGACATGGACATCTTGGATGACATGTGGGTGAGTAAATTATCACTACTCCTTTAAAGGGAGTCGTATTCACCTCAACATCAAAATAAAAAAGTAATGTATATAATTAATGACAAATAATAAAAACAAACTAAACATCAAAATATCTGGACTTAACGAAGTCAATGCAAAATACTATTTATTACTTTTTATTTTGATTTTGAGGTGAAATAATCCTTAACAGGATTTTAGAGATTCACAGAAAGCAAGCAAAACAAAAATAAAGCCAAAGAAAATGTAAGTTTGTTTCAGTTTTACAGCAAAGTGATAACAAAGTGATAATTTAGAAAAGGGAACAAGCAAAACCACTACTTCGCAAATGTGTTTTACAAAATTATTAACTTAATCAGCTTTGCTCCCTCTTCTTAAGCGTCACCAGACCAGAACGTTAAAACATCCCTTATACCAGTGGCAACACTTTATAATAAGTCGAATAATAATATTAACATTACTGGATTACATGATGCTAAACAGATCATTAGTTTGTGTAAATTAGTTAGAAATGAAACTTAGACTTATAAATTGTAGATGAAGATATACATTAGCTGTTGATCTGTTAAGCATTACTGAATGTTAATGATGGATTACTGCTGCAGGTTATTATAAAGTGTCACCAACCGATCTTACCGCTGCCGAATCCACCACAACAGTTCGAGCACGTCGTATTTTCTTCCGTAACTGTATATATAAAGGTTATATGAAGGTATTGATACATTATAGAATGCAGCTCTGACCCCAGGTCACCGTATGCGATTCGTGTGATTCTGAACTCACCTCTAGAATTCCCTTCTTCTTGCCCTCCCTCTCCTCACTTTCTATATGGCCTGAGAGGATGGAGAAACAGTCTTTGCACACCTTGTTCATTTTATTCCCATCATATTCCAGAGGGGATTTGTAGTCTGAGCACTTCGAGCAGACCACCTGAATGAAATGGACATTTCAGCACATGTAATACACGTCAAAACTGTAAAAACACGAAATGTTTTTAGTTTGCTGCCGCTTACGTATCCACAGGCCCGACAGTGATGTCTCCTGCGTGTGAGAGCATAAAAGGCCTCTTTGCACTTCATGCACATGGTCACCTCGTTGTCTCGGATCCAGCGAGGGGCTCTTTTACCCAGCTCCGATATTTTAAGTTCCTACAAAGAAATATAGACATGAAATGTTTAAACAATCTAAGCACATTTAAGGCATGCCTGAATCTACTTTTGCTAGGTTACAGACGGGAAAAATGGTCGGAGCGTGCGGCGCATGATCTAAAAGTGTTGTCCCATTTCTATTATTGAGTGGATGCATTTTGGGCATAACGTGCAATAAACAAATCAGAGTCTCATCTCCCATTCTCTTTAAAAAACATTGTGGAATTTGCAAACAGATAGACTGAACAGTTCTCCTGAGAGAAAACGGATCTGCTTGTGTGTGAGTTTAAAGCGTGCGAGCAGACCATCTACAGGATAAGCCGGATTCCACCTTATCTTTATGTACACTATAATAATCTTTCACATTGTATTTCTGCTGTGTGTACTTGTGTGTGTAATAAGCAGAGTGTACGTGAGTTGTGGACAGGCCTATAGGCACATATTACTAATTCACCCTTTAGATAACAAAATAAAAAACTGCCCTATTGACTTTAGACCCGGTTTCAGTTCTAACAACGCTCCAACAATGTGCCTGAACACACCTCATTTTCAGACCAACAGACCCATGGGCGCGCAGATTGGCGCAAAATGCATTAACATTGTGGCACAGGTTGTGAAAATTATAACTGCGTCGGGCTGAAACTAGCAAAAAACGGGTGTATGATAGGGCCCTTACTTAAAGGAGTAGTTCACTTTTAAAAAAACTTTTGCTGTTAATTTACTCACCCCCATGTCATCCAAGATGTCCATGTCTTTCTTTCTTCAGTTGAAAAGAAATTAAGGTTTTTGATGAAAACCTTCCAGGATTTTTCTCTAAATAATGCACTTTACTGGTAACTAAACGATTTAAGGTCCAAAAGACAGTTTCAGTGCAAACTGTTCAAAGGGCTTTAAACGATTCCAGATGAATAAGGGTTTTATGAAGCGAAATGGTCGCTCATTTAAAAAAAAAAGTTTAATTTTATAAGCCGTGACTGTCCTATTCGAACTTGTTCATCAAAATGAACAAATCTTTTTCTGAGTCAATTCGTTCATTTTGTTCGTTGAATTAACCAAATGACACGAAAAAAGATTTGTTCATTTTGATGAACGAGTTCAAACAGGAGAGTCACGAACGCGCATCACAGAACAGAGCAAGGCGACAATTTGAGCTCATAAAAATTAAACTTTTTTTTTTTTTAAATGAGCGGTTGTTTCGCTAGATAAAACCCTTAATCATTGTCTGGAATCATTGTCTTTTGGACCTTGAACTGTTTGGTTCCCATTGAAGTCCATTATAAGGAGAAAAAACCTGGAATGTTTTCATCAAAAACCTTAATTTCTTTTCGACTGAAGAAAGAATGACATGGATATCTTGGATGACATGGAGGAGAGTAAATTATCAGCAAAAGTTTTTTTTTTTTTTTTTTTTTTTTTTTTAAAGTGAACTACAAGAAACACAGAAAGTGACCCTTTGCCCTGAATATTAAGATTGAAACATCTAACATCTAATAAAATAAACATTATCATTCATATAGCACTCAAATCTAGTGGAGACATGATACAAAGGCAAAATTAAATAATTTAAACTATTAATTAAATTGTTTAACAGATTTTAAAATTGGCATCAAATGAAAATTCAGCCTATATTATTTGTTATAGATCTTATTGTGATCAATGCTTCTGGTGAAAATGACTTTTTTTGGGTGATATCTGCCTCCACTGTTTCATTAAGACTTTAGTTGTTCATTTAATTACTAATTAAAATAAATTAAACCATTTTACAACGACAATTACAAATATTCTGTTATTTAAATTATTTTTCAAATGTGTAATTTAATCATTTTAAATAATATCAATATTAAAAAAAGTCAATACATGGCAAAACCCTTTCTGCTATTTAAATGTAGCCTTATATTACAATTCCCTTACAATAACAGAGCATTCAGTATCTTGTGTTATGTAGTCCAGCTGAATTATAAACTTCTGAGAATAAATACTGACCGATGATTCCTCCACATCTTTGCATGCTGACTTAAAGGTCTCATTTTTCTGGAGGGAGATGTTTATCGTTTCCTGGAAAGCCTAAATCACAGAGGAAGTCAATTTTGAAAATAGACTTCTAATGACAATTCATTAAGTATAAAAAAGTGAATATAAAATTAATACCTTTATCCAGCTTTTTTTATCCTGTTCAGAGCTGTAACAAGGCAACAACCATTAAAAACAAAAGAATATTCTGCATGCATTATGCAGAATATTCTTTATGCATGCATTATGCAGAATATTCAGAATGCCAGCCCTTATAGAACGGTGGCAAGCACAGATGGTACGCTCCGTACCTGGCCTGCAGCTCCAGTGTCCGTTCCTTTCCGGAAACCTGAAAGGTGTGCGGATAATCCTCATTGAACGTCTCCATCACCTTCATACCTTCAATGCCAATCCGTGTGCGCACTGTAAACTTCTGTCCCACCAAGCTGAACTTGGGAACACAGTACAGAAGCATGTTGTTGAACTGTAGGAAAGAGTAAGTACATATTTAAGAAAATGAATTTCCAAACTGAACTGTTTTATTTAAAACTAGATATTTATAGTAGTAACTCATCAATGACTGAAATAGCATGGACAATAATTAGTTGTCCTCACCAGGAAGAGATATCTGTCCATGGCTGAGGTATTTCTGGCCGCCAGTTTTAGAATATGACCCTCCTTTATTAACTCATTCGAGGGGTTCACAATGTCCTCTTCTTCTCCCAACATCTCATAAATTTCTAACAATTTCTTAAGGTTTTCCTAAAAGATCAAAAAAAAAAAAAAAACTTAAGTGGTCTTGCCTTTCAATTTCAAGAGAAAAGCACATTTTTATTTTTACATGAGCATTTTAAAAATACATCTTTTTAGTCTGATTTGAAGTGTCAAAACATTTATGATAATATATATATATATATATATATATATATATATATATATATATATATTTGGAGGTGTAATTGAAAATAACTGAAAAGACTAAAAAAATTCTATATAAAACAATAGTGGATGTAACATCAAAATTGAATGTCTAATGTAAAAATGCATGTTTTAATGTAACCTTCTCCCTTTATATACTTTGGTCAGTTTAAGAATAATTTATGCAATTTTATATTATTTATATAAAGAATTAAAAGATCAGTTTTATGTCTATCCTGGTCAACTGGTCAATGATATGGGGTTTAAAGAAGTAATTAGTAACAAGTAAAGACATGCTTTTTAATTTTTAAAGAGAGTAATTAGTGAACACAATTTCTGAACCGATTATAGTAACATAATTACTCCTCAATGGATCGAGTCCAGACCGAACCAAAAAATGTTGTGGGTGGGGTTCGGGCTGGCATCCGGGCTAGTTTAAGACAGTTATGAGAGATAATTAAAGCCCTTTGACAACAGACTTTGGCTAAGGCATTGCAGAATTTAATTTTCATCATAGTTTATGCATTATTATGCATAATTTAATTGCATTATTGGATCAAAAAAAATGTATCCGGCTCAATTGAGCGTATCTTTTGAATTAATGCGCATCATGGCGTTTCCAACGTTTTTTTAAATGCAATATCCCAAACTGCACATAAAAATGGGTGGATGTAAGCATAGCTAATGAGACATAGGGCCTAATCTAGAGATTCAGTTGTACAGCAGAGGAAAAAACACTCACTGTTTTCTTAATGGCAGTGTTGGAATGCGTGGCAGCCATGGAAATAATCTCTAAAGACTCTGCAAAGACAAAGATTTCACATTTAAGAAAGGTCACGTTTAACGACTGTCTTAGGAACCTGCTCACTCCTGAACTCACTTTCAGCATCCCGCCGGTCTATGTGATCCTGTGGGAGTTTCTTCAGATAGTCTTTGAGCAGCATCTCGTATCGTGGCACTCTCTGAACAGGCTCCAACATGTGATTCTGCAGCGTCAGACTGCCACACACTTCTTGACTCTAAACACACAAACATGCACATGAATCACTAAAGGTGGCAAAAAGGTACAGATATATCGAGATAGAGTAAAGACAACGGCCAGGGCTGCATTTCTCAAAAGTATCATGAGCATAAGTAGATTGTACAGAACCAAAGGCACTAATGGTCTCCAAGATCAACTTAGCTCACAATGCTTTTGAGAAACGCAGCCCAATTAAAATAGCCACAATTTAGGGGCCATTTTCTTGGTCGTAGTCACACCGCCAGTAGGAACTCTAATGTAAGATGGCTGTCAGTGATGTCATGTAAGCATCAGCATTAAACAACTTTAACAACTGCAAAGCACATAAAGGTTGAGAAGTGGCTGGACTTTGGCGTCAGTCCATCTATCACTGTTTTCAATGTTCGTGGAGTCAGTAAACGTAAACTGGAACCCGTCTTTTTAAAAAATCGTTTAAACATACATTGGCTAATCAACCTACACTTATGTCACTGGTAGTTCCTATTGTGCTGGGTTAGAACCCTATTCTGAAGTAGGAGCTAATTCCTATAACTAAAATCGTTCCCAGTTCCTGTGGTGCGAAAAAGCGGGTACTTCCACCAATAGTTATAGGAACTATGAAAACATTCATTTGCTGTAAAAGCCCCTTTTGTCTTTTTTATTATTGGTGCTAGTTCTCTTTTATAGATATAAAATCTACCAACATCCTCCGGGTTTTCAAATAATTTAGCTTTTTCTTTTTTACTATACATATTTTGTACAATAAATTAACTTAATTACACTGAATAACACTGCATTGTTCGTTTAATATTAAATTGTATTACATGATTTCATTCTATAGGCATTCCAGTAGTCATCCAGCTCTCTGTTTTTTTTTTTTTGTTTTTTTTTAAAAACTCTTTTTAGAAAAAACAACAACATTTTTAATACATGTATCTGTGATCATCACCTGGATCTCCAGAATGATAGCTTTAAATGGAGGTGATCGCTCTGTCCATTGCTTCACCAGATCCATGGCATGATCAAAGTTCCTCACATACTCAGCATACATCTTCAGGAAGGGAGTGAGCTTCTGTAGGATGTCACCAATGCGAGGTGTTGACGTCCTGGTAGAAAAGTCTCAGGGCATTAAGAACATATTTCTTCCAATGAAACCAAAACCAATGCCCACAAAGTGAGAGTGTGAATGTCTTACCATTGGCCCATGCGTTTTTCCAAGTCAGGCAGAAGGAACTGGCTGTGGAAGGCATTAATGGAGGAGATGTTGGAAAAGATTTTCATCACCACATCCACAGGGAATGTGTCTTTTCGTGCCTCTTCTATCAGCTTGGCATAAAACACCTGCACAGCAGGGCCAGAGTTAGATGATGTATGATCTGTTGCTTACTACTATTTTTAAAATGTTCAGATTGCCATTTTGGAAAACAACGCTCCTGGTTTCTCACTTACAAGAGTTCAGTCTACCAAAAAATATATATGCATTGCATGCCCTCATGAAAGAAACTAAACTGAGCACTTACCTTATCTAATAAGTTAAGTCGTGCAACATAGGCCTTCTCTGTCTGCAGAAGTTCATTTGCTATCTTGTAGAGCTTCTGCTCATTGGTTTCCTAAACAAAAGTAGTTTGATATATTAACTTGAATATTGTATCAGATGCAAATGAAAGTTTTCATCTCTTTATATCTTTCTTTGATGCATGCAAATGTTGGTGTTAAAGATATTTGAATGTAAATGTCACAAATATAATCAAATTTAACACCCCCCCCCCAAAAAAATAAATAAATAGAAACGCAGTTATATAGGGCATAAAATCTAATTATAAATATCAAGATGTTTGAATAGTGAAATTCTATAAAGTGTACAGATACTTTACTTTTGAGTTTGTAAAACTTGGTGATTTGAACTTGGTGAGTGGAAAAAATGGTGATTCGCACTAGATTCTCATAACTATACTCCTATCATTTTTTTAATAAAAAAATTGACATAATTAATTGCAGTACAACAAATACTATATATATATATATATATATATATATATTGAAAAAAGACTAATATATATTTTTAAATATATTAATCTTTTAGCTATATATATATATATATATATATATATATATATATATATATATATATATATATTTATATTAGATCTGGGGTTGGAACATGACCTTTCACTATCGAAAGTTTTTTTTTCTGTCACATTTTACACACGTTTGATTTCAAACTTTTCCAACTCTTCTTGAAGCACTATAAATTATTCAGATTGTCTAAAGTTCTGAGCTTTGAGCTCATTTTAACTTAAATTATACAAGAGATTTTGGTAGGATTTTGCTGAGAGGGAACTAACACTGCAGAAATCGTTTGTCGCGACTTAGCACAGCAGCTCACATGGCTGAAGGGAAACAGAACCCTGGCTTTGCCCTTGACCCTTATGTTCAATTCAGAAGTTGACCCCCACTCCACCTACATTCCTCACCTCACCATAACATTTCTTCCTCTCTTCCTCACTATCACACCCATATACGAATGAACATCCACTGGCATACACACGCTGTACACACTGAGGTCTGTTAAAGAAACTTCCTGACCACAAACAGTTCTAGTATCTGCCTGTCAGCACTCTGAAGACACATAGCCTATCGTTTCTTATCAGAATCTACAACCTCAGCTCACATAAATAACCTTTGAACTGTTTCAGACACCCAGTGCACCACTCAGCCGATAAAAGAAACCAACTAACTTCCAATAAAACCAGCTTTTGCCACAATTGACTGCAATTCAAAAGAAGCGTATTGTTGAAACGTACCTCAGAGGACAGGAAATGAAAGGATGGATAAGAGGAAACAAGTAAACCAAATGAAAGAGGTTCTGGCATGGACAGAAGATGGAAGGTATGTGTTCTTGAAGCCTCACAGATGTTCAGATTCACAGAAATAAAACTTTTTTTTAAATGACTATTAAAATAATTGAACCTACAAAATGACATGTGGAAGTATGTGAATTTTATAGTGACCAAAAATATTATTAATAATAAGACAAATATATATATATATATATATATATATATATATATATATATATATATATATATATATATATACAACTAATATTAAAATATTTAAAACAATTAAATAACACAAATGGAAGTAAGGAAATTATTTAGTGACCTAAAATGTTTGTTATATTTGAGTTTATTCCTTAATCTAGATTCAAGTGCTAGACATTCTCTAACTTCATGAAGTTCCAATGGCATTTAAAAAGCATCGCAGCATGCAAAGTTCACATGTATGCTGGACACTTGCTTTACACACTATCCAGTCCAAATATTTAACTTAGTCATTTAGTAGTAGGGCTGTCAAACGATTAATCGCGATTAATCGCATCCAAAATAAAAGTTTGTGTTTACATAATATATGTGGGTGCACTGTGCATAATTACTTTATACAAATACACACACATGCTTGTATATATTTAAGAAATATTTTCATGTATATACTGTATATATATTTATATATATAAATATTATATTATATATATATATATATATATTATATATAAATATAAATATTTTATATATGAATAATATCTTTTTCTTAAATATACATGCATGTGTGTGAATTTATGTATATATATATATATATACACAAAATAATTATACACAGTGCACCCACATATATTTTGTAAACAAAAACTTTTATTTTGGATGCGATTAATCACGATTAATCGTTTGACAGCCCTATGTAGTAGTCAATAAATTAAGCTTTTAAGCATAAACTTTTAGGTTTTTAAGACCATAAGAAACATTTTATCCAAGTGTGTCTTGTGTGTTCAGAGTGGTTCCCTATATTATTAGAGGAAGGACTGGCATTTTCAAGAACTTTTCTATGCGCAAACATCCGAAGAAAAAAAAAAACCTGAAAGCATTAATCCATCTGCAATGTTTGCTTTAGAGGAAATGTAGGCCTGGTCTGTAAGACTAAAGGTCAAAAAGAAAAAAGAAAAACAAGACTCATGTAAACGTCAGCATGTAAAATTAGCGGATGAGACAGCACATTGCACATAGCCGGGCCTGAGGTGTCAAATAACTTTCAGCGTGACAGAGAGAGTCAATACCGAATCCATAACCACACTCACACACACTGACAACATCTGAGATGATCTTTGCAGTATTATGATAAAGTATGCTTCACCAATCCCTTCAGATAACCACAATCTCTTACCTTCTGCTCAGGGATGCTGTTCATCACCACGTCCGGCTGCTCAGGAGCTTTCCTCTCCGGCTCTTCGGCTTGCTCTATGCGAGCATGAGGCATATCTACAGAGTCCTCATCCATTATTCCTCTCTTATCCATATTGGCAGCATCACCATTCAGCAGTCCCTGCGTTTCTATCCTCACGACCGGAACTGTGTCGTGTGTAACTCCATCCATGTCCCCCTCTCTGTCCCGGTCTCTGTTCATTTGTGTTAGAACCCCATTGGGGGGTTTGAGAGCATGACGTGGGCTGTTTGCGCCGGAGTTTGTGGGCTGCTCCGTCGGTCTCTGGTAGTTCTTATGAAGCGGACTGGAGTTAGGAGATCTGCTGACCTGCTTCAGAGCGCCCTCCCTCCGACTGTCTGCCTGACTGTGTGTGTGAGAGAGAGAGAGACAGACAGAGTAAAGAAAGGTCACCTTCTTTAGAGTCAGATAACTCGTCTGTACTCAACAACAAACTTTTACGACGAACAGTGTTGGAGAAATAGAAAGATGCAGAGAAGAGAAAAATGTGTTGTGCGTCCGTGCGTGATTTTGAATTAAGTGTTGAACAAACTTCATCAGGCTGTGTCTGCATGGGTGTGTTGCAGGGGACGTTGTATGAATGTGCGGGTCATGGGAGGAGTGGAGGAAAAGAGGATAGGAGGAGGAACAGGGAGGAGGATGGGAGGAACAGGGAGGGTGAGGAGAGGTATAGACCGTCCCATGAGACACGGCTGCCCTACTTCAGAATACATGGCAACATGCAAGTGGGCGCATGCGTGCATCACACACACACACACACACACAAACGAGACACACTGAACAAAATGCTTTCAGGAACAGTGGAAGCAAAGTATAAAATATGTAAGAGATCATATACAGTGGATCCAGAGAGACTAGTCATGCTTTTATCACCCTGAAGGGATTTATTCTGTGGTAATGACCAGCTGACTTTATATGATTCCACATGGCTACTCAATAAATAAATAAATATAATGGACATGAACTATTGATTCAAGCTGAAATAATTTTATTATGTGATAAGAAACATGAGAAGATCTACTCCATCAAATTGAGTCACTTTGACCAGAGAAAGGTCTCATGCACTTGATGAAAAGGGAAAGTCTCAGCTTTCTATTCATTCAATTATTTACTTTTGACTCATTGACTCCACTTCAAAATATGAGATATTCAAATATTTTAATATGCAACATATCATAATATATAATATGTTATAATCAAGAAAATTGGTATGCACCACATTAAAAATTGTCAATAGCATTTGTTTAATTTCAGCAGTAAAGAAATAATTACCATATAGAAAGCTGAGACTTTGTTTCTTCAACAGCAACAACAACAACATCTTAGCATCGTATCTCCACAAATGCCTCGAAATGATCATGTCACGTATAATAGCGATAGAACGATTTTTATCAAGTACTCCAGAGAGCGGCAAAATACAAATTCTTATACTTGACTGATGAATAATAAATAATACGGATGCATGATACAGAAATTGTGACAATCTATGTATGTAATATTAGTACATATTTTTGTTATGGACAATAACTGATATTAGAGCCAGACCGATATATCGGCAGGCCGATATTAGGCATTTTTCAAACTATCGGTATCGGCAGTTATAATGGCCGATAAATGAATATTTCAAAAATAAAAATGGACGGAAAACGCTTGAACCACGTCATAAGTGTTGGAGTTGTATAGTTTGTCCACCAGAGGGCACTCTACACCGTCCCTGTTGGCAACACTCGTTGAGTTGGTCACGAGACAGACATTGCTAGAATAACAATTAAAAGAACATCCCCATCAGTTCTCTTAACTCAAATAAGCATGACAAAATTTGTGACTATCATGTCCAGTTTTGCTACTGTTAAATAAGCCGAGAGCGAAGCGGAATTAGCTAGTAATAGTTACGTTACGTTGTTACAGTGTAGTTGACTGACTGTCCTTTTAACTTTTGACAATGTGACTGAAGAATTTCTTTGATAGCGCGTGACAGTTATAGCAATGAGACGTATCATCTCTCCTTGGCCTGTTATATTGATAACGGATTTTAAAACCAACAAATATTTGTATTGGTAACGGCCTTCAAAATCCTTTATCGGTCGGGCTCTAACTGATATCATTTGCTTCTAAATCACATCCTAAATCAGACCAATACTGATATGAAGATATGATCATTTTGGATGATATGGTCACTGATATATTGTGCATCCCTAATAATAATCGGAACTCCACATAAGTAAACCGTAAAAACGTGATACATTCATAACTTCATGTGAGCAGGCATAAACCGAACAAAATGAAGCCACAACATAAGGCTTTGTAGTACATGCACACACACAAGTACACACACACAGATATCCTGCACCTCCAGCTGTTTCCCTGTCTATGGCCCACCTGCTCTCTAGATCAGATTGCGTTTCCTGTGAGATAGAGAACAGAGATGTGGATCTGAGTGTACGGAGCACCACAGTTAACACTCCAGATTACAGACAGCTATTAATAATCGTTGAGCTCTGGACCGCTGAGACAGATTAATATATGCCATCTAAAATATTATTCAGTGTTTCACTCAAAACATTTCAGAAATGTGGATAGCTAACAAAATCTAAGCCTTATTAATCTGGTATGATAAAATGTTACATCCTAGGCAAAATTTTTGCTATCATATGAAGCCACGCAAGAAGGGTAGTATGGATTTCAATGTTTTTTTTCCCCATGAGGTTGTAAACCAACTCCCTGCAGTTGTCTGGGGTCATGGCTCTTTGTTTAGCATTGATAAGTGTTGAACCAGGCCAAACAGCTGAAGAAATTTCAGACCCCAGTTTACTCCATCAACCCATGCTCTCTCACTTTACTTTAGAGCTTACAGAATGAATTCCTGCACAGATTCTGAGCCACACACAAAACAATGCACTAGAAGCCAGGCAAAACAGGATAAGGGCTCACAGGGAATTATTTATGCGGAACTGGGGTTAATGGTCAGTCCATTTTGTTACAGTGGCCATATGGTTTCATATGAGCCAACTCGGTGACCTGACACCAATGCTGAGCTACATACTTATACTGTAGAGAATATTACAGCAGTCAAGCAGATGCATTACACTGAATTTATCATGGCTAAGCGCCATTAGTGCTTAAACCCATATAACAATGGTAAAAACAGTAATACACTGCTTCAGCAGGTTTATACATTTCATAAAACAGCAGCGAAAGCAATATGATAGAAGACACCAATGTTTATTAAATAATTAAATGTACTAATAATAAATCACAATAAACAATTCTTCTGCCAATATTACAGTTAAATAAATAAGCCTAAATGTAGGCTGTTTATGCAAAGTACAAATCAAAGATCACTCTATGAATAGTGCAACTTGAACTTGGTATTACTATAAAATTCAACTTGGTACTACAGAATTCGAAATCAAATGCGTCTGTAAATATATAATAAAAAACGTCCAAACAAACTAAATACATTTGGTACAATGGGATCATGAGTGTCTTTGGAAATTAGATTTTCACAGTTGTTTTGCTGTAGAAAATTTACACAGTTGTCCCAAATTGTCCCTAGTCCTTAATTTTGGAAACTGTTATGCTTTTAAAACAAATGACGTAACATAACTACTTCAAGGATGTGAGGTTCAGACTTGAATTAGTGTTCAAATAATTCAATGATTTAAAAATTCATGTTTGACGTTTGACAGTGTAAATACTGTTCAGAGGTGTAAAGAGTTCTTGAAAAACCATATTTGAGTAGAAGTACCGATACTTTACAGTGAAAATGATACCACTACAAGTTACAAGTCACCAATTCCAATAAGACTAAAAGTACTGGCCTATTTTTCCCCCTAAGGCATGTTTATTAAAGCTACTTAAATGTCCTAATTGAATAAATGCCTAATCCTGGCTTAATCTAAGGCCTGTCTGTGAAACCAGGCCTTAGAGTATCTGGAGTATTTTACTAGTACTAAATTTGGGCTTAAACATTCACTAGAACTCAACAACTAAGAGACATGCTATACATAACTATTAATATTGTACTATAACACGTAAGTCTCTTCAGCCACAGACCTTAAACTCTTAAAGAAACTCTTAAAAACCAATTAGAAATTCCAGAGGGAGCCCATGGTGAATTAGCCTTCCAGGTTGGCCTACAAATGACTGAACAGCTATATTGGCACTTGGCAGTAAAACATAATTTAGAGTTAGACATGAGCCATTAAAAAGTATAAATCTTTGCACAATGAAGTACGTACTTAAGCACTTTCAATGTAGCTGTACCCGAAAAAAGGTGGCTTTTTAAAGAAGATACGAGTGTTAATGAAACAGTTAATGAGACATTTGTTCTTTCAGAAAAAAAAAATACAAATAAATCTTACTGACCCAAACATTTGAATGGTAGAGTACTCATGACCTCAAATACTACCTCAAAACTACACTAAGGGCAGAATCTAGAAGAAATATGTCATACTGATCATCATCAGCCAGACATATTTATCCAAAGCGACTTATAATGCTTTCAAGGTAAACTTCTGCAAAACCAAACAAGATCAATGAACTTGTCAGTATCTATACCTGAACAGAGAAAAGAGAAGACGAAATTGATCCCATGTTTACCTGTTCACCTCAAAGCGACTGATGAGGTTGGACACTCGGCCCTTCCCTCCTACTGCTTCTAGTCCTCCCCCCTCCATGCTGGGTATGATGAGTAACGTTCCAGCAGCCAGAGGAAAGGAGACTTCCGTCACCGGACTCTGAAGATGTGCTGGCTTAGGAGGCACTGCAGAAAAATCACAAAGAGGACAGATTATATTCACATGCTAGCAAACAGCATTAGTGGAAGGCGGAAACAGATTGAGTGGCAGGCATTAGATCCTTTTCCTATTTAGTACCCAAACTCTGGAATAGTCTTTCTAGCCTTGTTTGGGAAGCAGTGTAAGACTGGATCACCCAAACTCACACAAGAATCAAAATGCTTTAATGTGAATTATTATTATTAGCTTCCGTTTTCAATTACGGTTTTATTTTTTACAGTGTAGCTTAATGCAAATCCCCACTGTTAGCAAATGGTCCCATGCAAATCAACTTCTACCCTCAGTAAGTCTGGCACAGTAAATTTCCACTGTGAACTCATGTTTACATATGAAATGAGGTCTGTCTGTATAATGAAATGTAACTGATCCCCTGTGAAGGCCGTCGACCTGACAGCCATCAGCACAGATCCTCAGCAGAAATCACAAGAACTACACAAGGTCACAAGGTCCTCCGGATAGACCATATGACCAGCTTCAGCTCTATACCGACACGATGAATCGATGTTCAAGCATAAAAACTGAATGAATGTTTGAATGCTACAGATCCTAATCTGAATTCTGACTTGTGTTGCAGCCTGAATCAGGCCAGAGGAGAACTGGCCACCCGACTGAGCCTGGTTTCACCCAATGTTTGTTTTCTCCAATCTGATCAACCTGATGGGAGTTTGGGTTCCTTACCACTGTTGCCTATGGCTTACATATTTGGGGACACTTAATATTCAACAATATTGATCTGACTATACTGACGCTGTTGAATTAGAACTGAACTGAGCTGGACGATGACATCATTTTTAGCAGAACTGCTTTATAGATTGAATTAACTAATGTAATAATTGATGACCATTTCACTGTTATCACAATAGCTGCTTTGAAAAAAATATATATAGTATAAATCACAATATAAATAAAGGTGACTTGACTTTGAATCAGTTTACACAATCTCCATGCCATGTCACTAGAGTGGCATAAAAGCAGCATGAACTTACAGGATAAGCACCCAGGATCACATGATGTTAAGTGCCTTGCCCAAGGGCAAACCAGCCCTGAGCTTTTACTACACCTCAAACCGCATCCCAAAATGCAAGGAAACGTAAAACAAATTGCCCACATGGAAATTCTATGAATATTTTCTCATATTGAACACCTCAGTGAAGATGTTTAAGGAAGCACTTGGTTTAGTCTTATTAAACTGGAAGCTGTAATCACCACAAGGTGGCAGTGCAGCTTTAGTGCGTTGCTATGGAACCTGAGGTGTTCAATATGAGAAAATATTTCATAGAATTTCCATATGGGGAATTTGTTTTACGTTTCCTTGCATTTTGGGATGCAGTTTGAGGTGTAGTAAAAGGTCAGGGCTGGTTTGCCCACAGACTTCTCGGCTTCAAGATACACTTCATCTCACCTTGCTGAGATGTCCCTACCTGCAGTGAGCGAATCACAGCTAATCCCAGTCAGTCTTATGGGGTGGATACTGCAGAGCTCAAGGCTCCATCCAGAAATAAATAGTGGGTACCCACTCATTTCACACATCTCTAATTAAGTGAGTGTGGTCTTTGGGGTTTATGTCAGAGGACTTTTTGCCTTTAATTTTACATGGGAATATAGAGGAACGATCCAATTTCTGATCTATGAAGGGGGAATTCTGTTCCAGTCAAATGTCGATCTTTGAAACATTTTGAACCCAACACTTGTATGTGCAGTCAATGTTCTGAACACTTTTAAAGGGATAGTTCACTTTGAAATTAATTTTTGATATGTTTTAGCTTAACTCAAGGGCATCCAAGATGTAGGTGTCTTTGTTTCCACAGTATTTTCAATTTTGATATTTTTCGGTCAAACCGTTGCTGTCTATCAATCACATAATGCAGGTTTAGGGGGTCTACCCTGGGTTCACCTCAAAGAGCATGCACAGGGAAGTCAAATTAAACATGATTCAATGATTCGTAAGTGCACATTGGTGGCCTAAGACACGAAACGAGCAGTTTGTGTAAGAAAACGAACAGTATTTATATC
Organism: Cyprinella venusta; assembly: GCA_038021265.1. NCBI lineage: Eukaryota > Metazoa > Chordata > Actinopteri > Cypriniformes > Leuciscidae > Cyprinella > Cyprinella venusta. Next base: position 11,574,721 of record CM075871.1, read on the forward strand.
GTTTTTACCTCGTGTTACTACAGCCATGTCCAACTGATCTGACGGAACGGGCACTTCGGTCTGCGCATGCGCCGGAAGTGATCGCTTGCATGTGTAAATCACTCATTGTTTACACAGAGATTTCGGAAGTCACTAAACATATTTAGATATATCGAAATCGTCTTCCATCGGGATTTCCTGTATATCTAAATATGTTTAGATCTTCACAGCGAAAGGTATAACTTATTAAAAACCGAAAATAATGAGTGACGTACACACACAAGCAATCATTTACAGCGCACGCGCAGACCAAAGCGCCCGTGCCGTCAGATCAGTTGGACATGGCTGTGGTTACACGAGGTAAAAACGATATAAATACTGTTCGTTTTCTTACACAAACTGCTCGTTTCGTGTCAGGTAAGATAAAACATATAAAAAATTAATTTCAAAGTGAACTATCCCTTTAAGTAAACATGAAGTGTAAATACATTACTAGAGTCTAAGATTTTTTATTTAAAACAATAGGAACTTCACAAATGTTTAACTGTGACGCATATCACTAGGAAATCATTCACACTTCTCAAACACACTCTGCTTAGTTATCAAGCTTGGGTTCAAGGACACTCTGAGGATGCTTTACTCAAGTCAGCAGTGTTATTTCAGCATTAATCAATAGCCATGCTGATTTGCGTTCCGTTAGTGGTAACATTTAGTGTTCAGAGCCTGTTGTAAAGGGGAAGACGTGTTTGTGTGTAGTGGTTTAGCATGCACTTCTGGTAAATTTGTATGACTTTGCATGAGTGGTTATCAACACTGTGGAACTGAGGAAGGATTTATGCATGTGTGCAGTGCATTTTGTGCACAACTCTCTACCTTGTGGTTTGGGATGCAGTGGTGGCCGTAGGTCTGAAACTCTTCCATTTACTCCAGTTTGGCTCTTATTGCTGAATCTGCATCCACGATTCAACTTCTCATTTGGATGACCTTGCTCATCAGGACTGCTTCTGCCAACAGCTGCAGGAGACAAAAGAAGGATGGAAATAAATAGAATGGTAGTCGTTTCGAAAGCAGTTTATTTGATATACTGTAAAGCCACACTGTATGTGGACTTCATTTGAGTAATGAACATACAGCCTGCAAATACAGGCTTCTGGCTTCTGTGCAGAAGTGAAATCCAAGAGGTCTGTTTTTTGTACTCCTGATATCAGTCAGGGCTGGTATAAAAGGGGCCATGAAACTAAAAGTGACAAACTTGAAACACAAGTTCCTCGTCATCAATTGCAGAACAAACAAAGTGTTTGAGATCGTTTGGATGATCAATATTCAACCTATGAGGAAGCTTTTTTGTTCACCCCAACCAAGAAATGTTTCCTGAAAAACGTTTCCTGAAGCTTTGACAAAAAAGGCATGTACATATCTGTAGACAATGAAGGATGGCCTAGAGCTCAGATCTAAAAATGACATGGGTCATTATGGTGCACATGAGGAATTCAGTTTTGTTTTGGATGTGGAAAAATAACTGCATGCAAATTATCTTTTTTCTATGGATGGTCGTTTCCATGACGGAATAGATAAAAAAAAAAAGTAAAATAACTTTGTCATGTGGTTCTCACATTGTACGAGCTTAAACGTCAAACATTCAAACAAAATCTAAAGTAAAGACAGGTTTCTCTCTCCCATTTCACTTTCATAATGTGAAATATTTCCAGTGTAGTGTTTGAGTAAATGTAATTAGTTCCCACACTTAAGCATCTTTTTGGCTACTTATCAAAGATAGTAGCAATTTTTACTCTCTACTTGATAACATTTTTGAATAAATATGCACTCTTTACTCAATTACTTTAGTGATAAGTGATCCAATTAGTCATTACATTTTGCATGGCACCAAACTTTTTCTGCAGCAGTTTATTTCTGCTACAGAAGTAGTGATATCGCCATGATCTACGGGGCATTGAGTGTAGTATATATTGTGCATTTTACCTTTAGCCATACTTGTCAACAAGGCTACTTTACGCAAATGTGATGCATTAGCAGGTAGTTGCTGAATCGCAGGTGTTTCATTTGAGATGAAGACATGACTGAAGCCAGTGATGAGGGCAAAACCAGCACATCCAGTGCAGGTAGACGTTGACTAGATAAATTTACAAATTTACATTTCGCAATTCGGACTTTTTATCTCAGAATCGCATGATATAGTCACAATTGTGTGTTATGAAGTCAGAATTTTGTGATATAAAGTCGCAATTCCCTATAATTGGACTTTATAACAATTCTGAGACGAAATTTCAGAATTGTGAGATAAGTCGCAATTGCGTGTTGTAAAGTCAGAATTCCGAGTTTATATCTTCCTATAGTAAAACTATTATTGTTAAAGCTATATCATCCTTGGTATCATCACCCATCCTTTTATCATACAAAAAAAATTACTTTTCATGGGTACTTTCATTATGTAAAGTTTCATTTTGATTGGAGCTAAGGAAAAAAATTGCCCCATTGGGGTGTATTGTTGTCTGGCCTTACTGGCACACATCTCGGATTGATGAGAACTAAACATATTTCCTCAACTAAGATTTCTTAGGACTTTTAGTATGTTGTTCTGGACACCTCATAGAGATGATCTATACTGAAAAAAAATATTTTACAATTAGTCTGTCGTAAAACGCTACTTTGCCTGGACTATAGTGTGAATGTGGCTTTAGATTTAAAGAGTGTTGCAGCACATGGTTAACCTCTCCAAAATTCCTTAAATTACTTGACTCAAAGTCAGGACAGCAAAAAGTGTAATTTTGAGTTCATAAACATAAAATACACATGGCATGCACACACAACAAGTCTAGCCCTTTTTTGACATCTTAGAAATCCCCATTTGGATGCAATGAACAGGAAATCCAAGACAAGTGTTTTGCTTCTACTGTATACCGTCTTGTCAAAGGCACGCAACGCATGCAAATGAAGAGCCCATGTCCTGTTAAATTAAAGCATGGGGATTTTAATGCATTAGTGAGCACAAAGAGAGGCTTTCCATGGCTTTCTCAAGCCTTTTCTTCACTTAGCCCAATCTAAACATCTTAGGCCAATAGGCTGCATGGGACTGTCCGTGTCAATGACAATGAACAATGCTGTTGTGCTGGCAGTTAATATATAGTGGTGGTGATGGTGAACAGCTTCATGTGTGATTGGTCCATTCATCTCAGTTTTGGCTCAGTTTGTGGCTAGGATTGAAACAAGCATTCTTTTAAGGCTAGGGGGAAACTCTAAATGCTTGTATTTTAGTAGCTACTTTTACTTTACATGGATGTTTTTTTTTTTGTTTCAAATTCCAAACACAATGTTTACATGAACACTAAATAAATGACCGAGCTGATGTGCGCGTTTATATGTCACAAGCTTCAAAAAGGATGATGTTCTTTTAACCAATTCATTTCAGTGAATAACATGGTTACATGTGACTAACAATTTTTTTTTTTAACTCTGCTACTAGTCAGATATTCTGATTACAAACAGATTAGTAGGGTCCATGTAAACGCAGCTACTTATATCAGAATTTATTTTGATATAAGTCATATATATATATATATATATATGCCTAGTGAGTTTGTCCATATTTATTCATCGCCTGTGTACTTAATGACAAAAAGTCTTGTGCAAACAACTAGCAAACTTGCACTGTGCCAGAGAGTTGTGCATAGGAAAGCTCCACCCATACTTCCATAAAATTTGGATTAAATAAAAAAAAAACTAATAAAAAAATACAAATATTAATATTTGTAAATAATTAAATATTACATTAAAATACTACAGAAAAGACAATAATGGTACTTTCCCACTATTCTTAAGTATCAAAACTTAAACATGTAGAAATCGTTAGTACATAATTAGCGCCTGTTGTGCTTTCACACATTTGTTCTTATCAACACATTTCTCATCATTTTTCAATTTAAAGGTCATGTGTGATCAGCGTCGGTTGTCAAAATGAAGAAGTTGCAACAGTGCCGGAAAAGTTTTGATGCTGCATGTGAAACGCATGAAAAAATTAATAGTTTAAACACAAGTTTAGACATAAATAAGAATGCTGTCAAAAGGTATGAGCCAAAGTTCTGAAAAAGCCGACAGCACTTCACACGGTTTAGTTGTAAACCTGTCACACAGGACTAAAAATGATTATTACTGACACTGTGGAAAGACATGTCATCAAACTGGATAGATGCAAAGACGAAGAGCTGAACAGATCAAGACATCTTTAGACCTATTACTAGAAGAGTTAAAGATTTTCGTACTAAAATCAGACCAAACTCTGAAACTCTCGCTCTATCTGTTATACAATTATGAGTGTCGTTATTTTACACAAGACAAATTACCATGGTTTTAACTTTTTTTGCTGAAGGTGCTTAAAAGGCCATTTCCGTCAATTAGTAGTTTTAATAGCATTTTGGTGCTGATGTCTGATGTAAAAGTGGTTGGAGTTGGGAGTCCCCAACTTGGAGATGAGGTAGATTTTCCAGAAAAGGCAGCTTGGCAATTTTGCTGGAATTAACTACCTTAGTTTGTTTGTATGAGCATACCTGCCTAGCAAAACATCTTAAGCATCCTCATGTGAATAATGCAGCTAACCTCAGGGCATGGCCTGGATCAGTCTACATAACTGCCCTCCGAGTTACCATGGCAACATCCCATCTGGGAAAAGAGATGAAATAGAAACTGCACATCCCGACAGAGAAATCACATGCATGTATATCAATTAGAAATGTCTTGATGGGTTTTGCAGCTGTAATGAGTAGAAGAATGGGCCAGGTAGATGTCACGACACAAGTGGTCTAGTGAATGTAGAATTATTGCTGCTAAAATGTGAGCATGGGAAAAAGTACAAATGTTCCGCATTCTGAGTCTAAAACACAGATTTGTGCCAGCTTTGGCATTCCTAGCTAAGTATAGAAAGGGAAAAAAAGTTTGTGGTCTGACCTGACATATACAGAGAGCTCAGTTAAAGATAATGGCTTCATTATCAGAACAACGTCTGAGTTAAATAACAACAGTTTGTTCCAGTAAAGGATTAAAGTCTGACCTTTAGTCATTAATCTCATTTCATGTTTGTACATGGAAGTTTGACACATAAGATCCACTTTTAACTAGTTATGGTTACAAATAGCAACATAATAATCAACCTAACTTTGAATAGTAAAATTTCCAGCTTATGGTAAAAACACCATTCAGTATATTTGAATATGGCTACACTTAGTTTGGAATGGATCTGTACTATCAATAAAAACCTCGTGGGAAAGTACAAACACAGAACAGCTTATTTAGTTTGCAAACCAAAGTGGGAACTGACCATAAGGAGCAGCAAAAGCTAGCAAAATTGTTTCAGAGCTTGTCCTGCAATACAGGAACATAAAGAGGCAATAAAAGCTTGAAGGAAGTTAGAAATGCACATATGTAAAATGCATTTCCTTAACCATGCAATGGTGCCAGATGAAAAATGCAAACAAACAAGACTAAAAAATGTGCTTAATTTAAAAAAAAAACTGCTTAAACTTGTTCTTACATGTTGGAAAACAAACCCACGAGAAAGTCAGAAATAAAGCAGCCAGGTGATCAAATAAATATAGTAGATTCATATAATTTAACATATTCATGTAAATAACAGAATAATTACAAAAATAAAAAAATGCATGCAATCTAACAAAATGTCACACTCACAAAGTAGAAAACAAAAACTAATGTGTGCCAAAATACACAAAAGCTTTTCAAGAGTCCTCCGCTAATGTACTGTTGCCAAGTTGAATTATACTGTTAACCAATGAAAACACAGGACTAGCAGGGGTAAGGTTGTGATCAGTGTTAAAGCAGAGTAATCTCACCTTCTGTCAGTTAAAATTAGTCCTAATAATCCCAGGACAATGAGAGAAATATAAGAGCCGTTTTCTTCATTCAAGCCTTCCGGTCCTCTGTAAACCACAGACTGACTGAAACTCTGCCACAAAGACACGAGGAAATGGTCCCTCCCTCCACACACACACACACACACACACACACACTGTACTCTCAAGCAACAGGCCACTTGCTTTCAAACACCGTCATAACCAATGGTCATATAATTCTCCTTTTATGTTTAGGAGAAGAAAGAAAGCACAGTTAATGATGACTACATTTTTATCTTTCCTGAATTAACCCTTTAAAACCTTCAGAGCACAGTCCAGTGTGAGTATTGTTGCATTTCTGAATGGAGTTTGACTGTGAGGGCAAGACAACTGATGCAATTATTTGATAGTAGATGAACAAATGCAATAGACCTTAGTCAGGGTGGATGACAAACTGAGTTTTTGCCAATTGAAAAGTTTTTTGGAAGGATGTTTTGTCTTCATTCATGTCAAAAACCCTAACAAGTCTATGGTGCCCCTTCAAAAGCTTAATTCCCAGCTCTCTCAAATCTCTATGTACTTGTACTAGAGGCACATAAACCCTCTGACGGGTGACACATAGACACACCATTCAAGTTCATTAAACTGTTTACCAGATTCCACTACAGATCTGATTTACTTTAATCTCATTTTGACATCAAGTGGGGACAGAAGAGTTGTGTCCTGAGAATCTTCATGAATCGCATACAGCCACAACTCAACTCAAACCTAAAGTATCCTAAAGTAACCTAAGTGTCTATAACAAGTTGTGCCCTCAGACTTTGTTGCATACACTTAATGAAGTAAAATTTTCATATTCAACTTTGCAGCTTAGAACACCTCCGGTGCCAAAATGAAGCTATGTTTAGTATTTGCAGAAATGCAGATAAGACATCTAAACATCAACCTGCCATTGCAACAGTATCCACAACAATCACTAAAGCTGTCAGTGTACAGTCTGTTATTTTTTTTTTCCTTTGCTACATCAACCACTGCAGGGGAAAACCGAAAACTCAATTAGTGATTAGTGATTAATGTTCATCATTTATACTGTTCAAAAGTTTGGGATTTTTAAATGTGTTTGAAGTCTGTTATTTATTTATGTGATATAAAAATTCAAAAACCTGAATTTTCAGCATTATTATTCCAGTCTTGAGTGGTTTCGTATTAGTATGAATATTGAAAACTGATGTGCTGCTTAAAATTTTTGTGGAAACAGTGATATATTTTCTTTACAGGATTCTTTTATTAATAGAAAGTTCAGTATAATTATTTATTTGATATAAAAATATTTTGTAACATTATAAAAATGTATTTACTGTCACTTTTGATCAATATAATGCATCCTTGCTGAAGAAAATACTTTCTTTATTAACTGACCAAAACACTGCACACAAATGTAAATAAGCAAGGAAAAGCCACTCAACCACTAGGCCAAAACCACACCATTTAACCACCTGTTCAGTTCTCATGTAATCAACTCAGTGCTATCTCCTACATTATCATAAGTCCACTATTGGTTAAGCTCAGTATTCATGTCTCTCAGCTTAAACAAGTCTGACCAGCACAACAACTGTAATGCCATGTCACCACAGACTTTCATTTGTATTCCCATATTGACACAAAAACTTCTCCAGTTAATACTGATGTGTCAAATGAAACAAACTTTGTGAAGGTATAATATGGCATTTGATTACGCATGGAGCTACAGACACTCGCATCACAATGCAATATGACAAAATATGTAATCCTGTATTTGAAATTAAAGGTAAATGTATTTATTGAGCACTTTTGGAGCTAACAAGTGGCTAAATAGGACTACAGATTTTGTAACATTAAACATCACTCCAAACACAGGTAAACTCGTCTACTCTAGTCCACTTTCACAGCCTTGTTGTGTTTATCACGCTCTTGAAAACTATTATTACTAGTCGAACTTTCAGGAAAAAATTTTCAAACAAAGACTGAAAAGGTTGTTGGAAGCTTAGTAATGGCTACTAAACTAAGGTGGAGTACATTGTATTTACTATTTTGCATTTAAGGTTAAGATGATATCAGATGAATGATTCTGTTAAGCATAGTTTCCAGCAAGAGTTTTCTGTCAGTTCTTGTTCTCTTTATTGTAAATCAAATAAACCAGATTACGGAAACTCTCACCTATTGTCTTTAATGGCCCTTGGAGCTCCTGTCCCATTCTTTGAATAGTTATGCTGACTGGAATAGGACTGGTGATACTCTAGAGTCTGGGGTGGGTCCTATATCGGTCGTCGCCCAGGTGTTTTGTCACTGCCTCCTAAAATCTATATAAACTACAATGTATGACTGCCTTAGCGGGACTTGATGACTGCAGCTACGAAACAGCACATTCTCAATAAAGAATCCCGCTGAAGGAAATACAACCAAGTCTCCTGGTCTTCGCTTCTGAATTTCCACATTTTGCATTTGAATTCTTCTGACCATTGCATTTATGCTTCAAAATTAATAATTTTTTTACAATGAACAAAACGTGTTAGAATCAAGCTTTGCATCAGTTTGGAAAGGCCTGAAAAAAACATCACCAAATACAAGACATCCCCCAGCACCCCTTTGTCAAGCTCCTGAAGTTTGAAGATGACGCCACACCAATCGACCTAATGCAGGATGGTGACGAGTCTGCTTACAGACAGGAGGTTAAAGAACTGACTGGTGCAATGATAACACACTCAAAACAGTGGAGATGATTGTGGATTTTAGATGAACCTAAAATCTCCTAATGCCCCCTGACCCCTCAAACCCAGGCCACTTCCTCTTTGAACTGTTGCCGTCTGGCCGGCGCTACAGAGCACTAAGCACCAGAACAGCCAGGCACAGGAAAAGTTTCTTTCCTCAGAAGAAACCGATTCGGTTTTTGTTGAGGGAACCAGGGTGATGCTATCTTTTGGCTTGGTTTACAAAAATATGTCATCCATGTACCACTCTATTTCTTGCATAACAATCTGAGTTTTTGCCCTATAACACAGAGAAGCAACAACCAAAAAGTTATTTTGTAGACTGCATGGTTTCGATTTGCTTGGAAACCCAAGCTCATTGGTTCAGTCATTCTGCCTACAATTTGTACATTAAACCAACATCAAATATGGACTGAATTAACTGCAAAATTCTCCAAAGTCATCCCCATGTTAACATGTTAACCTCCTTCCATTAATCAAAAGAAAAAGAAGAAAAAGAATGAGGGAAAACTGAGCCAAAACCAAAAACTGAGGTGGCCCATTGACCCCAGTGCATGTTCAGTCATGCCCATTCATTTCCATAACACTTAAAACTACTATATAACATGTAAATCTGTTATCTCTTACAACAGATCATAAATACTACAGCTCGCAGCTGCAGGTTTATTAGGAAAGATTCATTCTGACAAAAACGGTCCCATGGGTCCAAGACTTAATGCATAGAGAAAGGAATAGACAGAATAAGAAGGAAAGGAAGGGAGGGATATTGCCCACCTTTGTTCTGCGCAATCTTCACCCCAACACAAGGTTCCTCTTCATCAGATTGTTTGGAGGGAAAGCAGCTGGGGTTGCCAGCTTTATCTGAAAAGACAACATAAGAAATATTTAGTACGTTTTATTCTCGCTATTATCCATAAAGTATAGTCTTAAGTGCCACACAATCCTTCAGAATATATGCTGATTTGGTGCTCAAGAAACATTCTTATTTGTAAAGGTTAGATGTTGTGGGAAGAAGGAGGCGGGAACTTTCAACAAACTTTAAAACCAAAAATTAAACAAATACAAAACGAAAGTAAAAGATGGCAGCGCCTCATGGATGACTGCTGTCACATAAAATAAAACATAAACATCAAATAAAATAGTCCACTATATTTGTCTAAAATAAAACATTATTCTAAACCCTGCAGGCTATAAAACCCTGCATGCTTTCCTACGATGCACGGAGGACCTAAGTTATTAACTAGGATATATGGACTGCAGACATTCAAAAACAAAAAACGGCCTGAAAAACATGTCACGTAATACTGGAATCTACATTCCAGTAACTAAAAAGGTAAAATAATTTTGAAGTACTTTCACGATGATCTCGATATAGATGGAAAATAAGAAGAATAGACATTCAAAGAAACTTGTGGGTAGGCTAAATAAAAGAACATACACTAAAATGACACTAAACCGGTCAAGAACATGTCTGGATCAATACATGTGGCCACCAGAAACAGCATACTCGTATGTACTTGTTTATGTTGAACATGGTTGTGAGGATTTGATCCCATTTAGATATGAATGCCATTTCATCCCAAAGGTGTTCAATGGATTTCAAGTCTGGCTTTTGTGCAGGCCAGTTCTTTAACACAAGGCTCAAATGATTTTGATACCAATCTCGCTTAGGGAATAGAGAATTGTCCTGATATAATAGAAAAAGACCCTCTGCAAATTAAACCAAATTGAAAGCTTATTATAACTTCACAATACAAAATAAATAAATAATTCAATTTATTATAAGAAATTAGATCAATTAGATGAAGTTGAAAGCTTAAAATAATGTCATAATGCAAAATAAAAGCAAAATAGACTTATAAAAAGTAAAAAAAAAAAAAAAAAAGCCACAATGATTGATAAACAAATAGACTTAATTTAATTACTGGATGCAAAATATACATTTTACCTTAGAAGTGAAACCATAAAACTGTTTATGTATGATATTATGATTGTAGAACAATTAAGACAAATGTATTCTGGATGATAAAAACACTGAGCAGAAGGTATGCGTGTGAAGAGAGATCATGAGAGAACATTAATCCAGCATTTGTAGCAAAACAAAAGAAAAGTAAATCCCCAGAGCAAACGCACCAGCAATTAATTCTCTCTATTTCTAATGCACATAAAAGATGAAAGCCAAACAGTAAACAAGTGGCGTGTGGTTTCCAATTGTTCACACATGTGCACATGAAGGCACACGTAGAGGCTCAGTTTATAAAGCGCACAGCTGAAAATAGAAAATTGTTACACTACTGAGAGACAATTAATCAGGCTGGGGAAGTAAAGTCTAAAATAATGCAGTGAATGATGAACTCGAGTACATTAACCAGCTGAAATGTAAAGCATAAAAGAGACCAAATGTTTAATGAAGCAAACAGAGAATGTAACAAAAACAGTCAGTTTAATGTGCATTTAAATAAGTTTAAATTATTGTGTGTGTGCGTGCATTTTATCCTGAGAGTGAGATTAAAGCAAGGCTTTTTCCTTGTACCATCTGGAGCCCTTGTGACAGGAGGATCTGGTGTCCCCCGCACACTCAAACGTACACATGTTCACATAAGTCATTTTTAATGGCAGCTTTAAAAAAAATAATTCTGTAAGCTAACACAACCACAACAAACAAACTTTAACAGACATAAAAGAAGGGGCTGGTGGGAGCCTTTATGAACGATCAAATACAGACTCACCCAATAAACACTGCACAAATCAGCACTGAATGGGTACTGGGATGTGGATAACCATCCAAATTGTTTCCATGACACCTCAATTAATCAGTTTGCTTGGTTCGAAACACAACATACAGTCATCTTTTACTTGAATACAACAGAAAGATAGCAATGGCATGTTTATGAGGTTATTTATGATACTGTGTAGCATGTAATTTAGCATTTATGTGGAGCCCTTGTTAGAGCATTAGAGTAGATTTGCCATGAATCATGTTCACAGTCGAGTGGCCATGAATGTAAACACTGTGGTATTCAAGAAGGCTGTGAATTATGGATTTGGTCAATGTAATAATAAATGCGCCCCTAAATTAGACTCAATCCACTTCCAGTATGTATGCATTCATTTAATGTAATTGTAACCAACTATCAGAACACTGAGCTGAACTATTATGCATGAAAACAAACATACATCAGATTAATCCTGCATTTATCATCTGTGCTCTGAACGCGGATTCAATATTGCCATGCAAAACGTAAAAACAGTTTCTACCAAAATACGTCATTATTACTACTGTACTGTAACAGCATAGTAAATTAATAAGAGACTGTGTTTAAACTGGGTAAGAGCAAGAACATTTCAGAACATGCACGACTGTTGTAATTGTGTTTCTTCTTCATGATAATGCAATTTCGCACCACAAATACTCACTCATAATTAATAACTGACCACCACCATCCTTACTTGTGCGGGTCATATTTCAGTCAAAAATAACCCAATTATGTTTTGGGAAAGAAAAAAAAAAGAAATTTTACTTTTAATTATCATTGTTCTCAATATAGTTTGTTTACTGTATTACATTAAAATTATTCAAAATAATAATACAATAAATGATACAATTATTTATATATATATATATATATATATATATATATATATATATATATATATATATATATATTTGCATTACAGTAAAGAGAATTTTGTGAAAATATGATTAGTTTTAATAAAAATAATGTCCCAATGTAAAAAAAAAGAAAAAAAGGGGGAAAAAATGTTTTTTTTTTTTTTAAAGCAAAAATTTCACATTTCGTATTTCTCCTCCCGTGACCCTAGAGAGAATAAGCGGTATGGAGAATGTATGGATGTCTTAAATCTTTTGATTTTGGGATGATATATGACATGGGGGCCGTTGCATAAACTGCTAATACTAATCTTACAAGTTAGTCATCACATTTTTTTTTTCTGTAAGACTGTTCATTTTTAATTTTGAGACTGTTTTTTTAAGTCAGTTAAAAGTTAAGTTAAAAAGTAAGACTGATTGTCCCTTGACTGACCAACCACTAGTTGGTTATACTAATAATTAAGACACAGAGAGTCTTAACATAATATTGGCTATGCCCTGCATGGACACATTTTTGAGACAATTCTGCTGTATGAGATTCACCTGTGTATATGTGTAGGAATTGTCCTCAAGATGAAACGATCAGATAGACAACATGTACCAACAGATGTATAAATGGCCTGATGGGCAGAATGCATCTCCCTGCCTTATCGTGAAACTGGCATAGGTCAAAAAACTGGTCTAAACGACCAGTTTAGAGTTCTTTGAATTCTTTGCACAGAAAGTCAAGTCATAAGAAAATGTGTAAGAGTGAGAAAAATACCTGATCTGTTATTGGTTCTCCGTTGTGGCTGGGCTTGTGTTTCTCTCACATTTCTAAGATGTTTCTCCATCTTAAAAACACACGGTAATACACTAAGCAACAGGGAAAGGCCCTCTACTTGCAACTCACTTTACAAACGTCACCCAATACAAGCAGCAGCTTTTATTCTTCCTGTGGCTGTCTTATTCTTTCCTCCCCTCACCGGTGGTCACAAAACCGTTTTTTTTTTTTGTGTGTGTGTCGGATATGGACTGTAAGTAAATGTTTATTGAATAACAAGATACATCTTAGATATTACCAATGCCTGCAGAAGAAAAATAAAGCCAAACGCAGTGTACGCATTTAAAAAAATGATGTCTGCATACAGTACATGAATTTGCTGACTGTTGATGAATAATTACATGAGTCAATAAAAGCTGCTGAGTGATGGACGAAATAGAAGGAAGTCTTAATGTGTGATATCAACAAACCAACCCACTTAAAAAGATATTACCATGGTTGGCATACTTTCAAAACTATAAAACATTAAGGTTGTCATAATCAGGAAATGTCTCATAATCTTAGACTTCTGTCTGCCTACGAATTTTTAGCATGCTGTCTTAATGTAAGATATTGAACGTGATCAGTATGATAAGAGAAATCAGGTGTACTAAGTTTCATTTTTTTTCTCAAAAAGTTATATTTTTGAACTGGTGGTAGCACTATAGAGTTGGTTTATAGAGTAGGGGCTTGGCCCCTTAATAATATACAGGAAATTTGAGAGCTTGCCTGTGGAAAAGACTATGACATTTTTGTGGTTGCCATGGCCTTGTTATGCAGTTGCTAAGGTGTTGTGACTGTTTTTAGAGCATTATAATTAGGTTCCCAGTGGTTGCTACTGTAAGTGGATTCCTACTGTCAAATGATTTGACTGTTGTAATGAAAATTAAATTACTGTTGTCCCTAATATGGCACAAGTCCCTCTACCAAATCAAAGTCTATGGGATTCTTTCACCCGTTTATCATATCAAGTCATCGCACCTTTCATAAATGAACTGCAAAATTTTAATTTTAGCAAAAATGGTGTTGGAACCTATGTGTATACTTAAATTATTCAAACAAAACCCTAACCCTAAGTATGAGAATACATAAACAAATAAAATTTGGCATGTTTTTAAAATAATTTCTGAATATTTCATGAGATCTGTATATAATTAGCTATTTAACTAACATAATTGTGATGCTTTGTTCTCTTTTTTGAGCTTGTTTAGTGTCACTTTCCAGCAACACACTTCTGCTTTTTGCTTCTTGCATGTGCGCATGATAAACTTCACAACTGAAAGCAGTCACATGTTTATCAGTGAGAAGCAGATAAAAATACAACATTTCTATGCACCCTTTCTCAGTATGAGACAGTGTGGGTGTCAGCGAGTGAGGTCATCAACCTCACACAGCTCACACAAGACTGCGTAGAGGGCCGACAAACCCCTTAGGTAAGGACAATGACAACAATGCAGTCCTGTTTATCTCAATTGTCTCTTCTACAAGGAAATAAGATTAGAAAGAGCAATTAGGACTGGAAAAAAAAAACACCAAGATATTAATAATGTCACAAACTGAGCACAGAATTATCTAAAAAGTTTGCAATCAAAACTCAGATATAAATATGAATGCAAACATTTCTAATCAAGCCCATATTCTTTAAAGCTACTGTATTGCCCTTTAAAGATAATAGTTTTAAATAGAGACTACTGGTCAAAAGTTTGGAATAATTAAAAAAAACAAAAAGTACCTCACCAAGTCTGCAATTATTTGTTTAACAAAAACAGTAAAATCAGTAATAATGTGAAGTATTCTTAATTTAAAATAACTGTTTTTGTTTTTAATATTTTGTAAAAATGTTTTCAAAATATTTTATTTCAAAGCTGAAGCCAAAGCTGAAGCCAAAGCTGAATTTCTAGCATCATTACTCAAGTCTTCGGTGTCACATGATCCTTCAGAAATCATTCTGATGTTGATTTGCTGATAAAAAAGAAAGAAACTTTTTTCCAGCAAGGATCAAAATTCACCAGTGAATCATGAAAAAATATATATCATGCTTTTCACCAAAATAATCGCATTGAAAATGGTTTCCAACACCGGTAATAATAAGAGCCATTATTAATAACTGAGCACCAATAATAACTGATAATAAATTAGAATGACTGCGTGACATTAAAGACGGGAATAATAGCTGCTGATCACAGGAACAGGAATAAATTACATTTTAATATATAATTAAATAGAAAAGGTCATTTTAATTTGTAATATTATTTCACAATTTTACTATTATCACTATATTTTAGGTCAAGTAAATGCAGCCTTTCGTGAGAATAAGAGACTTATTTCAAATACATTAAAAAAAGTAACTGTTCCGAACTTTTGACCGGTAATGTAATAGCAGAAGTTCTCTATTTTTATGTCTGTTTTTTAGGAAAAACAGTTTATACTTAAATTAAAAAAAGACACCAAGGGAACTGCACTTGAACCGAGGTGCTAAAGCAGTCTTAGCTGTCTGTGATGGCTATGCACACTACATGCGTGTTATTTAGCATGTGAAGTACATCTTAACACTCCCTTGATCCTGTTAAGAGATACTTCTCTAGTTAATCTGATAGCTGTGTGGTGTTTGCTGGTGGCAAATCACACACTTATCACACAAACACGCACACAGATCTCCACCTGCTTCCACAAAGCACCCTGACCTGTTTTTCACATCCATCTGTTTCTGCATCTGTCTGTGTTCACATTTGTGTGGCTGATTCACCCAATGAACACTCATGGGACTCAAGCCCCCCCAAAAAATGCAGTTTATATGTTATTGTTTTAGGTTTTACACAAGCACCATTCAAATCCACCCACTCGCACAGACACACACACACACACACACACAAACCGCTGCTTCAGTGTCTGCAGAATTAAAAATGCATCTTCCCAAGATAAAAATGTCTTCCCAATGATAAAAACAAAGCACAGGTATCTGTTCTAGACTAGTTGAAAGACTAAACCATATAGTCTGCAGCGGTAAACCTGAAAAAGCTTCAAGAGCCACAGCCCTTCTCAACTGTGGTCAGCTGTATGCGAAAGCGAAAGAGGCAGCACTGACCTGATGCGAGGCTTCGTCGGTTTCGAGATGGCAGCGATAAGTGTGGGCGAAAGAGATTTCCAATTCAGTTCTCCAGAGGAACGGAGCTGCCGTCTTTATCCAGAGAACCACGGCAGACTGAACAGCCCTCTCATGAACCCTCCCTCTCTAGCCGTGCTGCCGCACACTCTGCATCCTCCATCCTTCCCCTCTCTCTCTCTCCCTCTACACTTGGTTCACTCCTCCTCCTCTTTCTTTCCTCCCTCACTTGCTTCCCCCTCAGTGTGTTTTCCGCTCAGCCTCATTTTTTTTTTCTCCACAGAGGATAATCACATTCCAGAGGAGGGACGGCATATGGCTGGGAAACGCCACGCGTTCTTGTCTGTCCGTCTTTATGTGCCAATGTGTGTGTGTTGCATGGACAATTACCCCTATTGTGTTGCTGGAGGGGTGGGCCAACAAATAGGGGTTGGGGGTTTGGGATAAAAGGGTGGGGTGAGACACGCTAGTAAAAACTAGATGAATATTGATGAGTGGTTATGATATTTAGAGAATGTCAGTTCTCCTCCCCGGATTGGTCGGGTCGTCTGAGTCCACGAATCGTTATAATTCAGTAGAGGGGTGAAAATGAGGCTGATTCTATTGGAGGGCACACATCGGCCATGTGACGAAAGGACTAGGCCACATGGGAGACAGCAGAGGAATACAGATGAGTCAGTGATTTGTGGGGGAGGGGAAGGGGGGGTGTACTGTCACCACCTACAATATTTTCACACTTTTAGAGATGAAAAGGAACTATATGGGGAAATATAAAACTCTTCAATTCACTGTACAACAACAGACAACAAGTACTCTGGTCTGTATTTCTCGAGGTCCCACTGTATTGCTATTTATTACCATTGTAAGGTGATAAAAAAGTATTTTTTACCCTTCCAAATATACATCTATTCAAATATACAGTATATACTACCATTCAAAAGTTTGTGGGTCAGATTTTTTTTGTTTTTTAAAGAAGTTAATACTTTTATTCAGAAAAGACAAATTAAATTGATCAGAATAGACAGTAAAGACAATAAAAATATGACAAAACATTTCTATTTCAAAACTTATTATTCATCTAAGAAACCTGAAAACACCTGTTTCCACAAAAATATTGAGAACAACTGCAGTCAAAATTAATAATAATAAGAAATGTTTATTGGGCAGCATATCAGCCTATTAGAATGATTTCTGAAGGATCATGTGACACTGAAGATTGTAATGATGCTGAAAATTCAGCTTTGTAATCATAATTAAGAAAATTACATATAATTAATTACATATAATTCATAAATTACATTTTAAAATATGTTACTTTAAATTGTAACAATATTTCACCATTACTGTTTTACTGCATTTTAGATCAAATACATGTAGTCAAAGTAAAAATGAGAAAAATATATAAAAAAACGTGTACCAACCCCAAACTTTTGAATAGTAGTGTATGGAATTTTAGATTTAAAAAAAGAGTAAATATTGTTATATAAAATTATTAATATGCATCTAAGAGTGTCCACATTCTCTATAAGAGTCATGTAAGACTTATCACACAAGATTTTTTTTTATTTTTTTATGAGGAAGTAATCTATTTTCTTTATTAAATTTTTCTTTGAATTTGCTAGATTCCGTTTCATTATCTGCTATAGGAATTTTGTTCTGAAGAATAATAAAGTGCAGGAAAACTACGCTAGACACATTTAACTTACAAATGTCCACTCCCACTCTTATGTTAAAAATAAGGTGGATGAGAGTCAATGGGAATTAATGTCATTTACTTCCTGTTTTTCATAGAGAATCAGACACACACAGCTCTTTAAAAAAAAACAGTGACATACAGGAAACTGAATTTAGCCTTTAAAAATTGCTAGCACGTTTATATTAAATTATATTTTCATTTCTCATTTATTTTGGTTTCTGATGACTGTGATCCAGTAAAGCTGACACTGACAGCCTGAGGTGACAGAGTCATACTGAATTCCTGACATGCCTCCCAATGCACATGTACACAAACACACAATCACACTTCGATACTTGACTATAAACCACCTAATTATTTCTGTCATATGCCTCGGTTTGATGACCCTTGTGCTAATTCATCCAGTCAGGCTAAACACTCCTGACCTATTTTCAGTCACATTTCTTGTATAGTTCCTTTCTGTTTTCACTCACTTATCTGACTTCTCACTCCTTACATGCAATATAATGCCACCATTCTTGCCCTTTGACAACTACACTTTATTAAGGTCACATTTTAGCAAACACACACAACACATTTCCCATCTCCCCCAGTCCCAGCTCCCATTTGCCCCGGCCCTTGGCTCCTCCTTCCATCAATACATGTTCAGTCCTCTCCTCCCCCTTCATCACTTGTTGTAATGGAGCCTCAGGCTATGTCTTTTACACTGACATCATCCCCTATAGTTGGTTTTGAATGACCATTGACACTGCTTTCATAGACAACAAGATTTAGGCTAGTCACTGAAAGTACTAATAATAATCAGGCCTAAAACAATAGGCTTATATAATCCAGTGTTTCTCCAAAAAAACACCACAATGTAACCTCCATTTCATCTTTCTCAAGATGAAAACCCACGAGATGAAACAGATATACGTTAATACATTTTAATAAAAAGTGATTTTAAGGTCATATGATACAGTATATCTTCGTAGCACATCTCTTTGTACCCACTTTTTGTATTCATATCATACCATAAATCTACTGGCTCGCTAATACTGCTAAAAGAAATCAAACAGCTGTTGACTGACCCATTAGGACAGTATTATGGAAGCCATGAACATGTGAGATACACACAAAAAAAAAAATGACATGAATGTCACTGCATCTTTAAACTGTACAGAGTGTGTGTGAACAGGTGCAGGAGTTTGTGTTCTTAAAAAGGATGCATTATTATTAAAGAAAAAATAAACTTCCTTGTTATAAATACACAGGACAAGCAAAAATACCATCCGAGCATGCATAACACAAACACCCTTCAGATTTCCTGTCAAGACAGCTTTGTGTGGGTGGGTGTGAGGCCAGAAAGCTGACAAAAAATGTCCTCATTGTTGTCCATGTCCAACTTGGCTCAGTTTATATCAATAGTCAAACTTGAAGGAAAAACAAAGTTGACACTCACAATATGTGCAATTAAAACACAAATCTCATTTGTACTATTTAAAGATGCATAAACACATCTTATAGCCTAGACTTGGAGAATCAGTTCACATACACACACAAACGAAGCTGCCCATACGTGTCACTTATTTTGGGAACTGTGTTTTGTGAAGCATTCTTTTATAATGACTATGTGAATGGCAGTAGAGTAAGTGAGTTATTGCAATCTTCACAGGCTTCAGCAAATACAGTAAGTGTGAATGCACGTCTGCCCCCTGCTGGACAATCAGACATGTGTTTAATTTCATTTTTTTTTTCTTTTTTAAAAGTCCTATCTATTATAGGACTATAGTGACGATAAACTGTAAATATTTAATTTCATTCATTACATTTATATTATATAGCACAAATAAACACAACAGAAGTTGACCATTGTGCTTTACAAAACAAAAATCCAGGAAACACGAAATAAAAAGCAAAATACCATTACCATTGAGACAATATAATAAAACCATAATTGAAATGCGGAGGATTTTAGAGAAATGCCCAGTCAAAAAGATACAGCTTTAATTTAAATTTAAACTCTCGGAGGCTATTTCACAGTATACTGACTACTGCAAAGGCACGATCCCCTCTCAAAGTGACAATAAAATAAGAGTAATATGTTAAGTTTGCGAACCCCAGTTAATAGCAAGAAGCGTTTTGGACCATTTGCAAAGGAAAACTTGGCCTTGTAAAGGAAAACTTGAGATATTCCTACTGCATATAAACAATTACAGTAATCCAGGTGGGATAGAACGAAAGCATGTATAACTCAATAATAAGTGAATAAAAATAAAAATATAGACAATTTAGTTTAATTTAATCTTGATTAAATTTCACATGCATACTGTGCTTCAGCTCAAATGTTATTACACTACACACAGGAGAATAGAGAGAGGGGAAAATTACATATAAAGAGACAGAAACAGAGAGGATAAAGGAAGGAATGGGAGGTGGTGGTGTCCTCATATGGCTCAGAAACTAAAAAGGGATGTAGAACGGGAAAGATCGAGTGTGTACATTGAAAAAGGATATGATGTCATTATTCAGGACAGGTGCATTAATATGTTTTTCAAAAGCAGAGAACACAGCCCTCCTTCAGCACATTTGTATTTGTGGATCGCCACACGTGTAAAGGCATTCTAATCACCCCCCATTTATTTTCTCAAAAGATTAAGCCTTGTCAAACCAATCAACTCTGAAATGAATCACAACATTTGATTCGAAGCAAAGGAGTATTTGAAAGAAGACGGTGTGCAAGAGAGAGAATGGGGTGTCTGGATTAGCCCTGAAATAGCTGCAGGCACCATTTCAGAAGAAAACTGAATTCCAGTAATGGTGTAAAACTATTAAAGGTATAGGGCAGGCCAATTTTTTTTTTATAAACACTTTTTTTGCACTGGTTGAAACTTTTCACATCGGTCCGAATGCAATGACACAATGTCCTACTTGCCTTTCAACATGCCACCACCATTTACAGTTACTCCTACACCATAACAACGAGCTTATGCTGCGTTTACGACATATCTTAAACATAATTACGACATGGCAACATGTTATGTTCTGCACGGAGCTGTTCACGCCCTCAGAATCAGATTTAAGCGTTTCTATATGTCAACATTCTATATGTTCCCCATTGACTTCCATAGTAGGAAAAAATACATACTATGGTAGTCAATGGGGAATGAGATGTGTTTGATTAAAACATTCTTCCAAATATCTTCCTTTGTGTTCAGCAGAACAAATAAACACATAGAGGTTTGGAGCAACATGAGGGTGAGTAAATACTGACAGAATTTTCATTTTTGGGTGAACTAACCCTTTAAAATGTGCAGCAAACTCGTTTTATGACTTCAACCCTTAACAAATTTAAATTACACATTTTGTTAATAATGTTTTGTGGGTGTATTCTGCAATTTATTTTTCGTCCAAGCCCTGTCTGTGATAACCACATCTAGATAGTAGATGTAGCTTGCACATAAATATCCTCAAATTCTTTCTTTAAATGCAGTATTTTAAAGGGATAGTTCACTCAAAAATGTAAAATATATAGATATATAATTATTCATGACATTCCAAATCCGTATGACTTTCTTTCATCAGCAGAACACAAAATATGATATTGTGATATTTTTTTTTTTTTTTTTTTAGAATGCAATGAGAGTGAGTAAACAATTATTTTTGGTTAACTATCCCTTTTGACTAACAACACATGAATAGTTACTGAGACACAACATTACCTTTAGTTGGCCAAAACCAATACTTTTGACGATGCTTCATTTTTCTCAATCCATTTCCCATGATCTGTTGTTTTGTGATTACATGGATGCAGCTTTCCTACTCATACTCAATTCATTTTTAAATCTCACTCGGGCAAGAGTCAGAGTTCTATCAACAGCCTACATTCTCTGAAAACCAACCACAGTTTTCTTTTCCAGAGTCATAGTAAACTTCTCATGGCTGGCATGTTGGAGCTCATTACAGCAAAGAACTGTTGGGTCACCTACCCGTGGCTGTGCAGAGGAAGAGAGCTTTCCTGAAGCCAGAGCCCAAAAAATCCATCAATATCCATAAACTAGACTCCAGTACACAGAGAAAATTACTTAAAGATAAAAATCGAAGTGCAGGGAAGAATCCAGGGGTTCCACAAAAGGAGCGACGAGAAAGCAGGGGGAGAAAGTGAAGCCCGGCTTCCTGAAGATGAAGAATGGACAAAAATATCCACGGTATCACCACTTCCTCTCTAATTCCCTCTTGTGCACACCTATAAAAAGCAGTCCAGTTTACAAAAAACAAGCTCTTAAAGATCCAAACGACCTCTAATGTGAGATTAAAGGAATTTAGCTTTCCACTTAAAAGCTGAAGATTTCAATGTTTCTTCATTCATTGATGTTGATTGGAGAAATGTACATGTTTTATGTTTCCATTCTGGGAATTTCCATTAAATCTTGAGTCCTGCAAGACTGTATGTGGTTGAAAGATGCTCCTGGTGCTGAAAGTCTCCAAAAATGAGTCTGTCCCAGGCATGATGTTCAATCTACAGGATTGCCCCATTGCTCCAGCCTGAGGGGGGAAACTCTAGACAAAAGTCAGGAAACTCCAGCCCTGCAGTGTGTTTGCTAAGCATATGAATCACATCCAAATTGGTCAAGAGGAAAGGACATGGGCAGAACTGCCCCGGATGGAGGGGTAGGGTACACTTCTATTACTGCTACACTTATTCTCATAGGTAAACAAAGCAGAGATCTGACCTCGGTGAGAGATTTGAGTCAACTAAGGGTGAAATGAACTACCCAGGGTCTTAAATTCTCTATAGTCATTAAGACAAATGAAAAGACAGGAAGTTACATAAGGTGCAACTCAAAATCCAACATCCTTTAGAGCAAGCCATCGCCAGACCTAGACTACCTTTTTAACATGATTACCAGTCTACTGTATAATATGACTAACACAAGACCTTGCAACATCCTGTCTGCCGTGTATTGTGTTCTGCACAATAGGCAAGTATGGAAGTCACCTCCCTATCATCAGAAACTGACAGGAAGTGCGTCATTTTGAATTGACCTTATAGGACTTTCTCATGAATCCCCTGAATCCTCTCATGAAAAAAAAAAAACAACCCAACAACAACTATTGTGATGAACCCTCCCCTGTGCATTTAAATGGAAAAAAATATTAAGTAATTTAAACATTTTTTTGTGAAAACTAAAATTACTTTGAGTGGTCCTGTCTGCACTACAGGTTAAATGTTGCATTCTTCATGTTTTTGAAAGAAATATCTTGCATTTATTTGATCAAGCATACATTAAAACATGAATGTTGTTAGAAATCATTATTAGAATTTAAAATATCTATTTTTAATATATTTAAAAATGTTATTTATCCCTGTAGGAAAAAAAAACCTGATAAAAAGATACAAAAAAGAGGGAAGGTGAAATATAAAAAATATTTTCAAGATTTGTTATCACAACATTTTTTTCTTTTGTCAAATCAACTTAAATAATTTCTTTAGTTCAGATAACATAATATTTTGAGTTTCTGATGATTAAATTGTATTAATTGTATTAATATGTTTTTTTTTTAAGTTAAACCAACAATATTTTTTTTACAGTGAAGATATAAGATAAGATTTAACATTAAGGAAATATTTACAGGGAAAATAAACAGTCCTGAGTCAAACATACACAGCAGAAGCTACTCTGTTAACACTATCTCAATTTAGAAATAGCATCAGAAATGTCGTTTAGGCTCTACGCACTGTTTTTTTTTTATATCATACTGCCACCTGCTGGATGTTTCTAAGTATATTTGCCTTTAAAAAGCAATGTAGAGTAACACTGCTAAAGATATGAGTATTGTGTCAATTATTTGCTGATATGACAATATTTATTTTAGTCAAGATCTCAGTGTTAAAGCTGAAATAATCACCCATTTCCTGTGGCTGTTCCGCCTCATCTTTAAATATTTACTGGAGGATAATGAAGGGTGTGTATAAGTTGCAAAAGTCCAAGAGTTATTTATAGCCCCTCTCTATTGCATCTCTCACATCACAAACTGCAGCACTGTCTGCTACTCAAGAATACACGATTCACAAAAAAGAGTCTTTGGCTCTGGTGATGTTGCGACAACAAATCCGTCTTACCTGAGTCTGACCCCAAACCCCCTAAAACACTGACTTCAGTGTCACAGAGGAAACATGGGATTTAGTAAAGTGCCACGTTACCTTTCGCAACAACTTGTGTTAATGGAAACTAAAAAAAATAGCTAATTTAATCAAAATCCCAAAAGTTTGAAGAGAGAAGCATTTCTAAGAAATACATAGAGCATAAATTTCAGGAAATAGCTAGGGTCCCTGACCGTGCTTTTTCCTGTTTATGTGCAGTCAACTCTATTCTTTCTTTCTTTCAGCACATTTGTTCTTCATTATTATTTTTGATTATCTTGGTGCGAGCATAGATAATTGTATTTTGTGACTGATTCAGAGATTTCTCTATTGACATGTCAAAACAAATGCTGATATGCATGCCAAATATGCTCACACCTCTTCTTATAAAATTGCACTTGTTGTTGCCAATTGCCACTTGCATCAAATTCAAGGCACTGGTGTGTTTGACTATAATAGAACAACCACTTGCTCTGCACCCCAATGCCTAAACTCACTACACCACTTCTGCAATTGAACGGCGACTTGTTGTGCCATCCTAAAGCTACATTCACTGACCATTAGCTTGACTGTTCCAAGCTGGTGGTGGTGGTGTAATGGTGTGGAGGATGTTTTCTTGGCACAATTTAGGCGCCTTAGGGCCAATAGAGCATCGTTTAAATACCACGGCCTACCTGAGCATTGTTTCTGATTATGTCCATCCCTTTATGGCCACCATGCACCCATCCTCTGATGGCTACTTCCAGCAGGATAATGCACCATGTCACAAAGCTCGATCATTTCAAATTGGTTTCTTAAACATGGCAATGAGTTCACTGTACTAAAATGGCAGTCACCAGATTTCAACCCAATAGAGCATCTTTGGGATGTGGTGGAACGGGAGCTTCGTGTCCTGGATGTGCATCCCACAAATCGCCATCAACTGCAAGATGTTATCCTATCAATATGGGCCAACATTTCTAAAGAATGCTTTCAGCACCTTGTTGAATCAATGCAACTTAGAATTAAGGCAGTTCTGAAGACAAAAGGGGGTCAAACACAGTATTAGTATAGTGTTCTAATAATCCTTTAGGTGCGTGTATGTCACATATACAGTATGTCAGCACAACCCGGTCTCATCCCAATTCGTCATATAACTGACGTTTTGGGACGTCTTTTGACCATTCGTCAATATACGACTTTTTAGGG
Source organism: Cyprinella venusta (assembly GCA_038021265.1). Lineage (NCBI taxonomy): Eukaryota > Metazoa > Chordata > Actinopteri > Cypriniformes > Leuciscidae > Cyprinella > Cyprinella venusta. The sequence goes on from CM075871.1 coordinate 11,599,828, forward strand.
CCCCCTTAAACGTCGGTAGATGACGTTATGGGATCCTAACTCTACCCCATACCTAAACCTAACCCTAAACCCTACTCGTCACCTAACCGACGTTAAAGGTAAAGCGTCAGTTGTATGACGACCCAGGATCGTCATCTACCGACGTTTAAGGGGGCCCTAAAAAGTCATATATTGACGAATGGTCAAAAGACGTCCCAAAACGTCAGTTATATGACGAATTGGGATGAGACTGTGTTAGTCAGCAACAGCTTATCTACAATATCACAGAAAAGTCTGTAAATGTTTTGGCAGTAGCAAGTCACAGTACTTGCTCTACAGATCGTAGCGTAGCAGATCTATTCCACCAGGGCCAGCATTACAATTGCCATATCTATTACCATGCCAATCTCAATCTCCAGAGAGTTGTCATGACAGAACTGGGACTAATCACAGCACTTGCATTTTGTTGCCTATTGTTGAATTGAATTTGCTTTTATTGCCCTCCCCATTTGTAAGTCACTTTGGATGAAAGAGTCTGCTAAATGCTTAAATATAATATGAAAATGTAAGTAGTAAGATACACACAAATACACCACCTGATCATCTCTAATACATTATAATTCTACAATAAATTGTACAGAATTGTTTCATAGTTTCACATGTTGGAAGCTAATTAACTAAACAAATACTTCCTAAGAGCAATGTGAATCAGCAAAGATCCAACTTCTAACTATTCAACTCCCAAAGACATCAACAACAATGTAACTCCACTGTGAGCTCCCTTTACTGTGATTCACTGAACAGTAACGATAACAAGCCCAGAAAGTGGATCTTCACCAGGAAAATAAATGAGACTGGGTCACCCACTGCAGCCTCTTCAATAAGATACAGTACCAAGACTTCTCTGAACTGACAATAGTGAATAGCGGGCCTTAAGAATAAACACTGTATTATAGAGATATTCTTGACCTATATAAATTAAAACAGAAACTTAAAATTGAATTCATGTGCAACAATATCTATGCAACAATATCCAAAGGAGCACAATGTTTTGCTTTTGTTGAATGGCAAATGATGCATTGGCATTCATCCAGTCACATTCACACTGGACTCTTTGGCACCAATTGACTTGTATACATAAGTGTCTGTACTGTGCCATGCAGAGTACTCTTGACAGTAAGCTGTTATCCCTATAAACACCGACTGACTCAATCCAGTTCTTGCACATTCCCTAACCTACAGCTACAGAATTATGCACGCTGGTTCATATTTCGTCAGAGATGAGACATGTCACTATTGCAATGCAAACACTATAACGCAACCCGTTGGGACTTGTTCACTCTCATATCCTGAGCTTACAGCACAAACAGAGCTTTCATCCAAAGAAAATGGAGTCTGGCATTTATTCCAATGCACTTTCCCAAATCTCTTGTGTGCTGTCAGAGATTAAGGCAAACTACAATCATGAATTTGAGCACAAAAGGATTGTATGAAGTTGAACTGTTGTTATATTAAAACTAAGAACTACAGAAGACACTTCAAAAAGTAGATCTGTTGCTTTATTTTGTTTATTTATTTTTGCCCAAAATAAATATTTAATCAAAGGATTCAGACCTTTTATATGTATCTAAACACGATCAACAGGAAACTTTACAAACATGTTTTGATATAGGCCTAACACACACATTCTGTGGGTTCAAATATACACAAATATTTTGCAGGTCAAAAATATCTCAAGGGCTGATAAAGTCGATATACGCGATATAATGTGATGTATCAATCAATTTTATAGGCCCATATCATTCATAAATTATGTAAATAGATCGCAGCTTTAGTGAGCAGGAGAAGTGCAGTAATAAAGTTATTGCTTAAATGACATTTTGGTCATATCGCCCACCTAAAAAATCAATTTAAAACAAGTTTTAGCTATAGCCTAGCTGTGTCATCGCATTTTCTAATCATATTTCCAAGCTGACCGAAGAAAATATTTCCAAATTACAGACTAGATAGTAGTTTTTTATGAAGGGTGGTAAATGTATCTGGTGTATTGGACGTTTGACATGAGAAGGATAAGCCCATAAGCGGACTATCCGGTCACACCTGACCGCTGCACTCACCTGAGGATTCCGGGCATTCCTTCGCCGACCCTCCTGTCTTCTTCGGCGCAGACTTCCTCCTTATAGCATTTCTCCTCAATTCACTCATGTTTTCTTTAGTTCGTTCCAACATTTAAAAGACTTGGTTAACAAATTAAATCCTTTGTAGATAAAAAACGGTCGTTGTACGTCCACACAGCATTTCAGAGAAGTCCTTGTTTGCGACAGTAAGCGGTCTCTAGTTTTAGCCTCGGATCCTCGGATTCTTTGGCTGCCTCAGTAGTGCACCGCACTGAGTCAATCATTATCGCATTATCAGCCCATATCACCGCCCTCTAACCGCTCTGATAGCAGGATTGGTTTGGTCACTTCCTCTGTGCTCTGACCCCCTACTACTAACATCAAAACATTAGTTTGTGGAGATTTGATACATCGATGAGTCGAATCTTTTGAATAGGCTATACTGCTTCCAATGAAATTAGAGGACAGGTTGTTGTGCCGAATTTTTAATCGTTGTCAGACAGATTCTCATGCTTTGAAGAATCGAAAATTGTAGACTATAAAGTGCAATGAAATAAAATAAATAAATTAAATAAAGCAATTAAAATAAAAAAAAGCAATAGGTTAGAGTGAGTGAGTCAGAGTGAGTCGAGTCTTTTTGATTCAGTTCACCTAACACGGCTTAATCAAATTAGAGGATCAAGAGACCGTTGTACTACTACACTATAAAGATTGGGGTTATTAAAAAAAAAAAAAAAAAAAAAAAAAAAAAAGAAGAAGAAGAACAATTAAAAAAAATTAAAAATATACAGAAATTGTAATGAAAATGTACTTGCAATAAAATAAAAAAATTAAAAGGTTAAAAATTAGTTTATTTACTCAGTCCTCTAGACTAGACTTTGGTCCAAACACATGGTGTGATATAGCCTAGGCTACTACAGTAGGCTATGCACAAAAAAAAAAAAACAAAAAAAAAACCTTTCACACACATTTTGTCTCATATAATAAGGACAGGAGTCAGTGTTATTTTATCATTTTATTTCACGAAAAACTTTTGTGGCTTATGACTGTACACACAAAAATATCCTGCGGCAAGATCATGCTTTCACCAGTTCACACCATGTGACACTGTGGGTGTTATTCACTATATTTCACTTCAGAGGCATAAAATCTACCGCAATGTGTAGTTAATAAAACTGAAACTCCTCGTCTTATCGGAAATGCTCGAAAAGAAATTAATGTAGTCTAAAACACCAAATGAATGGGTTAGACTGAACAGAAACTGAGAACTGAGAGCTAAAAGAGATTGTGAATGAGACCATTTATCTAAAATCGTTCTTTGTATGTCATTACATAGACTGAGCTTTGTTCAAGTTCCACAATGGAGATAGTTATGCTTTGAGAAGCTGCTGATTGTATTCTTCCTTTAGACACATTAATAACCTTTCAGTCAATCAATGAGACTGAAAATGTGTTTTTGTGGTTTACTGCTGTATAAAAACAACGGCATCTGATATTTAATCCTGCTGGTACAAATCACTTTGTGATTAGGAAGAGAGATGACCAAATGATTTAAAATGATCCTGTGCCTGTTTCAAAATGCATAGATATGTTTGTGCTTTATATAAGGTCAAGATTAAATATAACTGAAAGAGAAAATAAAACAGAGAGAGGAGGAGATACTGCATGTAAAGAGAGATTGTGAATATGAGATACTAATATGTATGCTGTTTATGGAGCAGATCTGAGAGTAATAAATCCACTTCATGTTCAAATTTAGCAGCGCACTGGGATCAAGCTATAACCATTCAAGCTATAACGCCACTTCCTCAAACATGATTTTTGCCCATCAGGTACTAAACTAGGCCTACATGTTCTCTCAAACCTCAAAGACTTATCTGACATCACTTCATCAATAGAAAAAAAAAACAATTAAGGTATAAAATATATTCTTTATGCATACGCAGAGCAATAAACGGTTAAAAAAGGACAAAGAAACAAATTCCACGTGGAATTACGTTAAAACAGCAGAAAACTCAATTGTATTATCACTGAAATGCAAACATCACCTCAGGAGCTTAAAGGTTGAAAAGTCACTCGAATATCACACTGAACATTGTTTCTAGTTGTTGAAAATTATGTCTCAATAGTCCAATTTAACCAGTATCACCTATATTCAACCATTCAAACATCTCTTTCTATTATGTCACACTTTTTTTGTGCGTTTTGAAAGTCTAATATTAGCTTAGACTAACAATGGTGCTTAAGTGGCCTTGCATACTGCAATGTACTCCTGGGTTGATGTAATTAATACTATTTTTGTGTTTTAAAAGTGTATTTTCAAGCAACGCTGTATCCATATCCAAAACCATATTCATATCCAAACAATCAGACATACCACAAATAATATTTTAAAATAAACAAACAAAAACACAAATAAATTAAATTAAATTAAAAAAAAATAAATAAGTGGATCAATCATCTCTCAACATGATAATTAGTACTTTCACAATAAGCACCACTGAATAATCATCCAATCTCAGTGATTGGGAGAGAAATTAGGTTGGGCTCCTCTGGGATCAATCACACATGGAGAGGGGCATCTGATTGGCTGGGAGGTCATTATTGACTGATACGCCCGGCCCCCTTCATCTGTCTCTGTAAGGATAGGCCGCTGACAGTTGATTGACAGGAGGCTAAGGGCCAAAAAGATGAGAATGATTGGCCAGACAGTTGAAAGGGTCACATGGAAGTCTGGAGTTAGCCGCAGGTATCTGGTCCTCTTGAAGAGATAACAACACATTAGGACTACCAAGAGACAAACGGCACAGCCAGAAGAGAGAAAAAAAAGAGAAACAGAGACCATAAGTTGGTGTAAAATGAAATCGCCATATCCTGTTCCCTGTTAAACTGGAGGAATTGTTATAGAAAAATAATCATGTAAATAATTCAGTAGCTCTGACATAAACATTAACTCACTTTGACAGACACACAGGGGCACATGCAAAAGCTAGTAGCTTTTAAGCAGGCACAGTATTTGGGAAGAAAGGAATCAGGAATCTCATCGGCACAGGGATGAGAGGGCATCTTCATTTTTTATTTGCATACACTACCGGTCAAACGTTTGGAATAATTAAAATGTTTGTTAATATTAAAACTCCCTTAAAATGGTGACGACTCCCTAAGGCAGCATTTATGTGCTGTTCTGTATTTAAAGGGTTACTCCACTTTTTTTGGAAATAGGCTCATTTTACCACTCCCCCAGAGTTACACAGTTGAGTTTTACCATTTTCGAATGTATTCAGCCGATTTTTTTTATATATATATATTTAGAAGAATATCAGTAACCAGACAGTTTCTGGTCTCATTGACTTCCATAGTATATTTTTTCCTACTATGGAAGTCAATGAGACCAGAAACTGTCTGGTTACTGATATTCTTCTAAATATAAAAAACAATCGGCTAAATGGATTTGAAAACAGTAAAACTCAACTGTTTAACTCTGGGGGAGTGGTAAAATGAGCCTGTTTCCAAAAAAAAGTGGAGTATCCCTTTAAATATATATTAAAATGTAATTTATTGCTGTAATGTTAAAGCTGAATTTCCAGCAGCCATTACTCCAGACTTTAGTGTCACATAATCCTTCAGAAATCATTCTAATAGGTCGATTTGGTGCATTTGTTGTTAATGGTTCTAATTATTATCAGTGTTAAAGTAGAAATTTTTTGTAACTTTATAAATGTGTTAACTGTCACTTTTAAACAATTTCATGGATCCTTGCTCAATAAAATCTTTTTTTTTTTCAACTGTAAAACTTTAAATGGTAGTGTATCAAGGTTTCAATTTTTCTCAATTTTTCTTTAATGATAAAAAAAATCTTAAGCACCAAATCAGGACATTAGAATGATTTCTGAAGGATCATAAACAAAATAATAATTAATAATTATCCCAAACTTTTAATCAGTAGTGTTTTTTAATTGCATTGTAAAAGTGTGACCAAGTGGGTGGTGCTGTTAACGATACTTGTGACTGTATGACCTTATACAGTAGGTGTGACATTTTTCTCTGTGAGAAATAGAGTGAGAGAGGACGCAGTATAGAGCGAGTTCCTCCAAAGGACGGGTTACCTGTGGCCCGTAGATGCCCTCCCGCGCCTCAGTTGTGGGGAGGTTGGCGGTACTGAGGCAGAAGGCTGCTGACAATCTAAGAGAGACTGATAAATTAGACAGATATACAGAGGTGTGACAGTCAGGGTTAGTGACACAAACACAGACATAAATGGGCACAGAGATGAGAAGTGAATACACTGAAAATAGTTGTTATGGCCTAACAAGCATGGGTTTGATTCTATATGTTAATCTCATGCAGAGCAAGTGGAATGAGATAAAGTAACACAATATTATGAACTATTATAATAACTAAATCTATACAGGGAATGCCAGGTACAAAGATAGAAGGAAGCAAGGTGGTATCACCTTCTGTTAAACAGAGAAACACTATCGTTCAAAAGTTTGGGGTCAGTAAGATTTTTTTTTAATGTTTTTGAAAGAATCATTATGCTCATTAATGCTGTATTTGTTTAATTAAAATACAGTCAAAACAGTTAAATTGCGAAATATTATTACAAATTAAAATAACCATTTACTATTTTAAAATTTCATTTATTGCTGTGATGGTAAAGCTGAATTTTCAGCATGATTACTACAGTCTTTAGTGTCATATGATCCTTCAGAAATCATTCTGATGTTGATTTGCTGCTCAAGAAACATTGCTTGGCAATGTTAAAAACTGTTGTGCTGCAAAGTATTTTTGTGGACACTGATCCTTTTTTTGTCAGGATTCTTTCATAAATAGAAAGTTCATATTCAACAGTATGTTGTATATTCAACAAACGTTCTGACTGTCAATTTCAATTTATTTACTGCATCTTAAATGTATTAGTTTCTTTAATAAATAAAAATCTTACAGACTCCAAGCTTTTAAATGTCAGGCACAAATGATATACTACTACAGTGTTGCAGCTTTGTTAATGAGAGAGTGCATTTACACACACGTTTACACATTTAACAAGACAAAAAGTAAGGTTTAAAACATTATAGGTGATGTTGTCAAGCAAAGAGCACATAAAAACATCTAGAGCAATGTGTAGGCATTATTATCCCCAATGCTAATATTGCATAGCAATATTAGCATTAGCTAATATTAGCTAATATTGCATTGCAATATTAGCATTGCTATGCAACTGAAAAAAGTAAAGTTTAAAAAGTAAGGTTTAAAACATTATAGGTGATGTTGTCAAGCAAAGAGCACATAAAAACATCTAGAGCAATATGTAGACATTAATATCCCAAATGCTAATATTGCATAGCAATATTAGCATTGCTATGCAACTGCCCAGACTTTATATAGACCTATTTTTAAAAATGTTGCAATGCACTTGTTAGGTTAGGTTGGAATGGATGGTTGTTTGTATAAATGCATTACTGACATATCTATCTCCATACTGCAAACAATCACATCTACAGCCCCAATATGAAAAAAAGAACTACTACTGCTCTGTGGTTTGATTAGCATGGGCAAAACAGCATTTGACACGTTCAGTAATGGGCAAAGGTTGTGAAATTTAAAAACACTGACACCTGCAGGCAGAGATTGGAAACGTCCACTGCTCTTTAAGGGGCATTATTACCAGCAATAATAAAGTGTTTTTATGATACAGGGTCTCATCACTGTTGTAATCTATTTATAAAAGTGTTACGCCTATAGAGCACGAATGTAACTGATTTATTTGACATACTGTATAGTGTGACATATCACGTCAAGGTGACACAGGTGAAGCGGATCAGACTGGTTTCCATTACACTACAACAGAACTCTGTGATTTACAAACACTAGCTACTGAGTCACATTATACAAAATACACATCGCATATCTTTAAGTAAGGCACAGGAAACAGCAATATTAGCAAACAGAACTAGATCTGAAATCTCTGATCACTCCTAGGAAAAACACCTCTATTTTCCAAAGGCTTGTCTTAACAAGTAAATTTAACCACTCTCAACCATCAGAAGTGCATGATAGCATGATAACACAGAACTGTATCTTGGTCAGTCTTGATTGAGCAATAGTAACAGAGATGTTCTGATGTTCTGAACCGTTGACTTGTCAAATGCTTTTTGGCCCACAGCTCCTTAAACAAAGGTCATTCTAAAAAGCGAGTGCCATTTTTGTATTAAATATGACAGTAAAAGTTGTCATCCATTATTTGTTGCAAATTTTGAAATGTCACAAGAAAGCTTTTCTGGGATTCTCCTTGCTACATTAGCAAATATTCACATTTTGATGAAGAAATTTGTAAGTAAAAGGTAGCATTTCTCTATATTTTTAGATTTTAGTTTAGATATTTTTTGCATTAAATGAGTGGGCAAGAAGTGTTAATTTCCTGAAAGGATGGATGATTAATGGGATTGCATTTATTTAATATTCATTGATTTAAAATATATATAGACCATTTCACAAGATGTAAACAACACTGGTCCAGAAGCACTTCCTGTTTCAGTTTTTTAACACTACATAAAAGCTGGGATAAAATACAACAAACAGAACATTTAAAACTGAATCAAAAAGTTAAACAAACACCTTTAAGATGTTTTCTTTGCATGTGAAATAAAGAAAACAGTTACAAACTGAAACAGGAAGTGTTTCTGGACCAGTGTTGTTTACATCTTGTGAAATGGTTTATATATACAGTATATAAACAATGATCAGCGAACATAAACAGAAGCTCAACCAAACCTGCTTGATGTGTGAGAACAAACCTCTTTGGTACTTGCAGAAGCTCAAACATGCTGCGTAACACAAGTATGAACCTCATTGGTTCTAGCACATCAAGCGTACATGCTTGAGCCTCATTTACCACAACTGATGTGTGAGTTGATGAATGTTCATCATATAAAGCGATTATGTCTCTTCTTTAATTTGGGCTAAACTGCCCAATTCATATTTTTACGATCTCTTTATGAACTTTTTGAAGCGTCAAAGTGGTAGTTGCGTAGCTTGTCAATGGAAGGACAAAGCTCTCAGATTTCATCAAAAATATCCTCATTTGTGTTCCAAAGATGAACAGAAGTCTTATGTGTTTGGAACATGTTCGACATGAGGGTGAGTAATTAAAGAAATTAATTTAAATGTTTGGGTGAACTAACTCTTTTGTTAAAATACATTCAAATTCATAAATTTAGCTTTAGATGGCACAATGCGTTTGTTTAAAACTTAAACACATGAGCATGAAAGAATTTGTCAAATCATTAAGAAATTTACTTAAAAATCCTTATCAAACTTGAAAAGGCACCAGTTTCATAGAATGACTCATGAATGAATGACACATTTAAAGTGGCTCTGTAGCCTGTTCTCTAAAGCTCAATGAAATGCAGTAGCTAGGCAGCAGGCAGCATATGCAAGAAGAACCCATCCCTGCATTTGCATATGGCAGATTCTGCATTGCCATATGCCACGTCCATGAATAGAACAGCTCTCTCTGGCACATTTTATCATACAGGTTGCCTTGGGATCTGAGCATTTTCTGTTAGCTGGCACGGCAGTTTGAATGTATCTTTAGAACAGGTTTAATATGATTATAGATAGGCTACTGCTCATAATTCCAGTATAAATCACTTTGAAACACTCACTAAGCTTCAAGACTGATGCTACATAGATATAAAGGCAAAGGTAACCGTTCTATCCTTAAATGCACACACTCACCAGTGGATGGAGCTATAGTTATGTCAGATGTGCTGTTTGCTAATACAAAAAACAACAACTGAAAACTCCATCACAAAAACTAACTGCTTGGCATGCAGTATGTAGCACCCATTTCATCGAGCCATGAAATGGAAGCATACATGCAGGTATGATATTCCAACAGATACATGCACCAATCAATACCTGTTTCGCTTTAAGGAATAATTCCTCCAGTATGATCCCAATGCATTACTGATGCAGATTCCAGCAATTATGCTTGGAAAAACCTGTTTCTTACCCAGTCCGCAAAAATAATAATACATCAAACACAGGTAGTGCGATTTCTTTGATTTAATCTTATATTTTTATTCATCATTATATTCATAAGTACCATCCCACAAAGCCATGATGTGACCCAAATGTATCTAGAGTTAGCAAAACATAATTGTTGTAAAAGTAGTATCAATTATATCCCTGAGTTGAATCAAACATTCATACAAGATGGAAACCAGTCTGTCCTTAAACTGTGTCACCTACTGAGGGTCAGTACTAGGGATTCTGGGAATCACAGGCTGGACTAGAGAGTTTCTTGAAGGCGTGAACTGAGTCGCATTGGAGCGCATGCGAGATCTCACAGAACGTGGCGACGGTTGGCGAGCGCCCAGGACAGGAGAACGGTAAGGGGAAGTCGGAGCAGACCTGGGAACATGGGTATCAGATTGGCCAGAGTCTCCACTATGAACAATATGACAAAACTCTATACTTAACGTCTGTGGGTCTAAGACCAAAGTCTGAGTGCCCAGGTTCCACTGCGACTGGCCGAGGAAAAACGGCTGGGCTGAGGAGGTCCAGGAGGAGGATGGAGGAGGAACATCAAGTAAAGGAGAGCTACAGGCTGATGCAACCATATTGTTTTGGAATGGACAGGAAGGAGGTTTTGAAACCGATGCAGTGGGACTAGGTGGAGCCGTGAGTGCAGTTCGATGACTTACTTTTTGAGGGCTGCTCTTAATTCTTGGCACTTTCCCTCCACGGCCACAGTAGGACTGCTCGTGGTCAAACTCCAGGTCCTCCAGGCGTTGTGTGAGGGCCAGTTTCTGCTGAATGGCCATTCGCAGGAGGGAGTTCAGAGTCTTCTTTTCATCTTCAGCGGCAGCCAGCTGCCTCTGCATCTCATCCAGTTGAGTTACGTACTCGTCACATCTAGAGAAACATAAAACATCAGAACACGTTGTACAACAGTGGTTCTCAATCTGGGGGCCTTAGAATTTATTTAATGATAGAAGACAAAACAAGCTGTTAGATGTTTATTATTTTAGTTCACCCAATCAAAAACTTTTTTTAATGAAGTACAAGATTCACATACATATAGAATAGTTAGTAATATTAATAGAATAGGATATTTTATAGAAGCGATTTTTACACCTGGAAAAGTCATGTTAAAGGGATACTCCACTTTTTTGGGAAACAGGCTCATTTTACAACTCCATCAGGGTTAAACGTTTGAGTTTTACCATTTTCGAATCCATTCAGCCGATTTTCTGATATTTAGAAGAATAACAGTAACCAGACAGTTTCTGGTCTCAATGACTATCCTCCATAGTAGGAAAAAAAAATACTATGGAAGTCAATGAGACCAGAAACTGTCTGGTTACTGATATTCTTTTAAATTTCAGAAAAAATCAGATTTCCAAAAAAGTGGAGTATCCCATTAAAAAAAAGAAAGAAAACTAGGACATTTTTATCTACATTAGAACGGTAGAACCTCTAAATTATGTTGAGTAGAAATTGTGATTTATAAAATATTTTTTACAAATCATTCTCCTTAATTGTTATTCAGTAAATTAAAATAATTGGAAAAATCATGGGGAATTTGAATATTGTTGAGGACAATGGGGGCCCATGGAGTCAAAATGGTTCAGAGCCACTGCTGAATCATGAGTAGCCTAATCTAGACTCTGTCTTAACTCTAAGGAAATGTCAAAAAGATGCATATGGAATGCATATTTCTACAGCAATTTATTACCTGAAAAAAAAAATGAATGAGTCTAATTATTTTACTCAGTCAAAAACATAGAGTACACAACCATTGTAATCTGATTCATAAAACCGTTTTTTGTGACTCAAACGCATAGCTTAACTAGTTGTTTATAAGATAACGTGTAGCTAAAATTACATCTAATGCATTTTGTCTGTATTATTTTATAAACTTTAAAGAATTAGTTATGTAGTATTTTTTTTATTTATTTAGTACAATTGCTGTTTACTACATAGTTCAAGCTAATTACTGAATTCCATTTTTTGTACTAAAATACATTTTAAGTCAATAAAGTAATTAAAACGTATTTAAAAAGCAGCCAGCCATTTAATTACTTCAATAATCCAAATATGTATCATCTTTATTTGTTATTAAAAAATATCTCATAATTTGGCAATGAAATGTATAAATGTATAAGATAAATATATGCGTCAAATGTAATAAAAAAGTCTTTATGAAATTGTTAAGAGAAATCTGAGCCTAAATTGACTCCCATTCTTACCGACAGTATGACAATAAATAAATGGCTATTTAGCCATTGGCTAACATTATTTCCAACCTAGGTGATATCAGACGAATAGAAAAGTAGTAAGTACATTTTAAAGAAAGATTGCACTTTTTTAGAAGAATCATAGAATGCTAGGGTTATATTAAGACCATATAATGGCCGGAAATGTACCTTGTGGCAAACATTGCCCTCAGTGAGGAAAAGGTGGCCGCATCTTCTTTGAGGGCCTTCAGTTCATTTCTAAGCTTCATCATTGTCTCTGTCACCATGGACTTTTCATTTTCATATTTGCTCTTCAGGTTCGCCAGGGCCACCTCTGCAGTCTAAAAAGAAGTTGTTTATTTGACATATACATATAGACCAAACAAAACAGGAGATATCGGGATGTGTAACAAAAACATATAAACTTGACCTTCGACAGTACCTGTTTGTTGGCTTTCAAGACAAGACGCAAGGTGGCGATCTGTTCTCTTTTGGTGCTCAAGAGGGATTTGAGCTTCAGGATCTCCTCCATGCAAATCTCCTTGTCCTTATCGAGCATGGGCGCTAACTCTCGTGCCGCAGCCCTCTGCCTAGACAACTGGAGCGAGCGGTCCACGGCTTTCTGCAGGTGCCTGATCTGGTCACGGATGATGGCGTTGAGGTTATAGATGTTCATGGGCTCCCTGCGGAGATCACCTGTTTCTGGTATTGGGGAGGGCGAATGAGATGAACCATTGACTGGCGAACCAAAGGGGGTTCTGTTGGGACTTCCTGTTTCCCCTTTAGTTCCTTCCCCAAGGGGTTCCTTTGATGGAGAGTCTTGAGGACTCTTGGACACGTCTGAGGAGTTAGCAGCCGCAAGACGGCGAGCTAAACGTGGAGACAGAAGGGCTCTTGGGTCCTCGGGGCCTTTGAGACTGCCGCTACGTGTGACCCGGCTCTGGCGGTAGTAGTCCAGCATGACACGGTTCGGCGTCTCGTTGTTGCACAAGCAGACATGGTGGTAAAGCTGAGCAAGTTCCTCACTAAATGTAACCAGCTCGTCCTGAGCTGCATTCAGCATACCGTTACTTTCACTAGCCATACCCGAAGCGCACCGGAGCTCTGCTTCCAGACTGCTAACCCGCTCACGGCCCTCACGGCAGGATTTCTCTAAACATTTCACCTGTTCTTCAAGAGCCTGGACCTTCCCTTCACTATGGTTGCTTTCTTCTGATTGGCTCTCCACAGACTGGTTATATTTTTCCTTCAAAGCCTTAAGCTCCGCCTTCAAGTCAATGACCTCAGTCACGGCAACTCTGTATTTGCACTCCAGAAGTTCTATTCCATTGATGTCCGTCTCGTACTCACAGCAACCGTTTGTGGGCCCGTCGGCCTTCTCAGACTCCTCAGTGTCAAACTCCTTGTCGCTGTGGAGGCGCTTCATAGCATTGACACACTCCGTAAGACGGTGAACGCGACTGTGTTGCTCAGTTAAGGCGCCCTGCGTGTGCTGCAGCTGAGTTTGAGATTCCTGCAGGTTGGTAAGCAGAATCGCCTTCTCTCGCTCAACCTAGTAGAAGATGCAGCTAGTTAGCAAATACCAAGAAGGTATATCATTAGCATAGCCATTCATGTAGACTACCGTTGAAAATTTTGGGATAAGTAGAGTATTTTTTTAAATAATTAAATACTTTTATTCTTTTATATTGTTACAAAAGATAAATAAATGCTGTTCCTTTGAAGATTCTACTCAACAAAGAATATATACTCGTGGCCTCAAGATACTATCTCGTGGTCTCAAGATACTAACTCTATCTTGAGGCCACTAGTTACTATCTTGAGGCCACGAGATAGTATCTTAAGGCCACAAGTTACTATCTTGAGGCCACGAGTTACTATCTTGAGGCCACAAGATAGTATCTTGAGGCCACGAGTTAGTATCTTGAGGCCACAAGTTAGTATCTTGAGGCCACGAGTTAGTATCTTGAGGCCACGAATTACTATCTTGAGGCCATGAGTTAGTATCTTGAGGCCACAAGTTAGTATCTTGAGGCTACGAGATAGTATCTTGAGGTCACGAGATAGTATCTTGAGGCCACAAGTTACTATCTTGAGGCCACGAGTTACTATCTTGAGGCCACGAGTTAGTATCTTGAGGCCATGAGATAGTATCTTGAGGCCACAGGTTAATATCTTGAGGCCACAAGTTACTATCTTGAGGCCACAAGATAGTTATAATTATTTTTTTTTTTTGCCAAAGTGGGACTAGGGGGCTCCGTACAATGATGTTTTTTTGGTCCAGATAATGGATAACATCTACCAGCAGGTGAGTAAGTAATACTTACCAGTCAGACCTTGACTCCTTGGCAAATAAATACAACCACGGATGGATTTCAAAGAAGTTTAGGCTTCTTTTAGAAAGTCAACAATGAACAATATTTTCTCAAGAATGCTTAGTCCCACTAATCAATGTCAACAAAAAGGCAATCAAGATATCATTGAATTACATGATACCTTTATAAATAGCTTTTCATAGGAGCCTAATTTTATTAAATTCACTTTCCCTAGTAAAGACCTGATCTACATTATTCTTGATAGAAAATGTCAAAAATATAAACATGGAATATTTCACTTCATTTGAAATTCCAATCAACAGACAGGTGTGATAGTTAGGTGTGTAAGCTTGCTTGTCACAAATTTAGCAAAAATGCAGACATGTGATTCCTGTCATTGAGCTCAAGTGCTGCTCAATTGCTTTTTGATCACTCGTTGTATCAGAAGCGTCAGCCATCTAATGCTTGAGGCTGAGATAGCGAAACACAATCGATTCCTTTTGGGAGAGGATCCAAGAAGAACAATATAGGGGAGGATGAGGAAACACTTTTTGTTTGGATGCCAGGCAATTACAGTTGCTTGAGGGGTGAGAAAACAATTCATTATAGCCAAACAGTGATATAAATGTGTAATAGGAACTAATACTGTAGCACAAGCAGCTAATTTTGCAATAGGAGGCTGCAATAATAGGCTTCTGGCTATGTATTTGATGTGTGAGAGAAAACACAACTGCAGCCACATTCCCTAGAGGAGACCATTAAATGCAAACATGTTATATATTGTATATATATTATATATTATAATATTATAATACTTATCATGAAATTGATCTGTTTAGACTTTGTGGATGAATTTATCTGTGGTAACATTTTTTTTTTTTTTATCATACATGACCAAAGGGCTATAGTGTTTTCAATCGATCATTACAGTTACAGGTAGATGTAATTCATTTTATCTTAAAAGTCAAATTATACATTTTAATAAATTATATTGTTTTATATAATATATTTTTTACATATACCATAACATTTACTCCTTTAAGCAGCCGATGCTCTCTATGTTTCTGGGTCCGCACTGGCAGATTTTCTATTCTTGTCCCATGCTGTCTTTCTTGCTGAATATGCCCGTGGCACACACACACACACACATACATATACATTACTGTGTCCTGCTTTTACATGGACAGTCACAAAGCACTCAATCATAATTGTAATCAACCTGACAGTAGCATCCCAGAACCTAAAATAGACCATTACATTTACTGCATTCAACTTTCATTCACTCAAATTTACACTTAAAATCTTTAATAAGAGGTAATGTATCTTTGCCAATAAGGAAGGCATCACTTAGCCAAGACTGAACTCGGCTGTTCCAGTGGTACAGCGGAAGTGGCAGGAAGACGGACTTCTCAGGGAACGAGGGTTACACACGTAACCGAGAATTGAGACTCTCGGGGCTTAGAGAATACACATGACCAAGAGGGATCCATATGGAGAAACACTGGGGTGTCCAGCCGCAGGTGGAATATTTCAACCCCAAGGGTGGCAAGGTGGCTTGCCAAGGGAAAGACACATGCTCAGAGAGGCTTACAGTGGAAATACACATGTGGGGGTCATTTAGAGGAGGGACTATTCACACGGGAAGCACCTAGCCAATGCACTTGCAATAGACACTGGCGTCGACGTCAGCAGTGCTGGAAGAACTCAGGGATTATGAGGCTCATCTAAGGAGAATGTTCCATGTATCTAGTCCGTGGAGTGGAATAGCGAGCAAGCGAAGACACCTTAGCGGGTCCTAGTCCCGGCTGGTTGAAGTGAGTACATGGACGGACACAGGCTCCACTCGGAGATTGTAGAATCTGGTGAATGTAAGGGGTGTCGCCCAGCCTGCAGTTTTGCAGATGTCTGTTAGCGAGACGAGGTTGCCACACTCTGGGTGGAGTGGGCAGCCACACCAAGGGGGCACGGTCAACCTTGCTGCTGGTATGCCTAAGCAATGGCGTCCACTATCCAGAGCAGGGATGGGCAACTCCGGTCCTTGAGGGCCACTGTCCTGGAAAGTTTAGCTCCAACCCTGACAAAATTTAGTTTTTAGTAATCCTGAAAACATTGATTAGCTTGTTCAGGTGTGTTTAATTAGGGATGGAGCTAAACTCTGCAGGACAGTGGCCCTCGAGGACTGGAGTTGCCTATTCCTGATCCAGAGGGATAGCCTTTGCTTGGAGAGAGCCTTTCCCTTCAGCTTCCCACCATAACAGACAAAGGACTGGTCTGAGGTCCACGAAACACTGCATTCTGTCTACTGTACGTAGGCACGAAGTGCGCGTACTGGACAGAGCAGTGCCAAGGCTGGATCTGCCTCCTCCAGGGGCAGTTGCAGGTTCACCACCTGGTCCCGGAAGGGAGTGGTAGGAAACTTGCACACATATTCAGGCCAGGGTCTCAGGGTCAAGTGAGAAAAGCCTGGCCCGAATTCAAGGCATGCTTCATTTACAGAAAATGTGTGCAGGTCCCCTACTCTCTTAATGGAGGTTAATGTAACCAGGAGTGCTGTCTTCATTGACAGGAACTTAAGCTCCACTGATTGTAGAGGCTCAAAGGAAGCACTCTGCAGACCAGTTAGAACCATTGAGAGGTCCCAAGAGGGAACGAGAGGAGGACGAGGAGGATTTGCCATCACACCAACACCTCAAAGATAGTCAGAGAATAGGGTGCAGGAGGGAAGAAAACTTTTTGGCTGTGAAGCGAAAACATATCTGCATGTTGCTGGAGTTCTCCTTTTATACCCACGAGGTGGGGCGGAGTTGCGGCATGCAAATTCCGCAGACCCGTGGCTTTTTTTTTTTGCCATTGGCTTGTTTTGTAATACTCAAAGTTGATAGAGCATGATTGCGCATCCATGTTCTTCGAATGGGTGGAGTCAGGGCCAGCGTTGGAGGAAAAAAGGTAGGACCTTGAGTTGTGTATTTTCAAAATCTCCTGGCAGTTTTGCAAAATCCATACCCTACCTTTAAGATTAAGTGTTTAATTCAAATAAATCAAATTCAACAAATGTTGCTCTCCTACTTAATTTCGTAATCTGGTTTTGTTGCAATCCCTTATTTTATGCCTTAAGTGTAATGTGACTAACCTGTAGGAGCTGTTGCTTGAGTTTCTGTATCTCAGACAGGTTGAGTTCGCTGAAAAGATCAGAGACGGGGTGCAACACCTCTCCCTTCCTGCCTCCCGTTCGGTGATATTCTCCATTCACCTTTGGTCCATGCCCATTGCAGTCATTACATCGGTTATTATCCTCATTGTTGGGGCTAGACCCGGATGCAGACGTGCCGTTGGTCGCAGCCTCCTCTGCGAACTTCAATCCCTCCACGGCAGAGATGGCCAGGTGGGTGCTGGCTCCATACACACTCTCCGTCAGGCTGAGCTGATGGGCCAGCTCCTTTCTGAGATTGTTCTTTTGCTCTCTCTCACTCTTCAGAGCATCCAATGCCTCCTCCAACTGGCTTTCAGAGATATCTTTCAGGCGCAAAGCATCTTCCAGCTGGCTGTTGAGAAGCACCGTCTCTTCCTCAAATACTTTGATTTCATGCTTTAGACCTTCATATTCCACCTGTAAATTTGAAAAGGGTTGACAATTATACATACAACATTATATAAATATAAATGTACTAAATAACTGATTTCATTACCTAATATATCACATATTTAAACATATTAAAATATGCTTTTTAGTGTTTACATCTATATTTATAGTTAAAACAGATTATAATGTTATAATGTATAATATATTGTATATTATTATATATTATATATACTTATGCATAAAATATGTTAAGTAAATATAATTAAGGTAAACATTTAGCTGAAATGTGACTAAAGTATATGTTTAATATTTTTTTGTACTATAATTTGTATTTATTTATTTATTATTATTACTATTTTTTTTTACAAATTGGTGGGTGTATTTATATTAATTTTACTTAAAAATATGTTATCCAATAACATCTGAGGTAATTTGGCAGTACACACAATGTGATTTCCCCAAAGTAGAACATGTTTATAAGTGAACATGCAAATCCTCCTATAAAATCATAGTTCTTCTAAATCTTATCCTCCTAAAATCAGAGGAAATCATTATGAAAATGTTGTCGTAACCCCCAAACCCCAACCTTAAACCTAACCCTCAAATTTGATTGGTTAATAGGAATGTCGTTTCAGGATCAACAAGGATGGTGATCCAGAAAACATGACCTACTTGGACAAATCATGTTACGCTTGAAGCTACAGTAGGAAAAACAGCCTGCTTAATTTTATGCAGGGAAGATAGGGGGCTAAAACTAAATTCTGAACATTTTGGTGCAAGAAACCTGACAGGCTAATGTGAAGAAAAACTATTTAAAATTATTTACAAAGGCTATGTCCTCTGTAGTGGAGTGACTACATGTAAGTATATTGGCTTTTGCTCACATAGAATGACATTGTGTTTCACAATTAGTGTGTGTAAATAGCCTACCTGATTCTGCTTTAGTGTTGACACGAGTTTCTGTAGAGTGATGTTCTCCTCCTCCAGTTCAGTGTAGTCCTGCAGCAGTCTGGTCTCTCTGAACTTATACTCTCTTATTTCCTCTCTCATTCTGCTCCTCTGTAGCTCTAAAATGTCATTATTCTGAAAGAGAGAAATGGGAAGGACAACAGAAAAATTTGGCTTTTTACGCATGACCCCATTTCAGAAGAAAAGATGACTGACATATAAGCTTGCCAATGCTTGATTGAACTGGGAGCCAGTGCAATTGAAGAAGCACAAGGGTAATGTGTTGGTGTAAAGATGTAGACATGTCAAGAGACGAGCAGCTGAATTTTGTATAAATTGCAACCTCTTAATGGAATTTGCCGGTATACCCAATAAAATTGCATTACAGTAATCAAGCCTAGATGTAATAAAGCCTTTCTGCACCAGGTTGGAGTGTCGATTAACATAATTTCAGTTTTAGAATAATTTAATTTAAGAAAGTTATGTTTCATCCATGCCTTTATTTATAAGCAGAGAGAGTTGAAGAGGCAGAAGTGAAATAAGGCTGAGTGCAAATATAAATCTGGGTTTCGAAATCATAGCAATGACAGCCCAGCCCATACTTCTGGATAATCTGGCCAAGAGGCAACACATAAATACTATACAGAATAGGACCCAACACTGACCCCAGAGGGATTCCTAATTGTAATGGCACAGTCTGAGATCTATTAGTGCCCAGGTAGACACAATATAATAGCATTGTGTCTGTGAGTCAGAGTCTATGATGATACTGATCATGTCCATACTTGTGCAGACAAGAATGCTGGGTAACAAATTGCTTTCCGTCAGAGGAAACCAAGTCAGCACTTTCTTCCTCAAAGTTCAATCTATATGGGAAAGCCGAAACAAAGGCTTCTTTAACAGCTTAAACAGAATAAGACAACAAGAAGTCAAAACATTGTATAAATCTCAATGCGTCTGAGAATGTACTGTAGCATTAATCTATATAAACGTGAGCCACAATGAGTGGCCAAAAAAAGGTACCTCTTTATGGCTTTCTACCAAGGTACCGGCCCTTTTGTTTGCAAAAGCATTCACAGAGTAGTAATCTTTGAAATACTTTGAAATTCTTCAAAAGCAGATTGCTAGAAAATCTCAATTGCTTAGAGAGAAACCCCCCCCCCCCCCCCCCCCCCCTCCCCCAAACTGCTGATGAAGAGTTAAAGGTGTGGAACAGACATGGGAACTGAGCCAGGCTTAGGAGAAACCTAGATGCTGATTGGGCAGTCGGACAGGCGTGAGGTGCATTGCATGGATATTTTAATAATCTGAATAATCTAATAATCTGAATAATCTGTATGATACCATTCAAAAGTCTGAGGACAGTAAGACTTTTTCTCTGAGCTTAAGAAAAAAATCGAAACCTTATTCAGCAAGCATGCATACAATTGGACAAAAGTAACAGTCAAGACATTTATATAGTCTATTTTTCAAAGAATAAAAAAGAGCAAAAAAAGCACCATGTCAACAGAATGATCTCTTCTTCAACAGAATGATTCTCAAAGATCGTATAAAAATTGTATATATTTAATTGTATTTAATTTCAAATTGTAATAATTTCACAATATTATTGTTTTCGTATTATCTGAGTGCCAAAAAAAACTTAAGACATGGTGACTATTTTCAAGATTACAAAATCTTACCTTTTTAATGATAGAGCATCTGTGTGTGTGTGTGTGTGTATATATATATATATATATATATATATATATATATATATATATATATATATATATATATATATATTTTTTTTTTTTTTTTTTTGACATCCTATACTGTAGAAAATACATATACTGTACAATTCCATACTTTCTATGGAAAAATGAACATTCACTGAAGCTGCAACAAATTCTATCCACATTTAACTGAAGCTGTCTCCAATAAATTTGCCACTCATTACTGGAATAAGAAGATTTTTATAGTGTAAGATATTTTGCACACCCTGAAACAATGACCTTCCCATGAGCTAGTATATTGATTACTGCACACAATATCACAGCTCACCCAGAGGATGTGATGTCTCATTGCATATTTTAAGCAATGCCAGGCCAGTTCAAATGAGCTGGGCATGAACTCCAGGGGATTACTGACCAATTATCTCCCACTACAGCTCTATTGTAGCAGTGGTAATCATAGGCTTCACACACTCAGGGGTCAAGGGCAGTGCAGTACTTAAACAGCAAAGTAGAGCAAGCCTAGTATGTGCAAACAGAAATGCTGGTTTTAAGGCTGAAATACTCCACAAGCAACTCTCAAACAACTTGTGAAATAGCAGTTATGGACACATTGTGCAGGTCTAACATTTATGGCGCACAACATACATCTCTAATCGACATACATTGATATCAATTGAAAAAAAAAAAAAGGATTTGACAACACCGAAATGAAAAAACTATGCAGGAAAACTTTTGCAGGTAATGTAATTTTTTTCCAACTGATACTGATATGTTCGACTGCTTTTCTAAAATCCATTTACCAAGAGCAGGATTAAACAAACAATAAATTGATTTCAAAAGCCATTTTATAATGGCTATCTAATGATTTAAAATTTAGTCGGCATGAAATGGAGGTCCTGATGAGTCTGTTCTGCCCTATTATGACATTTTACAAAGTGAAATGGCTTCTCGAACAAGACAAATTGTAGGTAGGGACTTAATTTTGTCCATCGGGAATTGACTGGATGGTTGAGATTTGCTAATGTCCCACCCTCGCACCAGAGAACATATCATCATATCACCAGAGAAGAGATGTTGTTCTATTGATTATTTGTCCGATAAATGAATAAAAATGCTAATTTTGATGTAATCTAGGCTGTCAGAGTTCCTGTTTGTACTGTGATAATTAGGCTATTCTAAATTTAAGGTATGTGACCGCAGGGTGAAAAACTTCATGAAATTCCCTGTCTCATAGGACAGCAGTGGCCGTGTGTGACAGTGTGTCTTTGTGCCGACCTCAGGGTATTTCTCTTATGCCCCAGCTTAGCCATGGATTTGCCCCCTACAATGCGCTATGGCGACAGTCTCTGACACCAACGACTGCTGACACACTACACGCACACAGACTCACTGCCCTCAAAATAACCCTTTGGTCCAAGATAAACTTCATGAAATTAATTACTTTCAGAAAGGGTGTACTAACTTATGTACTGTGTGTAATGTGTGCTGATGGCAGTTCCACCAGTACAAGAAAATACACAACTCACCTCTCTGAGGTCTTGCACTAGAGCGTTGAGACGTTCGGTCTCCGCTTGGGCGTTGGAGGCCACGGAGCTGCTCAGTTTCAGCTGGGTTTGAAGGTCCACCAGTCGTCCCATGTAATAGGCCTCTTTAGAGGCAGACTCCTGCAGCAACGTCTCTTCGTTTGTCTCACCATCCTCTGCTACTTTACGCTGGGTGGTGTATGCCTGACCGAACGCCTAGAGGAAAATAAACGACAGAGACTGAGGAATAGGGAGGAAAAAAATGGCACATCAGTGTTCAATTTAAAGAAATTTCAACGGAAATTATGGTTATGTTCACAACAGCGTACCACCAGGAAAGGATGCATTAAATTGATCAAAAGTAACAGTAAAGACATTTAAAATCAATGCTACAAAAGATTTATATTTAAAATAAATGCTGTTCTTTTGAACTTTCTATTCATTAAAGAATCCTGAAAAAACTATCCAAACAAATATTAGGCAGCAACTGTTTTCAACGTTGATAAATGATGTTAAAATGATTTCTGAAGGATCAAGTGACACCGAAGACTAGAGTAATGATGCTGAAGATTCAGCTTTACCGTCACAGGATTAGATTACATTTTAAAATATTTTTAAAATAGAAAAGTTATTTTAAATACAGTCTTCTATATTTGTCTGAAAGTGTACTATACAATCAGAGCCACATGCATTGTTCTTAACTCAACCCCCAACTTAACCATTCAATATCATTGTAAAGGTCCCAGAAAAAGTAGCATTCAATTATTTAGATTCATTTTCGAAGTTATAGACTCACATAATGAATTTGTGTAAACATTGTAGCAAATTATTTTTAAAAACATATTTATGTATGCTGCACATATTCTGTTTCAGAAAAACAGGCGTATTGAGTCTTTGCATTGCATAAGAACAAACCGATTTATAACAAATGAGCAATCAATTATCACATTGATGGATATGTGCCGTTAGCAATTGTCAAGAACAATTAAGTGACTCTCTTGAGTAAATGAACCAAAAAACACACAATAATGTGTCATTACAATATGACAGACTAGATCTTGCTCAGATTTGACTGAGATGTCAGCACTCAAAAAAAAAACAACAACCAAAACAATAGCAAGTATGCATCACCGTTATGGTTCGATAGTACAATATGAGATGCGTTTATTAATGTAAGTTTAATGCTAATTAAATAAAAAAATTGGCTTCTGCTGAAGAGAACCCACATTTCAACATACCCTCTTCGCTCACATCACCTGCCCAGGCAAAGTGCTGCACTTCAAGGTAACTGAGATAATATTTCAGCTGCTCGCTCTGATCAATAGAAACAGTGTTCCGATTCCCCTGACACAGGTTTTCACCCCATGCAGATCCGGCGATTCATGACTTAAGCATCCTGTCTTGATTGGAAGATGACGGTATGGTAAACAGGAGACAGGATAAGTGTAAACTTATCGCAAGGCTCTCACACCTCAATCAGTATATGAGGGTTATTATTAAAAATAATAAGGGTTATTAAATAATTAAATCCTCATTTTATAATTTCATTACATTACATTAGCACATGTGCAGTACATCTGTAAAGCACATCACATATCATAATCTGTTGGTGCAGGTAATAAACTCTGTGATGTAATATACCAGGACCATTTTATGAGCAAAGCATGACTGGAATGAGACCAGCAGAGACCTTCAAAAGAGAAAATCAATCGAAGATGCACTAAAAATCAATTGGAGTCCTAGTAGATGGCATCTTGCAACAAATCTGACTGAAGAGTGGAGGTATAAAGTTGCTGACGTGGATTTAGAAACTGTCAAAGAATTAAAACACTGAATCAATTCCAGTCATTTCTAACTTACAACAATAATGCATCCAAGGTCAAAAAAAAGTGTCTGAAACGGTTCATTAAGGTATTCGGTCTCTCTAAACTTCACCTTTCTGAGAGCCTACTCTGGTCTTATTGGTCAGATCTGTTGCTCTGGTTTTGATTGGTCATTACTATGAACAGTAAAAATGCCGTTGGTTTTACTGTACCAATTTGAGCGTCTACCAATTTGAGCGTCTTCAATAAACAGCGTCTTCTCGAACTGTTGACAACATGAAGCAAAGTCTTCCAGGCCTTAGCTACAACTATAGAGTTTGAGGGATGGTCAAAGTAGATGTTCGTAGGCAGAAAATGAAGACCATTGCATATTTGTTACTTCCTGCATTAATCTACGCAGGTTCATAAGGTTGAAATGACTGACGACTGGTTTCAGGCAGTTCAGAATCATTTGTGCAGTTCGGTACTTTTTTTTTTGTACAATGGTAATAATATCTGAAAAAGCTTAAATAATACAATATTTCAAAAAGTTGTTTGGTTAAATAAAAAAAAATAATTATATGTAAATATATTTATACATATATACTTTTTATAAAAATATTTTTAGTTGTCATGAAAATGTCCCATTGCAAAAAAAAAGTAATCATAATGGTTTTAACAATTAATCAATAAATGCGCAATCAGTCATTATTTATAAACAGTTTAGCTGTATGAGCAAATATTATCTGCATAGTAGAGTGTAAACATTTTTTTAATTCTTTTTTAGTGCTTTTATAGTGAATCAGAGTATATTGTCTGTTGTTACCACAGACTATTTATCATACTCACCCATTTCATGAACATGAATAATGAAGTCATTCCCACATTTTATTATTGTCAGGAATTAGATTTATGATGCACTTTGCACTTTCCACAGGTTCTATTCAATACTAGGCTTCAGTTGATAACAACTCACTGCCACAAGATTATCAGTAAATAATTCATTACATTTTGGTCTATTTCTTACTGTATGGATTCAGAATTTCTTTCAAATTGTATGAATCATTGTTAGGTGAACTATCTCTTTAATACTCACAGATTTTCTTTCACATTTTTTCTTTCCCTTTGATTGCAGAACTCTGGAGAGAATTAAGGCACAACAGCAAATGGATACACCACTTTCATTAATTCAGTGACAGAAGTGTGAATAAGCTCTCATTGTGATTTAAAATGAGGGCCTGTCAATGTCCCAGAATCCCTGCTGAAGGCCCTCTGCCTCCCAGCTGCGCTCTGAGAGAGAACAAGAGAGAGAGAGACATATCGAACTCACGTATAGGACGTTGCTATGACCACAGAGGCTGGTCCTTTGCTGTATAATGTAGGAGGCAGATGGTTTGTGGAGGAGTGTGTCCGCAAAGCCGACTTTCTCCATCTGGTTTCTTTTATTTAGAGCGGGGTGGTCAAAATATGATGCCCACTCAAAAACTAGTCCCTAAACTACTCTCTGAATTTAAAGTTTATGCAAATAACACAAATAAATTACCGAAGCACGCAAAATTGGGTCATTAACGTAATTAACGTCCCAAAGATTGAGTTTATCAGTCTGATGAGCATTAGGGCTGCATGATTTAGAAAAAAAAAACGATATGCGATAACTCGTTAAATAATGCAATGGGTTTTTTTTATTATATTAAAAAAATGTTTAATGTTTAAGGCTTTTTTTGTTTAATGTTTAAGGCTTTTTGCTGATATATGACTCTATGACAATCTTCAAACTCTATGAAGACTTTATGACAATCATCCATGAATATTTTTAATTAATTTAGCTGCCACTAAACATCCCTTTAAAAAAAGTCAATGATCTCTTGATATATCAATCAGATGGCCTGTTACCTTCTAAATATATATTTAAGTTTTCATTTACATGCAAGCTTTACTGTAACTGTGCCAGGGGAACAGTATGCTTTACATTGGTTACAACAACAGGAAGCATCTGAAAAGTGCTAAATGTCAAAAGCAACAGCCGTGATAACATTAAACACCATGCTGGGTAAATTAACGTGAATTCATTCACCACTTTCATGTGAACGTACGTATGCATGGGAAAGCAGCCATCAGTCAATGCGGTCAAGTGATTTGTTCCAGACAGCCATGGTCGCAGCATCTGCGTGTCAGTGACAGCAGGGCAGGAGTCTGTAACGCTGCCAGCACAACCCAGAAAATCCTTGTTATTTCTATTTCCATTACAGAGCCGTGGTCCAACCTTGCATCATGTCTCATTCATTCAAAGGTATTGGCAATTGGTATGCATCTTATGTGCCGTGGTGTAAATAAAATATGCTATATGGTATGGAGTTGAATTTGCAAGACCTTGAAAGATTATTTGATCTGTATGTAATTGAAAGTAAAATGTATAAATCCAAGTATAACAACGGTATTTAACTGTATGCGACAAAAACCCTCTAGCAAAAAAGAGAGAGAATAATCGGCAAACCAAATTTCTGCACACTCCAATCTAAGCTCATGACTCCTCTCAAAAATACACCAAGGATTATGTGTAAGCAAAAATTAATCTAAACATAAATCACACACTGATTTCAATTCTGACATCAGCATATATATGGCCAAAACAATGTCTTAAGCAAAGTTTTAAGCAAAAGCGAGCTCATCACATTTATTTTTGTTGCTCCATATAGTAGCCCTATTGTATATACAATGTGGGTGAGTTGTACAATATGTGGACGTACACTGACTTTTGCTGCTCACAAAAGTTTCAGTTTTCTGTCTGTATTAGTGCATTTTCCCCCAAGCACTTTATACTTGGGGATCTGGGATCTAGAATTGTAATTCCAGTTTTGTAATTCCAGAAATTCCAGTTTTGTGACAACAAAACAAATGTCATCATGTCTAACTGCTCATAAATCATATTATTTTCAGACAGCTTATACATTTTTCAAAACCTAAACATAACCTCAATCAAAGCCAGGGGTATAGAGAAAACAGATGATTTACTGTAGCAAATAGTCTTACCATCATCTGTATCTTTTAAGACTAACATATTTGTCTGAATTACCTCCAGGCAAAGTCCTCAGAGGAAAAGATACAAGAGGGCTAGACTGGTCATGCTGCCGGTTCAGAGATTCATCATCATGTTTCACAGGCTTCCTGTCAGTGTGAAGGAATATGGATAGAAGCAGATACATTAGCAAGCCAGCATTATGGAGTCTTACAGCATAATATAGGCCTATTAACAATGGAGTCACATAGAAAACAGGATTCTCAAATACTAAAAGCTTTGCAGTAAAAAATAAAGCAAAATAACTGCCATACCAACTGCACTGATATGTACTGCTTGACAAATCCAACATAGTATGACAAAAGAATAAATACTGGCTTCAGTACTGGCCAATAGTACTGATGAGAATAGTAGCTACAGTCAACAACCAATGTGATGGCTACACCTTGGAGCTTGTTGAGTTTTGGTGGGGTTCTAATCCTCTACGCAATGTAACGTCCTGTTTTTGTAGTTTTTAGCAGGTACCACCAGGGTGTGTTTTCAGGTATCTGGGAACCAGAGCTGTTTTCACAGTCTCAGGAGGCTTATAAATCCAGGGTGGAGTTTGACTAGAATGCTTTCCTCAGCAGTGAGAGAAAGCGAATAATACTATCTGCTTTCTAGAACTAAATCTTGCTGAAAAGCTTACACCTGCAAATGTCCATGCCGGTAAGTTCTGGTTTGTTGCTGGTCTAGCAGGTGGACCAGCATAGCCAACAGCAGATTTGAGGCTGGTTGAAGCTAGTTAAGTCTAAAGCGGACACACAAAACACCAGCATCATATGACGGAGACCAAAATTCAAAACATATTTTTGGTCTATCTAACATTAGTATGATCAATTATTAATGGAAAATTCTCTGTTGAAAAATAATATATACACTACTGTTAAAAAGTAGTTTGTGGTTGGGAGATTTTGAAAGACCAATGCTGCATTTATTTGATTAAAAAGACAGTAAAACAGTAATATTTTAAAATATTATTATAATTTATAAATATATGAAAAATGTAAGTCTGTTAAAATTACAAATCACTTACTTCTAGCTTCTGACCAAGGTTGCATTTCAATTCTAGTTTTACTTGATCTCAGTGCTGTGTTCAACACTATTATGACATAATCTTAAAGTGTTTTTAAGTTGAGATTGAGATGTTTTGAGTTGGACTCCCTCACATGTCAGTGTTTTCATTGAGATTTCATTGTAATTGGCTTTTATTTGTGTGTCTTTGTACGTATGTAATGATGTGATGTAATTTTGCAGCCTATCTTGGCCAGGTCTCCCTTGCAAAAGAGATTTTTAATCTCAATGGGTTTTTACCTGGTTAAATAAAGGATAAATAAAATAAAATAAAAATAAAAATAATAAAATCCTAAGGAGAGAAAGCATTTTCACATTTGGCTCCTAAATTCTGGAATAGTCTTCCTGATAGTATTTGGGACTAAGACACACTCTGCCAAATCTAGATAAACAAACATCTCTTTAGCCAAGCATTCGCATAATGCATCTCATAACCTTGTACTCCCCAGTTATATCAAATCAAAAGCTATGTTTTACTTGAAACATTATGAACACCAGCAACGCTAATTATCTTCCATTTGCTTATCTGTTTCTACCTTGGGATGCCCATCCAGATGTACAGTATCTAGAGACTAAGCCAGCTCCAGTTTGAATCCAGCCACTTATGAAGATTTCAGAAGACACACAACCTGTGAAGAGATGACACCAACCCCTGCCAGAAATTCAGAGAATGCCAACACTGAATAAACAAATACCACTGCCAATTTTTTTTGTATATTGTAATCATTACAATCACAGCTTGAAATTACTAGCTTTAATGAGCTCATTGTTTATGCCTAAATGAATTCATGATATTAGCTAACTGCATGATTTGTATTATCTTAGAGCTTTAGACTGTGGACATATGGACATTATTCGACACAGTCACCTCTGATAACATTACTCTAAATTGTATGTAAACCTGGATTTTCTTTAAAGCTGCTTTGAAATATTATGTATTGTGAAAAGCGCTTTACAAATACATGGCACAAAACCAGACCTTCCTAGTAAGTGTTCATTAAAAAAAGGGGGAGGAAACAGTTCTTCAGCTAAACATCTCTGCAGCAATGCAGCACTTCTTATTCACTGCAACACATGTTCAGCTGACAATGGAATGCAGGGCGAGAATAATAGAAGACTCTATTACTCCAAAATCACCCTTTGGGGTAGAAGTCGCCTGGGATTTAGGAGCCCAGAGCAGGAAAGAGGCTTTTCTTCTTTATTATACCTTGTTGAAAGAGATAGGCAGAATTTGATTATGTTCGAGATTGAAATTCGCAACAAAACAGACTATGAAAACAGCCTCATCTTTAGCTGAACAGAGCCTCTTAAATCTCTTATTTTGGGTATGCAGCATGAATGCATATCAGCACTGCGCACTACCAATAGGTTTGTCAGTTAATGTGTACATTATCTGCAACTTGTAAATGCATAGCTCATCATACTAATACAGCATTAAATAACGAACAATAAATCTGCTGCACCTCCCAAAGTAATGAAAACAAGCCTATTCGTCACATTTAAAACAAAATAAGACAGTATGATATGGCATCTCTCTTTCTGTCTCTCCCTTTCTTGTCTCTTTTGTGCACAGACTAGTCCAGGTCTGGAGTCTTTTAGGGCAGTAAATTGCCCTGTATAGAGAGGTTGTATTCCAGTCCTCTGCCTCAAGCATCTTATAACATCACCACTTAGTAGCCATCCTTAGAGAGCGAGCGTCCTATATACATGTTGGGAAGTGAACTGAGACAGGGCAGGGTCCCATTTAATTAGCACACAGGTCAGAAGCCATGGGCCACAACCACCTGAACACACAAACACTGAAGGACAGGAAAATGTGCAACTGGGTATCATCCAAACAGGGTGTAATGGATGGCCGAGTCTGCTTTTAACATGCTGCTGGCATGGAAAAAATATTGGTGGTGGGGAAATGAGATTTAGTGGAGGATTATATTGATATAATCATACACGTCTAACATGTGTCTACACTGGAAGAGTCTAAGGTGCATGATGCCATAGAATGATCAGATCAGCTGTGAATCAAGACATCAAATGAAAAATCACGTTTTTAATATGAAAATAAAATGTTCAATATAGACTGCTGAACAATCCCATTTTGTTTTTTACAGAAATAAACGGATATAAAAATGGATGTGATAAAAATAAAATGTTGGCATTTTACACTCTAAAAAATGCTGGGATGTTTAACCCAATTTTGGGTAAAATATGGACAAACCAAAATGTAACTCAATGGCTGGGTTTGTCCATATTTTACCCAAAATTGGGTTAAAACAACCCAGCATTTTTTAGAGTGTAGAAAAAGCAAATTCATATAAGATACAGGTTTCTCTCGATGATGAAGTAATAATGAGAGAAAAAAACTCTACAAAGTGAAAGGAGTATAGGAAGTGTGTTGACCGTGATTTATGAAACAGCAAATGGATTTGTCACACTTAGTGAGAAAACAAATGAGGGATATATAGTCTATAGTCTACAACTGCCTGAAACAGTCATAACAGGGACTTTATTCATTTAATTGTCAAAGCCAAGTTTATTTTACTGCAGGCACTGAAGTTGCAGTCTAGAAGGCTAAAGTAAAGCAACAATCAATACACACACCCCTGGGTAAAGTAGGCCGGCTCTTTCCCAAAGTCTCGTTGCAGCAGAAATAAACACCGCGAAAAACTGTGCAGGGTTCTAGCCTAGGCAGTGTCTTCACTGAGAGATGAAGAGAGGCACAGATTGCTCGTTGCTTGATTAAAAGGTACAGACACAAAACCACACTAATTCAAGATACAACTGTTAGATATTTACAAATCCACTAGAACGCTCATCTCTGAAAATCATTAGAGACAACTACTATTGGCATATTCAGATACAGCCTTACTGGTGTTTTTATTGGCAGGTTTCAAATTATTCTTTGGCTACTTCCCTAAGTGGTTGCATCAATTAGCGTGTACTCAAGCAGGGACTTATGACATTGATAGCTCATTATAGGGTTTTCTGGATGGTTGCAAAGTGGGTTTATTTCTTGCCCAAGTCAAAAGACGCTATTATGGTAAAAAAAACCTGCTCAACCAGCATAATTTGAGGTATCATCCATCTCTGAGTAATGCACCACCAAAGCTTACATTTATGCATTTGGAAGATGCTTTTATCTATACCTCACCTTCAGGATGAGCAAAACACAGACTACTAATATGATTTAAATAGTGCCTTTATGACCTTTATGAATTTTTGTTTGTTTGTTTAAACAGGACTCTTCCAAGTTAACATAAGTAAATAATGGTGTGCCGCAAGGGTTTGTTTTAGGCCCTCTGCTATTTTCAATATAAATGCTGCCTAAATGCTAAATGCTATTTTCAAAAAAAAAAATTGCATTCCCGTAGCAAGCAGCAATTATGTATAATTAATTAAGTTTAGTACTAGAATTGCACTGTAGTAGCACTGAAAATGCTGTTTATTGGTATTAATTTGGAGAATGGTGCTGGCTCACAATGCAACAATCATTTGCTTCAGAGGCTCTAATCAATATCTCTCACCTCTAGGGGGTTCTTGAGAGATGAGTTTCTTTGTGCCAAGAGGTTAGGCTATGGGGGCTGGGCAGAAAAACTAGGGCCTGACCTGTACACCAGTCCACCAGTAATTATCATTTAGCTCCTTGAACCTACCTCTGCTGATTTTGTGAGGGGGTGGTGAGGCTTTTTTTTTACCGCATCCTTCTGTCTGTCGCTTGCTACTTCTCTTTTAATTTTATTCTTCTGTCTAGGACAGATAGATTTAAGACTCCATATATGACCTAAAAGTCTATGACTTTGTGCAGGGCTTTATGCTCACAGCTTCATACTCATTGTTAATTAAAGCTGTGGAAGCTGGTTTTGACATATTGTAAGTATATTTGCTGTCACAAACCAGCATTCATCTATCATGTTTATTTTCATTAGATGATGCTTGTGTACTTATACTATTTTTTTCAGTAACTTCTATTACACTTTTTATTGTTTCATAACATTTTTGATTGTGATTTCTACACTCAACTGTTGTTTATATGAACAAGATGTATTCTTTCTAAGGTTATATTTTATCTTATGCTTTTTGAATGTCTTGTTAATCATCCACATGAAGAGATAGACCAATGTTAGAATATTTAACGTTTAGATTTAAGTCATCCGATCAAGAAATCCCAAGAAATCAACCCCCCTCTTAGCTCACAAGCGGGCAAAGGTGGAATGTGGAAGTATTTTCTGTTTATTAATGTGTTTAAAGGTATGTGTTTTCCATGTAACTGAATGTGTGACTGATGTTTGTTTTATATTCGTCCTTATTAACCACGTTGTTGCCATTTATGTCGATGAGTGCATTAAATATCTGTGAGAAAAGAATCTCAGCCTTCGCGGCATGCTGAGTCCCTTCAGGATCATTTATAGTCTAAAAGTAGGCCTACATGATATAGTTTAAAAGAAAAAAAAATATGGCATTGTGCTATGCCAAGGTCATGGGTTTGATTCCCAATGCATTAACTAATCAAATGTTTAGACTGAATTATATAAATTGCTCTGAATAAGTATAAAGGCAAAATTATAGCCTAGTTGTCTTTTTTATCTATTTTCTCCTGTCTTATCAATGTAGATCAAGTCACATCAAGAGCATTCAGTGGAAACAGAACTGTAGGGCACTGCACTGTTAATACACACAAACACCCTCCATTTGTAACCATAAAACACTCAACAGTCTGTTTCCTCTGTGTCCTGAGGGACTGAAAAACCTTTTGAGCTCTATTTGCTTTTTACCACAAGTAGCCTAGATTGAAAAAACAAATGCATAACAACAATTAATAATTTTACGTCTGAATAATTGAAGAATACTGTGGAACACAAAAGTTCTCCATGTTTTTTTGGTCCACACAATGAAAGTAGTGGTGTCTAACATTGTTTTAAATAGACTTATAATGACTTTCACTGTATAGACAAAAAGAGTTGAAACAAAAAGAGAAGAAAAATATCTTCTCTGTTCAGCAAAAAATGAAATGGTCTCAAACTATCCCTTCAAGCAGGCTTTGGGGTTCTATTTACCAACATTTAGGCCTAATAAACTAATGGCAATGGCCTGTTTTCAAATGCCCAAATTGTAATTATCTTGATATTTATGCTGCATTTAAAGTCCTAAAATCAATTCTGACTTTATAAATAGGAAAAAATTACCCACCAACTGTATGCTGCTAACTGTGCTCTTTCGTTACTGTAGTAAAAAAAAAAAAAAAACACCACAGTTATGCTGCTTAACACAAAAGTGGAAAATTACAGCAATAATAACAAATTACAAAGCTTTACTAAATAGGAAGAATAATAATAATTATTGAATTATTGAAAAATAAATAAATACAAACAAATTCTTAAAAAAAAAGGTTTGTACAGTATATGGTGAAGATGTCTCTAAAAATGTCCTCAGAAAGATTTCATATGGTATTTCCTTTCTCTTGCACATTTAGAAAATCAGATTTTCAAGTAAATTCTAGGAAAACTCTCAAAGGATTTGAGCTGGGAGCCCAAAGGCAAATGGTGCAGTGTGGTCTTTTATATTCGGTTTAATATTCATCAAAATATAGGGACTGAGACAGATAAAGAGACAAAAAGACCAAATACAGCAAGTCAATCCTCAAGATAAAATATCACCTCCAGCACTCGTGCCCTTCACAAGACTATCAGCCACAGACAGACTCAATTATAAACAGCACAGATGCTTTGAACAGAGAAATACAGAGAGATAAAGAGCGATGGAGGTACTATTTGAAAGGCAAGAACCCAAACAGATGTGCTTTATTGATCGTATCGTGAATCCTAAAAGATAAATTTGAAATTTAAACTGCGTGTGCTCAAAGCTTTCCTAAAAAACAAAACAATTTTTTTTTCTGAAATTAAATCTGAATAGACAAAATACATTTACCACATTGCAAAAAACTAACAGATGCTGCAAATTTCTAGCAATTCCAAACGAATTGATACAATGAAGGTGATTTTTTTTTCAAGCTGACCCCAATTTTTGTCTGTCTTGGAAAGACAAGCTCTATCATGATTTGCATGATAGAATTAATTAAAGACAAGCCCACGGGGCAGACTACAGTAGTCAGATCTAGGGGGAGCTGCCATGAAAAAACGCAATTACTGACATCATTTCATGACAGTTATTCACTGCAAATGACTCACTGCTGTCAGTAAATAACCATACATGTCTGAGATAAGCATTCATATTGTCGAGCTTAACAAAGACCCATTAGTCATAGTCAATTTACTTCAGGGGAATTTAGGGGTCATTAGGATAACAAACTAACATGGAATGCATCATAGGTGCATTAGATTGCCGATATCCGATATGCCGTTTTTTTTTTTTGTTTGTTTGTTTGTTTTTTTTCCAACTCATTTTGGCAAATAGACAATGCCAATACATTTTCCTTTTGTTTGGAAACATCACCAAGTCTCTCCTATGCAGAGTTCATAAACAAATAATTTTTTACCATAATTTCGGTTAGTTTTGAGCAAAAACATACTTAGAACAAAAACATTTTTAAAGTTATTTTTATAATGAGAGTAAGCTACATTGAAAGCTTTGAAAATAACAATAATAAAATCAATATTTTAATTTTGTAAGATAATTTTGTTATTTTATGTCATATTATCGGCAAAGCATGTCGGCATCATTTTTCATTTTTTCTACATTTTAAGCCTTCATCGGCTAATTCCGATGATGTGCTGATAAATATCGTATCCCCAGACGGCTCCAAATAACATCAACTAATATTACTATGTGAATTCTATTTCTATTTCAGAAAATGAATTTGTATTTGAGATAGTTTTTTTTATATATACAGCACTGAAAACACTAATGAAGACAACCCAAACAAAGGTCAAAAGGTCAGGTCTTAACCGCTTCAATGGGGGTCATGATTGCTGTAAAAGTTCCTATAAGCAACATACTATTATTTAAAAGTTTGAGGTCAATAAGATTTTTTTTAAAGAGATGAATACTTTTATTCTCCAAGAATGCATTAAATTGATCAAAATGATCAGTAAAGACTTGTGTTATACCATGTTTATATTAAGAGTTATATTTCAAATAAATGCTGTTTTTGAACGTTTAATTCTATCCAAAAATAAGCATCACAACAGTTTCCAACATTGACATTAATGAAAAATGTTTCTTGAGCACAAGGATAAATTATATTTAAAATATATTCAATAATGTTTATGCAATTATTGTAATAATATTTAAAAATATTGTTATTACTATTTTTGAGCATACAGCCTTGGTTAGTAAAATAGACTTCGTTCAAAAACATTAAAAAATCTTCCTGACCCCAAACTTTTGAACGGTAGTGTAGTTAATACAAAAAAATCACCCAGTATCAATATGACATATTATGAGCAACTTTCATTTAACAATTAAACATGTGGTATCCCTACCCCTCTTTGTCATCAATCACACTTACAATCACCTGTAATGGTTAGTCACACTGTCCCTGGGTCACTGTAGCTGTGCAGCAGTCAGAAAGTATCTTGTTCCATCTTTTTTTTGGTCTCTGTCTCTCTCCTTTCATCTCTATCTCTTCATCATTTCACCTCTCTAAAAGAGCCCATTTGTCCCAGATACATTACAGTGTGGTCAGTTCAGTTGAATACAGCAATGAGTGTCCAGATGGTTCCTGTTTAATCCATTTGCCTAATTTTTCTAATCATTAAGGATGTAAGAAAACCCCAAAATTAAGTTAAGCATGGGCTGAGAGCGAATGTGATGTTTCAAAAATAGTTCTAAGTGAATTATAACAATAAAAGTGCACACAAATGATTCATAAAAGCTTCACACACAGCATCACACTAAACAAGCCAACAACATGCTCAGTTCTGAGATTTATACATACTATACAGATGATAAAATTTCACTTACTATAGACCATATGGAGTAAACATCAGAGAGATCAGGACAACACACAGCAAATCTACCTGACACACTAATGATTCTTCATAAACCCGTGACACCTCATTGCTTGAGCAAGTCAAAATTTACCAACAGTGCTGATTTTGTGTTTTTATTTTTCATTATTATTTAATAATGAATAAATAAAAACTCAATTTCTTTCAACAATATTTGTATATTACAATATACAAATAGCCTATACAAAACAGTACAATGAACATTCTATGGTATGGTTAGTGAAAGAGTGGTTAAAATATTATATATGATCAGAGATAATAGAAATATATATATATACTTATAGCCTTAGCCTATATAAATAATACTGTATGTATATATCCTATATATATATATATATATATATATATATATATATATATATATATATATATATATATATATATATATACACACTATATACATTTGTTCCAGACACATACGTTTATATCAGCTCATCGAAGCTATGTTTACCTCTTGTAGCTGCTCCAACTCCTGTTTAAGAGCCTCCTGCTCGGTCTCGAGCTCCCCGTACTGCTGCTTGAGCGTCTGGTTCTCCTCCAACACCACCAGACCGCATTCCGCAGCCCGGATCTTCTCCCGGTTTGCTTCAGCGAGCTCACGGGTCAGCCTTTCCACCTCGGCCCGGTACTGATCCACTGATTCCCCGCATCCTCCCCCCGCTGCCATCGCCTCCGGACGGGTGTGATCTCTGCGTCCCTCACGCGCTCTCGGAGAGACCGAGGCTGATGAGATTCAGGTGAATGCTGCAGTCTGTCCGTCCCGATGCACCTCCTGTTTGCTGATGATTAAATTATGTTTAAACGAGTGTCATGGGCTGGACTCGATTGCTTCATTGTAAACATTGCTGTAATAAACTGCTCTACAGTTCCATCCATCAAAATCACATTTTTTCCCCGGTTTTAACTTAAAATATCATGAAGAAAACCGGCGCCATCAACACGGAATGCACAGTGGGCAGAAGTTCTGTCTCTTATCCCGTGACGTCACCCCCACCCCTTTTCGTTAATATTATTTATTTATGTAGTATAATTTGTAGATTTTGTTAGTGGTAGATACATTTCAGTTGAAGAGAGTGTAATGAATATATAATGATTCAAATCAATATGTAAATTATAATAATTCATTATAATATTCAACACATAAATTTAGCCTATTATCCTCAAAATAAATGTGAAAATTTCAGAGATTTTCAGCAACTTAAATCTGCAAATTCACATGTTTGGGGGCTAACCTTAAGAGAATGCTATTGTGGTTGAAAACAAGAATCTTAATACTATTCAGCCACCTGCTGGAAAAGAACGTACGTTACATGCTTAACCCTTGTAGGATCAGATTCATTAGTTTTGGCTCACACATTTTCAATGACCACACAATGACCTTCCAGAGTCTAGTACCATCATGGCCAGCCTTCCAGACTCTTGTGCCGCCAAAACCACCCTTATAGTGTCTCGTCTCGTCCCGTCCATGGCCGTCCTTCTAGAGTCTTATCCCGTCCCGTCATAGCCGCCCTTCCAGAGTCTTGTCCTGTTGAGATCACCCTTCCAGAGTCTCGTCCCATCATAGCCTCCCTTCCATCATTTCGTCCCGTCATGGCCATCCTTCCATCGTCTCATCCCATCATGGCTGCCCTTCCAGAGTCTCGTCTCGACCTGTCATGGCTTCCAGAGTCTAGTTCCATCATGGCCACCCTTCCAGAGTCTCATCCAGCCAAGACCACCCTTACAGAGTCTCATCTCGTCATGGCCGCCCTTCCAGAGTCTCGTCCCGTCTCGTCATAGCCGCCCTTCCAGAGTCTTGTCCTGTCGAGACCACCCTTCCAGAGTCTTGTCCCAGCATGGCCGCCGCCACACTTGTGTCTTTGTACAAGATGGCCACCTCTACACCAGTGTCTACACCGGTGTCTTGAGACAAGATTGCCGATTCCACGCCTGGCTGTGTCCACGCCTGTGTCTTCGAACAAGATGGCCATCTCCACCCCTGTGTCTTCGAACCGACTCCATGCCTGTGTCTCCAGAAAAGATGGCCACTTCTACCCCTGAACTGTCGGCTCCACCCTGGTCGCCCGCACAACATGCTCCGCCCTTGTCGTCTGCAAAGCCCGCTCCTCTCCCCTGGTTTTTGTCTGTCATGTGACCCTGCCACAGGTTCCTTTGTATGTTGTGTCGTGTTGTTGTAACTGGTTCATTGTTATTGTTTTCAGGAGTCTCTTGTCATTAAAGGTTTGTGTCTATTTAAGCCATCTCATGAATTCCTTGACTTTCATAATCATTAACTGCAGGATTGCCCTATAAAAACAGTGAGGTTTGTTTTATCTGAGGAATGTCCGATAAGGTAAGTAGATGGCATGTCTTAGCATTATCTAATGAAAGAAATATGTTCACAAGAGCCAACTGGGTGTTCAATGGGTTGATCTGATGAGAGAATGATTGGATGATTAGGTTTGTCCTGTAACTATCTAAGATAATTCTGCAAAATGAGAGACATGTGATACGTAGTATTTGGGAAGTCTTGCATTGGTCTGGTTTTAAAAGCTTTACGGGAATGTAGAACCCTTATTCTCTGGAGTACAAATTATATAAGAAAGAAAAGGGATATTATTCATTGTTTACTTCAAAAATGTTTATGGTGCTAGGTTTATTTTTGAAAGTCAGTTTTTTTATTGGCACATAAATTAAGACTTGACAACAACAACAAAACAAAAAATCAACTGGAAGAAAATAGCTAATTATGTTCACACGTTGTGCAGGAATACTGCCAGTATAGTATCACAGGTTTTACAATAAAATTAGTAAAATGATCAATTGCTATAATAAGAAGAAAAGAATCATCTGGCAGATACAGGTTAGACAATCTTGCAGGGAAAAATTTTCAGCAAATAAATGTTAAACTTTTATTTCAATTAGTTCTTTTTTATAATTTTTTAAGCTTTAATTTATTTTAATACTTAATGTGATATATATATATATATATATATATATATATAGAGAGAGAGAGAGAGAGAGAGAGAGAGAGAGAGAGAGAGAGAGCGAAATTTATATATATTTATACAATTTTATTTCAGTCAACGTTAATTTTACTTCAAGTAACAAAAATGTAATGGTTTTAGTTTTAGTTTAACTATAATCACCCCAAGCAACCTAGCAATCATTCAGCAACATAAAAAGACCCTTGCCCTAAGAGAAATAATTCATTATTCTCTTTTACTTTTTCATTTAATGAATGAATGACTGAAAGAAAGACTTCCTATGCATTGCATGGCGATTAACATGCATCAAAATGCATTGGTGAGTTGGCCCATACACACATTTGTGTGCGTGTCAGTGTGTAAGTGTGTATTTTTAAGCCAGAAAGAGCTTTGCTCCAGCAACACGTGGCTCTGGTCAGCTGCCTGCAAGTTGTGGTGTAATTGAGTTCACATGAGCAGCTGATGGGTCCCATAGCATTTACAATCAACTACAGCATCCCATATCCAGTCCCGTGTTTTGCCCCCTCCCCTTCCTTCCCTCCCTCCCTCCCTCCTTCCCTCCTTTCCCTCTTTCCCTCCTATCTCATCTCTCTT
The DNA here is from genome assembly GCA_038021265.1 of Cyprinella venusta. Taxonomy (NCBI): domain Eukaryota; kingdom Metazoa; phylum Chordata; class Actinopteri; order Cypriniformes; family Leuciscidae; genus Cyprinella; species Cyprinella venusta. The sequence continues at coordinate 11,639,707 of CM075871.1, forward strand.
CTCTTCTTTATTATGCTGCCCTTAACTAGCTCTTACCCTCTCTCTTATTAGAATTTCCATTGAGAATTCCACTACACCGCCTCCTGTCTCCACACTCATGGCTCCAGAGAAGACCAGAGATGGGCTAGATAACTATGCATTTACTGTAAGTAACCTCAATTAATAAACAGAAATTTGATGTAGAATTACTTGATTATTTTTTAAATCAGTCTTAGAGTGTCTAGAAATGGACAGATTGAATCCAGGTCCATTGAAGTTTGAATGTACTATTTGATCATGGGTGTCAAAAAAGGTCTTTTTTTCATTGCTTAATTCTAAAAGTTGCACCAAACTTCAATCCAGTTATAATCAGTTGTATGGTTGTACAGATGTACAAACACAGTTGTAAAAAGCTATGGTGTGTAATAATTTCTTTTTATGACCAAAGATTCCAATCAAACATTACTCATGTGTTTGTTATTGTGTAACTGAAGCAATGTGTGTGTTTCATAGCCCATTTCTCTTTTGATTTATAGTTATTATTTAGCGTAAAACACCCATTTCTTTGACATTGCAGCCATTTAAAAAACAAACAAACAGCAATACAAAAGTAAAAGATTAGTCTCCCTAGAGCGAGGTGCATTGGTTTTTACTCACAAATCCAAAAGAGTGAAAGTGACATATTTACCCATGCAATGTGAAATTGACTGAATTATGAAAGGTTGTTGATTGAAATCTGTTGGGACAGAAGCTGATTAATCTCTCTTGACTTTAGGTTGATGGTGTAGACCGTTTCTGTGAGTTACCGGGAAATAAGAATGGAGGTAGTTTTTCAGAGGAGGGAGACAGTAACAAACTAGCCTATTGTGTCACAGATGTTCCACCATGGTATCTTTGCATCTTTTTGGGGATTCAGGTAAGCACACATCTTCCTCTGAACATTGATTTAGCTTACATCAATGGACTCATCCTAATTAATTCAAATCAGCACAGTATTTGTCCGTAAATATGTACAGTTCCAATATACAGTTTGGTCCAAAAATCGAAAACCAGATTGCCAATAGATTATGCCAATCTACGCCTTTAAATATTGAAATTAAACAGATTAATAAATACTGTAGAAGTATTGTTCATTCTTAGTTCATGTTATCTAAAGTAGTTAAAGGGTTAGTTTGGACTTATTCCCCATTGACTACCATAGTAGGGGAAAAAAACATATGGTAGTCAATGGGGAATGAGATCTGTTTGATTAAAACATTCTTCCAAATATCTTACTTTGTGTTCAGCAGAACAAATAAACACATAGAGGTTTAGAACAACATGAGGGTGAGTAAATACGACAGAATTTTCATTTTTGGGTGAACTAACCCTTTAACTAATGAAACCTTATTTTAAAGTGTTACTGAGAAAGATTTTGGATTTTGAGAATTTTTTACCCAAAATGTATGACACAAAAATTAATTAGACATCATGAACCCTGTAAAGCCTGACATATGAAATAATAACCAGATTTAGTTAAACAAAATATAAATTGAAAATGTATAAAAAATTTGATATCATATTTGGTACATCAGGCTATTTGGTACATCATCATGGCCTATAGTGACAATGTAAAAAAATACTATTCAGAGAGGCCCAAAACTTGTTATTTATGAGGCCAAAATCAATGGGGGAAATTCTGATTCATGTATTAAATAAGATACAGTTGACTTTACAGGGTCAAGATTCTACACTAATTTTTAATTAAATAAGCCAATTTGTGACAATGATCATGAGAAGTCATTCTCAAATCATGCGGGAGAACACTATCATGTTTTACACAAACTTGTAGAGTTGTGCTGCTGATATTAAAGGACAAGGAAAGCAAAACAAATTAATTTTTTTTTAAATACATATATGATTATATAAACATGTTGCATTAGGGTTAGTTCACCCAAATTGGAAAATTATGTCATAATTTACACACCCTCACATTGTTCCAAACTCTTTGAATTTTCGTTCATCTTTGAAACACAAATGAATATTGTAATGAAATCTTAGATATTTCTGTTCCTCCATTGGAAGTTTATGCAACTACCACTTTGAGGCTTCAAAACATTCAAAAAGAGACTGTAAAACGACCGTAAAACTATATTAATTGAGTGGTTTAGTAAAGATTTTATGAATGGTCAGAAAATGTTGTGTTTCAAAGATGAGCGAAAGTCTTATGGGTTTAGAACAACACAAGAGTTAGTAGACAATGTTTTTCAAATTTTTGTGTCAACTAACCCTTTAAAGTAATAGGTTTTGCTAAATAAAAGCATTTTCATGAGTGATCTCAGACTTTCAGACTTCACTGTACATAGAATGTGTTTAGAAGGTTACTGAAATACGCATATGACTATTTCTCTCCAACAGCACTATCTTACAGCTTTTGGTGGCATCATAGCCATTCCTCTGATATTGTCTCAGGGCCTTTGTCTACAGCATGACGGCCTCACACAAAGTCACCTAATCAGCACCATTTTCTTCGTGTCTGGGTTGTGCACCTTACTGCAGGTCACTTTTGGAGTGAGGTATGGTTAATGTTTCACACCAGAAGCCTGATGAAAACCTGCACAGTATAACTCAGAAATACTGATAAAACCAAGGCAACCAAGATATTGATGTGCAAATATTTCAAGGATGAGGTGTTGGTTGAACAACGAAACACTGTGAGTGTTTTGATCATTGTCATGAATCAGTGTTTTGTTATGGTTACAGGGATACAAGGGCCTTTCTTTGTCAATTATTTAACTATAGGTGCTTACTGCTTAGTTATGAAAAGCCATTTCTCATATAAAAAATGACTGCAGAAGACTTCACATACACTTTGAGTGAATGTGTTCCTTGTTTAATTATAAGGTGACCTTCACCTTTGTCAGGCATGTTTATGAACAATCCAAAGATTCAGTCCAAGGGTTCATTGACCTATAAGTGTGAATAATGGCTTAGCAATGTTTTCACCGTCTGATAAGCCTCTGATTTGATATCCTGTTGTGTTCTGCTAGGGCTGCTTGGTCTAAATAACAGGCCAAAGAAATCCTGCTATGTTAACTCTAAAGACCCTAACTTCGAGAGCATTTACTTTTATGCCAATCAAACATGATGAATTTGAAACAATCCATTACAGATGGACAGCAGAAATATGTGGGCCATTGGTCAGACTGATTCCTGCAGTAGCTGAAAACCGTAATCGGATTAGGAATTTTCCATCGTATTAGCATGAAGTCCAGCACATTTTAAATCCACATTCCTCAGGTCTCTCATCTGAGGAGCTCCCTTTTTTGTGAAGCTGTAGAATTGTTGTAATTAGTTCCCCAAAAACTACCAAAATTACCTTTTGTAACCTTTAAGACACTGAAACAATTTCCAAGTTGACAAAAGGGGCTGAGACACATGTCAATTATGTGAAAAGTAAAACCTGCACTTTAAAAGCTAGATTTTTGGTGACAAGGTTCTTCTCTTTCCTAATGCAAGGTTACCCATTCTCCAGGGTGGGACGTTTACGTTCCTTTCACCCACCATGGCTTTGCTTGCAATGCCTGAATGGACCTGTCCAGCCTGGACGCAAAACGCCAGCCTGGTCAACACCTCCTCACCCGAGTTCATTGATGTTTGGCAAAGTCGAATGCAAATGGTGAGTATCTCTGTGATTGGTAGACCCGGCATGTAAGCATACAGTAATCCCAAATTTTATCTTCATAGTCAAAGTTGCAATGAAACAGAATTTGTGATCATCTTCTTCCCTATTTTGACATATATCTGAGCGAAATGGCTTCACGAACAAGATTTTTTTTGTCCATTGGGAATTGATTGATTTGTTGGATTGTTGTGGTTTTCTATTGCTGTGATCTCATGTGAGTGACAGGTTGTCCCTCCCTTGTGCCAGTTAACAAGCCATTGCATTAAATAAAACCTAAGCAAAAAATGTGAAATCAAATGGCTAGTAAAAATGTATACTTTCTGGAAGTCAAAGCTAAAAAAAATATCTCAACATCAGAAATAATATATTTTAAGAATAAGGCTAAAATCCTGTTGTCTTCTCTTGCACAGCTCCAAGGCTCAATTATGGTGGGCTCCCTATTCCAAGTGGTAGTGGGATTCTCTGGTCTCATTGGCCTCTTCATGCGTTTCATTGGCCCTTTGACCATTGCACCAACTATTTCACTAATCGGCCTATCGCTGTTTGACTCCGCTGGCATGAACGCAGGAAACCATTGGGGCATCTCTTCCATGTTTGTACTTTTTCAGAATTAATCATCATAATCCAAGTTTTAGTAGGTACACTGAATACCATTTAGATTTTTTGCTTTTAGTGTAGGCTAGTAACTACAAGAAATTACTAAAAATGACATATGTTTTTAATGAATGAAAAATATATTTGTATAGTTACCAATACTATAATATATATCAATCAGATATATATTTACCAAGCACAAAAACAGTGATATATTTTGAAAGAAATCCTCATTTAGGTGACAGTATCAAACTTGATTACAAAGTAACTACAAAGTAAAGTGACTCCAATTTGTGAATAATTTTTGTATGAGTTGATTTACTTGAATTGTCAGAACACATTCACTAGAATTAATCAGACTGTCCAGCAAGGATTTTAAAGGGATATTCCACTTTTTTGGAAATAGGCTCATTTTACCACTCCCCCAGAGTTAAACAGTTGAGTTTTACCGTTTTCAAACCCATTCAGCCGATTTATATATATATATATATATATATATATATATATATATATATATATATATATATATATATATACTGTATATATATTTAGAAGAATATTAGTAACCGGACAGTTTCTGGTCTCATTGACTTCCATGGTTGGGAAAAAAATGTACTATAGAAGTCAATGGGACCAGAAACTGTCGGGTTACTGATATTCTTCATAATATCAAAAAATCGGCCGAATACATTCGAAAGCGGTAAAACTCGAATGTTTAACTCTGGGGGAGTGGTAAAATGAGCCTATTTCCAAAAAAAAGTGGACTATCCCTTTAATGCTTTAACTTAAAAGCACCTTTTATGCTTACATACTGTAGCCTATACTTAAACTTAATCTGACACGGAGCCATAACACAGTCTTATTGTCCTCCACAGGACGACATGTTTGATTGTGATATTCTCGCAGTACCTCCGCCATATTCCTGTCCCTTTCCCCAAATACAGCAAAGCCAAGAAATTTCACACTACCAGGATTTACATATTTCAGATTATGCCTGTAAGTTTTACATCTGTTTTCTAAGTATAAATGCTTCATAAAAATACCTTTATAAGCAAGGCCTGTTTCCTCAGGTCCTGCTAGGAATCACTCTTTCTTGGTTGATTTGCTACCTGCTGACGATCTACAATGTCCTGCCCTCAGACCCTGATAAATATGGCTATCTAGCTCGGACTGACGTTAAAGGAGACGTTACGGGCAGGGCGCCTTGGTTCAGATTTCCTTATCCAGGTATTGCAACCAGCACAATTAAAACACATAAAGTATTTTATATGACCATTGTTGTATCTTTTCAAGACTCGTTTTTGCTGTTGTATTATCAGATAAGCTATTGAAATCATCAATATACATATTTATTTCCTTTTTCCAGGTCAATGGGGAGTGCCAACTGTTAGTTTGGCAGGAGTTTTTGGAATCCTGGCAGGAGTTATATCCTCAATGATTGAATCAGTGGGTGATTATCATGCCTGTGCAAGGTTATCTGGTGCTCCACCACCACCAAGACATGCCATTAACAGGGGCATTGGCATTGAAGGCATTGGATGTCTGCTGGCAGGTGCTTGGGGCACAGGCAATGGAACCACATCCTACAGTGAGAATGTAGGAGCCTTGGGGATTACCAAGGTACAATGTTTTATTATGATAAGATTTATTACAATGATAGCCTAAATGTTTTATATTTAATTCAATCTCATAATGATTGCATAGGTTTCCTGTTGTCAGGAAACATGACAAAGTTCCTTGTTCCTTGTCTAGTCATTAGTCTTGTGAATTTAAGCCCTCATTCGCCATGTGTCTTTGTCAAGTATTTTTTCCTAAATCCACTTTTAGTAAGTTCATGTCAATGTTCTAGGTTAAGTTTTGAGTTTCATGCCATGCTTTGCTCACATTTTGATTTGTAAATAAACTGCACTTGGGTTCTCTTCAAACTTGCCTTTAGTGGGCTGATCATTACAACTACTATTAACTATCTAAAAAAAAGACATTGTTTGGAATTTTTTATTGAAGTTATTGAGAGGAACCTTTTGTCTTTACAGGTTGGTAGTCGCATGGTGATTGTGGCCAGTGGCTTTATAATGATTATAATGGGAATGTTTGGGAAAATTGGAGCCATATTTACTACAATACCAACTCCCGTCATTGGAGGAATGTTTTTGGTCATGTTCGGGGTCATTACGGCTGCTGGTGTTTCAAATCTACAGGTAAAATTGTTCATGCAAAAAGCTTCACATTAGGTGCTCATATTTTACTACTGTTTAAGGAGTGGGATGAAGTTTATAACTGAACTCCCACCCCCTCTTTCAAATACTTAATACACTCTTAGAACAGATGTGTCAAATTGTACACAATATGTGTTGTCCCTGAGCTGATTCAGCACATGTGTTAAAATTTAACACATTATCCATTGTTGAAAAATGTAGCAATTCTTTTCTGAAAAGAGTAACGATTCTTTTTGAAAAAGTGTTAAAAATGTAATTATACATTTGTTATAGTCTTAGTATACATTAATTACAATTTAATTATACATTTAATACAATGTAATTATATGTTTATTACTTTGTAACTATGCATAGTTTAAAAACTATAGAACTATGAAAAAGAAGAGATTCATTTCCGAAAAAGTAGAGATTATTTTTGAAAAAGCAATATACAAATACATTTATTATAGTCTTATTATACATTACAATGCAATTATACATCAATGTAATTATATGTTTATTACAATGTAACTATAAATTTATTACAGTGTTATTATACATGTTACATTATTATACATTTGTTACATTATTATTTCGTTAAATTATTCTTTTTGAAAAAGTAGCGATTCTTTTTGAAAAGTAGCAATTCTTTTTAAAGTATCGATTCATTTTTGAAAAAGGAGCGATTCGCTTTCAAAAAAGTATCATTTCTTTTTAGAAAAAGTAGTGACTATTTAAAGAAGGATCCATTCTTTTTTTTAAGTATCAGTTCATTTTTGAAAAAGTATCGATTCATTTTAGAAAAAGTAGCGATTCACTTTCGAAAAAGTATTGATTCTTTTCGTAAAAGTAGCTATTTATTTTCGAAAAAGTATCGATTCTTTTTGAAAAAGTAGCGATTCATTTTTGAAAAAGTATACGATTCAACTGAATCTGTAAATCAGCTACGCTGTTAAATTCTGAATATTAAATTTTATTCTGGTGTTATCAATGTTTAAAAACAGTTGTGCAGCTTAATATTTAGGTGGAAACCATGATACATTTTTTTTTTCAATGTACTTTGATTAATATAAACCCAGACAGCAACACTGTGTCGGCCCAGATTTGACCCACATCTGGGACTTGTGGAATCAGCATGTATCAGATGTGGGAGGGATTTGGTTCGACACTGCTGTCTGGAAAGTACAAAAGAACAAAATTGATTTTAAGTAAAAAAAAATAAATAAATAAATAAAATAAAATATATATATATATATATATATATATATATATATATATATATATATATATATATATGTAATTTCTGATAGATTTTATCCATCCTTGCTGAATAAAAGTATGAATTTCTTAATTTTCTTATGATTAATATGATATATTGTTAACATGAATGATTTCCATAGTATACAGACATGAATTCTTCACGCAACATCTTCATCTTTGGATTCTCCATGTTCACTGGGCTTACCATTCCTAACTGGATAATGAAAAACCCCACATCTATAGCTACAGGTACCCATATAAACTATGATAAGTGCTGGAAAAGCACATGCTCTTACAGACACATCTGCTCTCAGCATCCTGTTTGTATTCCTATTAAATCTCTTGTGCTACACTTTTTGTATTAGGAGTTGTTGAACTGGACCATGTGCTTCTAGTGCTTCTGACAACCAGTATGTTTGTCGGAGGATTATTTGGATTTATCCTTGATAACACAATACCTGGTGAGTTCTGCTATTAATCTGCTTCACTAACTGTACAAATTCCAATATCTGATTCATCAAGTAACTTTGGCCTTTGAGTTTACCTTTCTGTTAAAAATTCCTGCAGGAACAAAACGTGAACGGGGCATTATTGCATGGAACAAGGCCCACCAAAATGAGTCAGACAACACCTTAGAAAGTGATGATGTGTATGGGCTGCCCTTTGGAATTAAAACCCGCCTCTCTTCCTTCACATGGACTAAATATTTGCCCTTCTGCCCAACACATAAAGTCAGCACACAGGATGACACACCATCCAGTTTGGATTCTTTGGACACCAAAACAGAGCCTAACAAGGATGATGCACACATCATAAGAGGGGTGGCGTTATAGTCTGTGAAGGGGACTTCCATTTGAAAATCAGAGACAATTTAGTCTAAAGTAGAAAAAGCTCCTAATTGTGTGACTCTTAAGTCACATTCAGAGGTATGGACTGAACCGAGACGGCAGCTACCCCCCATTTTCATAATTTCATATCTAATCTGAAGCAGTACTGTTCATATCTCTCTCTATCTCTAATTTCATCTTTATGATCTGTAAACATGTTAATCAATAATGGGTAACACTTCGCAATCAGGTCACATTAGTTCATGACTATGCATTAATACCAGTATTCATTTCTTATGTTATTTCATGCATGGCTTGGCATTTTTTTGTTTTAGCATTTAATACTTCATGATCTATAAATTTCATGATTTATGAATATTCAAAATATCTTGTTTTCAATTATCACAAATTCATATTTTAACATAACAGTTTACACCTAAAATGACCCATCTATGCAAGCCTGATTTAAAAAAAAAGAATAAAGAAAACTTTTTGTTAAAGGTGCTCTAAGTGATGTCACACGTTTTGTTTTTTTTAGGCCAAAACATTTTTTGTCACATACGGCAAACATCTCCTCACTATCCGCTAGCTGCCTGTCCCCTAAACACACTGTAAAAAAAAAAAAAAACGCGGTCTATGCAAACAACCCAGGATCCACAAAATATTCAGCAAAGAAACATAAATACAGGTCTTTTTAGACCCATGCTGCGAATTAGAAGGGTAGTGACACAAAAATGATTGTTTTTTGAAAAGTAAGAAAGGAAAAATGTAAATAAAGATTTGTAATGATCTAAAACAAATTCATTAAGGAATAGCTGGAATACTAAATGATGAAATTCATTTCTTGCAAAGATATAGAAAATGAAAACTCAGTTGGGTCTATTTATTTAGACCCATGTTGTACATCAAAGGGTTAATGTTAGTTCATGTAAGTTCGTGTAAGCTAAGGTTCAAACAGAAAATCAACAGATAAAGCTTTTTTAAAAATAAATTATTAGTAAATGTTGAAATGAACATTAACTAAGATTAAAAAAATGCTTAACCTTTTTTTCATTTTTAGTTCATGTTAACTAAGGATCGAACTAATGGCCTACAAGGCCTACTTAAAGTGTCACCAATTAATCTTTTTTATTTTTTATTATTATTCTCTTAATAGTGCTGGATGATTTTTAATAAAGATAACAGCAAACACAGTTTTAAAACGCAAATTTTAAATGGAATAATTATAAATTACATTGTATTACACATATTTGTTTTAAAGAAATTCTTTTACTCTGTATTTTATTTTCATATCATTTTAAGGACAAAGAAAAAGGTTTCTAGATTTTTAACATGTGCTAATATTACTATATCTGTAACACATCATCTAAATAATTACTATAAATATTATAATTTTTTTCTGCATATTTAATTTAGTTTGCTTGCTTAAAGTTTAGGTCATAGTCTTTAGTCAAATTTATTTCCAAGTTGGAAACAGGCTATTTGTCATTAGTTTTATATATTTGTTTCTAGGTCTAGGACTAGAATTGGGATTCTGTTTACCTCAATACAAGTCTGTAACATAATTCGGTGGGTCACAGAAATCGGCACAACACCTGAACAAAATAACGATTGTTTCATTCAATTGACCCCCCAAACGCATAGGCCTATACGTGACATTTTACTCTTGTAGAGTTATAGGATATTTGATTTAAGGTATAAATATACATTTTAAAAATTAAATAAACTCAGTTTTGGAATTCACATGATGTTATTGAAGCTTTTTATTAAGCTTAAAAGAACACACAATTTATGGATAATAAATCTGTTAACTGCTCTGGGGAGATCCCTAAAACACACCTGATGGACACATGCTGAAATATTGTCTGTATTTAAAGGGTCCTCAGAGACTCTAAACCCCAGATAATGAGGCCATATAAAATATCTGGTCGTTGCCGTGTTGATTGACAGCGTTGAGGTGGTGGACGTGAGAGTTCAGTAAGAGTTCTTAAAAAGACCACAACAATACAAAATGAAACTGTAGCGTGGCAGTTAACAGGATTAAAGGATTACAGTACGCTTCACTGAGACTGAGATTATAATAAGGTCTAAGCTATTAGTACAGGTTTTCTCATTTTCTAACACATTTCATGACAATTTTTTGCTATTTTCTCACCTAGAGGCTAAGCGTAATCTCAAAACTACTCAAATAGTTCAGTCAAAAACATTCAGTTCTCTATTATCAGAATCACACCTATTGACCATTTTGCAAGATGTAAACAACACTGGTGCAGAAACACTTCCTGTTTCAGTTTGTAACTGTTTTCTTTATTTCACATCTAAAGAAAAAATCTTAAAGATGTTTGTTCAACTTTTCGATTTAGTTTTATATGTTCTGACTGTTGAATTTTATCCCAGCTTTTATGTAGTGTTAAAAAACCTAAACAGGAAGTGCTTCTGGACCAGTTTTGTTTACATCTTGCAAAATGGTCTGTAGCCTGCACAAGGCCAACTGTATTTTCATGCCCAACGAACACTATAGTGAGATTAATTCAAAACGCTAATTCAGAAATAAATTTGAAGCTTACATTATATGAAAGAGAAAAAAACTAAATGTTTTTAAAACCATTATTCCACGTTTCCTCATTTGACGTTCTTGTTTTGTAATCCACAAGATGGCGCTAAATAACAACAGTTAACACACTCTTCCATCCATTTTGGACGGAGCTCCAATTTTCTCCTACTACAATCCATTGTCAATGATCTACTAAATTCATACCTTTGCAAATAGACGAAGAACCATCATGGGTGCTCTCTGGTTAATCCCAAACGTTTTTGCACCCCTCTCAGCACTTTTGAGACCCCGTTCTTCCCAGTAAAATCAGACTATTGAACTCTAACACAGATGCATGCTAGGCATTTGCTAAAGAGGGACAGCTACTTGTCTAATTGTCAAAATCAAGCCTAAGTGCATCAGCTGCAGATGTTCCTCAGCGTTCCAATTGAAGGTGTTGCTGTTAATGCTCACATAAGTAAAACAGTGTGAAACACACCCAAGTTGATTTAGTGTTATGGAGCTTGGAGTGGAAAGCATGGTTGGTGGAAAACTGTGGTAGGTCTACTAAGTGCCTTATTATATATTGCATTAGAAAATCCTGGTCTGTTCTGTAGAAGAATCTCTGAAATACTGAGCTGATCGTGCATTTGCCCTCACATAAATCAAGGTATTTTTCTACATAATGTGTAAAAACTTGACATTAAATGTAAAGGTCAACATTCAATGAATATTTTTTGGGCCTGAAAAATAAAAAGAAAAATGTTTTTTTTTTTTTGGCCCTCATCCATTATCAGCTCAAACTCTTTATCAAATTTTCAAGATTGTTTTAATTTTATATGTGCATAGAGTTTTTGACCAATTAAACAATGGAAAAGTATTTCTCTCAATTATAGTTTTTTATCCATCTGTTGTTTATTAAAAAAAATTAATGCATATCTGTTATGTATTGATCAATATGTTTAAACTGGTTTTGCACAATTACCTCCATCACTTCACAGTCGTGCTGAAAGGAAGTAAAAATGAAAACCACATTTTTTTGTTCATCCTCCATCCTGCTGAGTGCATGATTCTTGGCACCTGTATATCAGTTTCCATTGAGGACAGAATCCTGTGGAAGCCATCTGTTGTGATCTCTCCATCCTCAGGCTTCTGGTCCAATGTTCCTCCCTTTCCCTAAATCAATAATAAATGAGACTTTGATTAGGGATGGTGAAGCTGATCATCCAAACCACAACAGAGCTAACTTACTCAGGCGTGACCATCAAACTATTACCTATCTGCTCCTCATAATCAGCATTCTGATCACGCTAACCACTATCATCAAAGGGATAAATATATATTCCAAGAGAGACTAAAAGCACTTTCAAGAGCACACAATTTTTCCACAGAAGAAGCATCTTGTTATTGAGGAGGAAAAGGAGGGAAAATCTGGGCTTTAATATAGGCAATTAAAATACTAGAGTGAAAGAACCACTACAATAGTATTTAAATGAAAAACAAAAGTGTTTTTTTAAGCATGTTTTGGCTATATTGTGATTTAGCAATAATAATTAACTAGTTTAATTTTTTTTTAGAATATATATATATATATATATATATATATATATATATATATATATATATATTAAGGAAATCACGGAAGCCCTGAACCGCAACTTAAAAAAAAAAAGATAAAATCCTTAAAAATGCTATAGCATTTCAAAGTCATAATATTTTGACAATAAAGTTGAAATATTTCGAGAATAAAGTAATTTTTTGAGAATAATGTTTTTTTTTTAATGTTGTGGTTCGGGGCAGTGCTTATCCATGTAAAATTCACAGCTAAAATGTTAATGGTTCTGATTGGTTGCTAGGCTGCTGCTAACTGTTTAATAAGGTGTTCTGATTGGTTGAAGATGGTTGCTGACTGGTCCATTCAAATTTCCATCTCATAAATTACTTAATTAGGATTTTTTATGTCAACTTTTTATGTCATAATTAGAATTTACAAAAGCATGATTTATTGAAGGAATTGGCATATCAGTCTAATCAGTCAGCTCAAGTCAAGGTTTCCCCTCCACTAACCTTCGTGGGAATGAAATCTTTGATTAGCAGATGATGCCTGAGAACTGCAGCATATTGTTTCCTCACTTCTGATATTCAGAGGCATCTGGGGCTTGTGATGGTGTGATCCCTGTGGAGAAGATGATTCTAGTAAAGTCTGCTGGACATCCTGGTCTCCTCGCTCTGGCCTCAAGGCTGTATCCCTGGAGTGTTTGATGAGGCAGCTCCGGTGCCAGACGACCCATCCCGAATCTCTCGAAAGCAGACCTGAGACACAAGCACTCAATGTGGGATTATAATCCTGTTTATCATCTCATGCCAAAAAAGCATTTTTTCATCTGCCGCTTCCAATGGAACCAGTTTTATGGTTACTCTGTCCATTGCTTGGATAGAAAACTATTGATGAATAGAAAGGAAGAGGTCACGAAGACAACAGGGTGTAGAAAGAGAAAAAACATATGTATTTCAGAGTTGTCAAAAGTTCATCCTTTAAAAAGTGTCCGGACTGAGAAGGCAAGGCTTGTGCTGATAAGCAGCTGTCACAAACTGACAATGAACACATTGTGAACACATTGTCCGTTAAAGTGCAGTCTGAGGTTATAGTAAGTTGAAACTGAAACCATTAGGAAAGTGTTCTTTGCTGGTTTTAGTGGCTATGAATGTCGCTCATATCAACGTGTGCATGGGCTCACCCACAAAGGGGAGATAAAAGGTAAAAGAATTATATTTTTGACTTAAGGCGAGACACTACAGGTGAATAGGGTAATTTTTTTAACTAGCAGATATATCACCATGAAACTTTCTCAGTTAATTTTCTAGATTAAGATGAGAAAAAAATATATTACAAGTTTTCTGTACTTTAATGTTTAAATATGCAAATGAGGCATTATCTAATTAAATAAATGAAAATAGAAATAGATAGGGTCCCACTTTATATTAAGTGGCTTTAAGTACTATATACTTACATTGAAATTAGTAATTTGATACAATGGACTTATTGTGTAAATACAAGTTTTTACATTGTACTTATATTTTAAAAATACCATTATGTAATTACAGCTATAATTACTTTATGTAATTACATTTGTAATTACACAGTTGACCCTCCCCTCACACCTTAACCTACCCTTAAACCGACCCATACCACCACACCTGTCCCTAACCTTACCCGTATCACACGTCAATAGCAGCAAAAGTGTTTTACAATACAACAGGAACACAATAATACATTGTACTTATTGTTCAATGTAAGTACATAGTACGTAAAGCCACTTAATATAAAGTGGGACCATAGATGGAAATAGAAATGAAAATAGGCAATAGAAATCTTCTGTAACATTATCTAAATGTCTTTACTGTCACTACAGTAAATGAATAAAAGTATTAATTTCTTTAAGAAATAAAGAATCACTGACTAAATGTCTAAAGTAAATGTAAACTGGGTTAAAAAAAGCCCTTATATGTTGACTTATATACATAACTGGCCTAAATATTTAAAGTGGTAATTAGATAATGATGCCAAAGCCAAATAACCGCTTGCTACACTTTCCACCAAAAAGAGAGGCAGCTGATCTAAGACCCAGCTTCAATATCTTTATTTGCCATTACAGAAAGGTGCTGAGATTGACCACTCAGTTCTTGGCTCTAAGGATACAGCTCTTGTTCTGATTTTATCTCCTGCTGTGTTCCTGGCCACAGGCCCATCACCAGGCGCACTGACCTGAAAGGAAATCCCTCATTTAACAGTCGCCGGGAGAACTATCACATAACACCGGGGCCAATTCATTCAGCCACAGAGCAGTCACACCTAACCAAAGGTCATCTGTCCCACAGAGCTTTGCATTTATTAGCAAAATCTTCTCCCAAGGGGAGTAGGTTTTGCAAAACCTCTGCTCATAATTTTCCTTTCAGGTTAATCAGAGAAGTTTCACTGACACTGATTATTCGAAACTCGAAATGTATGTGTTTTGCTACATGAACATTGGTGTACATCATGCTGTGGAGGTGACATCATCGTCTAAAAACTGTAATTAGTATTTGGATGAACAGATTTTCAGACACGCATGACTGCATACACTGAAGAACAGCGCTCTGCTGTTTCCTTCTAAGAAACACATCAAGTCTAAATGAAGGTAGAGAGGTGTTATGCATGATTGTGATGTTAACTGATTTGCATAATTCCTAATTAAAATTCCGATGCAGAAACAAGCAGACACTGCATGTTAAAATAAATCAAGCCATCAGTCTTAGAAGGGGCTCAGTGTATAAAAAGTGAATATATACCGTAGAATTGAACTAGAATTAGTATAATTTCTGTTAGTGAATCCAAGTTTTAGCTGGCTTTACCAAGCTAATAGCTTGATCTAATTTCTTAATTGGGATTCAAATTAAGGTCAAGCAACTCCTAAAGCATAGTGATTTAGAAGATTCAGTCTTAAAGAAGCCCCAAACTGGGCCATTCATTTCAGAGCAGATTAGGATTATACTGCCATATATTAGAATAAAGGGTAACAATGTTGAATATCATGTTAATCATTTGTTCCTGTGTAGTTATTTATTAATGAATGAAGCAACACGCAACTTGAGGCTAGTGATTTTACCGGGGCTGCATAAAAGGTTGGCAAAAGACCAAATGTCATATTAATATTAATATTAATGATCAGAATAATTCTAATGGCAAGTAATATAGTTAATTAGACTGTTTGTTAAAGCTAAATATCTAAATATCCAAACAAAAAGATTGTTTTAAAGAAAAACCTGTTTAAAGCTACACTGTGTGATTTTTACCCCCATCTAGCGGTGAAAAGGTATATGAGCATCCAGTGAATCTTAGTTTCTGTTCCTCTCAATTCCGATTTCGTTTTAGCTCCTACGGTGGCCAATGTAGTCCAAGATTAACGTGGCTTCCAGATCGACCTCGTCCTTGAGTGTTAACTCGAACGTAAACGCCAAAAGCGAAGCTTGAATCAACGGGTCTGTCCCTCTTTGGCTAATGTACTTTCAAGATGGAGGGGCAACATGGAGACCGACATTAGAACCCCTTACCCGTATGTATTTTCAATGGCATATTATACACTCACGAGAATACTTTATTACTTAAACGAAGTAATGATGAGCACATATATTTTTGAAAGAACTAAGTGTTTTTAGCTAAGAATGAACTAAAAGAGTTACACAGTGTAGCTTCAAGACATTAATACTTGTTTTCATAGATTTCATCTTGAATATAAATTATTTTGTTTTACTGCACTGGCAGATTTTTTCCTCCCTAATTTTAAGTATAAACAAATATACATTAATATTTAAGTATAAATGAATAGGTCTTGTTTCAGGAATCTTAATATTTAGAAAATAAAACACCAGGATTTGCAGTGTTTTAATAAAGCACTTACAGGCCATAAAACAAGCTTTTTGTTTCTGGTAAACTATTGAGTTGTATTATGACGTGAAACTGTTTGCTGGGTAAAAAAAAAAAGAACCCAACATCTTGACTGTATGCTCTGAGCTTCACCCAACTGGCAAAGGTTTATCATACTTCTATCTTTACTGGAAGAAAAATAATTTCCACAGACCTATTAATATTAATCTTTCTTGAGACAAGAAAATATGCTTACTGCACTCTACAAGCCAAATGACTCCTCCTGTCCTGTGCACACTTGCAAGGTCTTTCATAACATCAGAAGAGCATCTCAAGGGTTCGCTCTTTCACCTCTTCGCTCCACAAGAACAGACCTTTCATCTGTCTTTTCATCTGGTTCGCTTCCAGGGAAATGCTGGCACAAACATATACACAATTTCACATGCACTCACAGATGAACATACACAAGCAGGTGTGAGAAATATGAAATGATTTTCTGCTGCAAATTGTGAAATCCACTTAGACTGTTTTCACAGCTGTGTGATAGGCGCCAGTATAGGGCCAGACGGAGCAACGCATTAAAAAAAAAAAAAGAAAATCAAGCCTTAGGGAAAGATACACTCTTGAAGAATGTTTTATATTGCAATGCTTCATAATGGTGGTTGAGACAGTGACCAGTGAGGAAGTGGCATGTTTTGTGGTGCATTTTTCCACAGCACTAGTTTTCCATAGCTATGTAACGTATGCTACACATAGCTCTTGTATACTTAGTATGGAATTAACTAATCATGTAAATAAGCTTATACCGGGTACAGACTAGACAATATTTTTGACTGAAGTTACTGTGTAGGGGAGCGAGAACTAGGGGTTCTATTTTTTTCACTGCAACACAAATTTTGGTTGATTTACATTTAGCCCTTTTTACTATTTTTTCATTTATTTGTAATAAACACTTTAAGCGGGCTATTGAAAAAAAAGAGTAATTTAAATGCTGAATTCTGTTTTTTAAAACATACACGCACAGTGTGACATCATATTATGATTGTTGCAACGTGACAAGAAATAAGTCCTCAGAGTGTTAAACTGAATCTTACCTGTTAATCCTGGACCTGGCCTGTAGACCCGTTCGCAATTTGGTGTTGGGGATATTTCTTACTTGAACTGAGTTAGTGGGTCCCTAGACATGAAAAAAAGAAAAAAAAAATCACAGAGGTGCTTGTCCGCCAAAGTGCCACGAATTACGTAATGGTCAAATCAAATACGTCCGCCATCAGATGATGATGAATATCCAATTTCTTTATTTCTAATTGTTTATACACATGTAATACCTCTATTTTGACTAACTATGCCATGTGGATTTCATTTCGGCCATTGATATGACCATATTGCATGCTTTTGACCTTGAAAGGGCATGGTCAAGGTCGTTTTCCTATTCTAAAGATTCTCAAAGACATGTTGCAAACTTACTCAAATTTACAGTATGCCCTTACACTGTGTATTTGCACAACTTTAGACAGAGTTCACAGAAAATAAGAGGACAAGGTTGAACTTTTCTTGTATTGCAGGAGTATCAAAAGATTTCCAAGGTTCCAAGAGAACTAACTCAAATTTACAGTCTGCCCTTATGTATTTGTACAGAACTGGACAGAGTTCACAGGAAAAAAGACAAGGTTTGACTTTTCTTGTATTTTACCAAATAGTCAAATTTAAACGCTATCCAAGGTTTCTAAAGTTTTCGTCTCACTATTGACCATCACACATATTGATCAACATGGAGCATTCTTTGTCCCAAAAGCTTGAATTTGGTTGCTTCAATGGCAGATCAGGACAATCTTTATCAAAGCTTATGCATTGCCTGTAACAAGTGAAAAGACAGGACGTGAGAGAATCAAACAAGCCTCTAAAATCCGTAATGACGTGGTTTCAAATCGTACCAAAACTCTGATGGGGGACACTGATGTGGATAATGATAATAGTTTGCTTACTATGATACCAACAAATGCTATATGTCATATACACATTCTCGCAAATTGACATCTATTGAGAAGAAATTAACTGAAGAAAAGAGGCGCGTGAGACAGTGTGAGAGTGAGAGAAGTGTGAGAGAAGTGTTTCACTTTGTGCACCTTGAAGTACTGACAATAATTATACATGGCGTGGATGCAGCAGTGAACCCGAATTAAATTCTTTCTTCTGCTGAAACAAAAGATGATACTGTGAAGAATGTCGGTAACCAAACAGTTGATTGATTTAGTATTTTTTTTTTCCATATGGACCATTAACTGTTTGGCTACACATATTCTATAAAATATAATTTAGTGTTCAGAAAGAGATTCATAGCCTACAGGTTTGGAACAACTTGAGGGTTGAGAAAATGACAGCATTTTCTGGTTGAACCCGTATCTATGCGTATCGCTTTAACAACCAACCCTCTATCAACCAGACGGACATTGCAACAATATTACAATAATATTAAAACAGATGTTCCTGTGCCAGGTAATTTGCACATCAATGAATGAGTTTGTGATGTGATATGAGAGATGTAGCACCATTTGGTAAGGAACGATGAATGTGATTCTCACAAATAGCTGTGAAAGTGACGATCACAAGAACATGTTTTAGAAGTTAAACTTCCAATTTGACATGGTATGCTGCTGTCATGAACTTCACAGAGACATGAAGGTTGAGGATCGAAATGCAAAATTAAAGGGTAATCCACAATTTAAGGCAAAGGTCATACACAAACAAACAGTCCAAACACACAAGATAGTGTAACTGAGAAATCCAACAGAACAGGCAGAGAATCAAAAGAACCATGCAGGATATACGAGAAACCAGATACAATGGCTCAGAATTACAGTTTGACACAAGTCTTAACAATGAGCGACTGAATGGGCAGGCTTATAGGGTGAGCTAATAAGGGTGGCAAATGAGATACAGCTGAAACCAATCGTGGAAGATGAGTTTGACCAATTGATCATGGGGAACGTAGTCCTTGATGGAATGGCAATGAACAAGAGGAGAGTTTCCTCTGGTGGACAACCAGTGCACTCCAGCTGGTTTCTTTCTATTAGTTAAGCTAGAAAATTTATATTTTCATTACATGTATAAAAAAAACAATCAATTTATCATTCAGAAGATATTTATTCATTTTATTGATAGTGTGATACATGTGCGCAAAAGGCAACATTTTACCATGAATATGGTTCCATATTCAGTATCAGTCCATTTCAGGTAATGCTTTTTGTAAAACTCAATTGCCTCAAAATACTCTTTCAAAATAAAAACTTACTGTGTCATGATTGGACTGATTCACTTTTTCATGCACTCTGTGTCTGCTTGTGTTCCAGTCAACATGTCAGTGATGTCCAGGTTGACCGGCTGATTTAAGTCACAGTGTGGTCTGCCCATGCTGACTCAGAGGGACAAAGGGAAATAAATCATGAAAGCCACATCTTACAGAGTTGCCCACCCAGTAGGCAGTGGAGTTCAGATCTCAGACATACATTCTGCAACAGCTCTCCTCTCCCATGAGTCTCAGTGAGTTAGGCTGGGCAAAACCAATGTTTGGAATGAATAATTGGTTGGTTAGTCAAAGATCTTTCCTTTGGTCTGTAAGTTGAACTGTTTCTGTGTTTATTATATTCAGAAATGCTGTAAAGTGGAGGAAATGTTTATATTTTACATGTGGTTTGTTTTCAGTGCCACACACAACATATGATAAATGAGAAAATTGTTTATTTAAAATAGGCTAGGCGTTAAACAGTACAGTCAGCCAGTCATTATCACAAAATACATCCCGACTGGGTTTATTTTGTGAAAATATCTTACAGTATCCTTCTAATTAAATAGCTGGATACTTACCAAATAAATAAATACATGGACATAAAATGTAACTATATTCAACAGAATACTTTATCAAAATGTGCATAGAACTAGCTATAAATATTTGCCTTGGTTTATTTTTGTGACTTCACAGCTAACAAAAATATGTTCTAAAATAATTAAAATAAAGTTACGAAAACTATTTCGAAATGTTGTCAGAACTTTCAAAGCATTATTATTACTAAATTAAAGGAAATGTTTTCTCAATTGTATCACTTTGCACAATGTACAAATGATATAATCATTAACTTATACCAACAAACATTTTTAGATTGCTTTAACTCATCAAAATAAGTTAAGAAATTTTCTACTTCTACAAGTTTCAACTCATTTTTTTAGTTTCTTCAAGTTTCAACTCATTTTTTTTAGTTTCAAGTCAGTTTAATGCAATTTAAATTGAAATGACTTAAACATCCAAATTGATTGTATAAAATATTTTCTTTACAGTGCATAAAATGAGAATATTTCTTTTAAATTTTCTCTGAACCACCTGAAAAAATAAGTAATAAGTCATAACTAAAATGTTTCAGAAAAAAGTATTCTTTGAATGATGTATAAATAACATTTTTTTTGCTTCTGTTTTGATGGCTGGGTTTTACCATCTTAATTTCATTAAATGATTAAAGGACTTCACAAAATGTTTTCTTATGTTGTTGTAGTTCGGTTGGTTGAGCTCATTGTTCTGTAAACAGGACAGAAGGTCTCTCTTTGTACATGACATTTTAACTCTTTTCTTACCACTACAGCTATTGTTATTGAGTAACATTTGTTCATAAGTTCAAACGGAAATTTTCTTCCAGAAAAACTAAGTGAGGAGCATTTTATTAGCAAAATGAATCTGGAAATGTTTATTAATAGAAGGGTATCTGTCCATATATGTCTGTGCTGTACTGGTTCTCGTGAGTTTTGACACATCTAAAACTGAGATCAGATGAAATGTAACACAGAACTATTATGGGTGCTACTTTATTAAACTCAGACCGTACCCAAGCTTTATGAGGCTGACATCAAAACTTACACATTCGCAAACCTGACAAAGACTTTTCCATTGTCAGCACAGATCAGTGATGTCTGGAGTTGATATAATGGGATGACATAATGGAAGCCTTCCATGAAGGGTGAAAACACCCCAAGCGCTGAAACTCTCTGGTTCTGCATAGAGACGTGGGATGTTTTTAAAGAAATAAACACCCATGAACATAAGTTTATGAAAGGATGGTCTTTAGTTTTAATAAAACCTCTGAGGCAGAACAGTTCCTCCAGATGCATGAATTTTTCACTAAGCTTTCATACTCTGCAGGCCTAAAAAGTATATAAACCATTATAATTAGTGTGCAGTTTAAAGGAAATGAACGTGCTTAACAACACTTCGTAAGAGAAACTATAATGTCTGCAGTTACCCTGAAAAAGGCCATTCGTGTCCTGGACGAACTGGCAAACGCTAACAAGATTTCCCTCAATTTGAAGAAAATAACTCTTAAGTGCTTCTTGAAAGCTCTTCAAAGGTCTATGTTAGTTAGGCGATGTAAATAATGGATGTTTTTGGGCTAAATGCCTCTGAGGGGAAAATGATGAAGGTTGAACTTTCCAAGTTCTTCAGAGACCAAAGGTTGTTATTCTTTCTTAGCTAAAATAAACGGAGTGTGTATTAATCACTTTATCCTTGGCTTTCATCATTAATACATGCCTTAAATAAATTTGAATGAAACATACTGGAATTAAATTTAAACATACTAGCAGGAGGCATGAATGTATGCTTGAAACGAAGAGCTCAAGTTCTGATGAAGGTCAAACACTTAAAGAATATAGATGATATGTTGTTTATCTCTGAATCAAAAGGTTTTATAAATAATCTTCACATTTAATACTGCCAGGATCAACAGAAAATTTACCCAAAAAGTTTAGTGCAAAATTAATTGCTCTTGGCCTGTTTTGGTAATAACACACAATCTATATAATAATTAGCCCAATTTCATGGTGCAAGAGAGGACACAAAAGGTTTTGGGCCCAAACTTTGATCTCAAATAAATAAATATAAGCCTGATTTATACAAGCTTATTTTGTGTTATTTTAGTACATGTAGCGGTAACCCTTTATAATAACTGCACGCTATTAATCATTAGTTAAGCATGAGTAAACAGTTAATTCATCATTTATAAAACATTAATAAACATTAATAAGCAGTTTATAAATATATCTATAAATGCTTTCTTCTTGATTTATACGCATATCTATAATGCGTTTAATAATTGTATTTTCATACTTTGTTAATGATCAATTAATAATTTCTAAATGAAGTATAGCATTATTTACAAACCAGTTGTTTAAGAGTTGTCAGTCATTCATAAGATCACTTAGAAAGTGTAAGTAAATGTAGTAAATACAGGTAGTTATAAAGCATTTAGTAGTGGTTAGTTAACTATTTTTGTGAGCTAATCTAAAGTGAGGACTATTCAAGCTTTGTAAAACATTTATAAAGGAGATTTAAAGACTTGTAAATCTTCTAAACAGTAAAATGTAACAAACACAACGCAGTGATACAGAACATACACTCTCAGAAAAAAAGGTACAAAAGCTGTCACTGGGGCGGTACCTTTTCAAAAGGTACACTTTTGTACCTAAAGGGTGCATTTTGGTACCTTAATGGTACAAATGAAGAGTTCAGATGCAAAAGCCTCTAAATGCCATTTGAAATTTTCTTCTAAAATGACCATTTTTATCAAACCTGTATATTTAAGTTCAGTAATTTCACTTAAATGACAATTAATAGGTAATCTTCATTGCCATTTAAGTGAAATTACTGAACTTAAATATACAAATTATCATTTTAGAAGAAAATTTCAAATGGCACTTAGAGGCTTTTGCATCTGAACTCTTCAAATATGTACCATGAAAGTACCAATATGCACCCTTTAGGTACAAAAGTGTACCTTTTAGGTACAAAAATGTACCTTTTGAAAAGGTACCGCCCCAGTGACAGCTTTTGTACCTTTTTTTTCTGAGAGTGTAGAAATATTTAACAGCCTTTAAAAATGCTTTACAAGGCATGAATAGTCCTCACTTTAGATGAGCTCACGAACATAGTTAACTGACCACTACTAAATGCTTTATAACTACCCAAATTAACCCTTAATTATAGCATTAATACATGTTAATAAAGCATTTATTAACACACTAAGTAACCATCACTATATGTTTGAATGATAAGCTGTATGAATGTACATTTAAATGGTTTAGCAATCATTTACTTACACGCTCTAAGTAATCTTACGAACCATTGACAACTCTCAAATAACTGGTTCATAAAAAATGCAATTCTTCATTTAGAAATGATACATTGATCATTAATAAAGGATGAAAATACAATTATTTAACAAATTATAGATATGCTTTTAAATCAAGAAGAAAGCATTTATAGCTGTATTTATAAACTGCTTATTAATGTCTATTAATGCTTTATGAATGATGAATTAATGGTTTACTCATACTTAACTAATTATTATTAGCGTGTAGTTATTATAAAGTGTTACCCATGTAGCACATGGTTAAACTTGATTACGAGTGGTTAAATATTATTTTTAATTTCTGCACACAGTTATTATTTTTTAGAAAAATCGCATTGAAAGGTTGTTTCTCACTTCATATTAAGATATATTAGCAAAACAGGAATGTGTTTGAATCTTGTTTGCCATTTCAGTTAAGTGATAAAGAACAAGGAGCAGTTTTGCAGAATTGTGAGATTAGTTCTTCTTTCTTTAACTTAATAATCCAGTAGAACTTTCATTCACTAAGTAGCATCATCCATTTTACACTCATCAGTGGCACAATGAGAGTGCCTATTTCTAGCAAATTAGAAATACAGCAAGACTGACTTTATGTGAAATCCATCTTTGTTCGATATTTACTGCAGGATGTCAATCTAAATCAAATTTGCATCAAATGAATTGCAGCGGGTGAAACATGAGTTAACAGAAAGCTCCCTCTTTTACTCCACACCTCACTGCATTTCTTGTATCCTGGGGTTGAACTTGTAAAACCTCTGTCCCACCAGCCTGCTTACACTCCCCAGACTCAGCGGGCTCCTGATAGCAGCACATTTATCTTCATTAAACTATTCCATTTCCCAACAAAGATCTGTACCGTTTAGGACCATCAGAGAGTTAAACAGAGAAGAGGAAATCTCCCTCTATTCATTTGAATTCAATTTATATGAGGAAAAATACAGAAAAACAGTAATATTGTGGAAAAGTTACTTTAAACTGTTTTCTAGTTTTAATATATTTTAAAATGCAATTTATTCCTGTGATGGCTAAGCTGAATTTTTAGTCTTCAGTGCCATATGCTTCAGAAATCATTCTGATGTGCTGGTTTGGTGCTCAATAAATATTTATTATTATTATTATTAACAATAATGTTGAAAACAGTTTTAGCTAATCTATGTGAAAAACCTGAAACACAACAATTAAAAAAATGTAATGAATGAATAAATAAATATCTTATACACATTTAAGTGAAATAGAAAGCACGTCCCTGTTCAAAAGTTTGGGGTCAGTACATTAAAAAAAATATAAATAAAAATAAAAGAAATGAATTATTTTATTCAGCAGGGATCCATTAAATTGATCAAAATTGACAAGTAAGACAAAATATTTCTATCTCAAAATGCTGTTCTTTTGAACTTCGTATTCATCAAAGAATCCTGTTTTCAACATTAATAATAGTAATAAATGTTTCTTGGGCAGAATATTAGAAATATTAGAAATAAAATCATGTTAGAAAGATTTCTGAAGGAGCATGTGACACTGAAGACATGGAGGTATGAAAGTTCTGTTTTAATAAAGCAGGAATAAATCGTAAATAAATAGATAATAGAACACAGTTATTTAAAATTGAAAAACATTAAAAAAAATTCACATTTCAATTATACATACATATAAACTCATATGATATATATACAGTATATATATATTCATATGAGACCCATTTTCGAAGTGCTGTATTTCAGAAGTAGAGCTCAAAATCTTAGTTGTAAAGTTTTAGAGATTTTTCTATGTTTTATTTGCAACATAAGTCTGTGTAACGCATATGTCACCCCCTCACACATTCTCACACATTATACACACATTCCAGTGACTTACTAGACCAGATTTCCGAATCTGGGAATACCTCAATTTTTTTTTTTTTTTTTGGCTGAAAGACTACAATGGTTTCTGGTTTATGTTGAACACTTGTTAAAGTTGCTCAGATTCAGATTTTTCCCAGACTTTTTCAGAAGGTGTTTGATTTCATTGTCACTGCACTGGACAGTTTGATTTCATACGCGCAAATAGAACTCATCTCACTGGAATGTATCACCTCATGTGTTTTATTGAGGTTTAGTGAATCTGATGAGTTTAGTCCTATACAGGAGAAAATCCATAGAAAGTGCACTGATTCATGCAGGGGATACTGGGGAAAATCTGATTCTGCTCGTCCAACTGCCAGTGAAAAGAGAGAGCAGGGTTGCCAGATTCAAGAAATGTAAAAACAGTAAAACATGTTTTTGAAACTATGACAGCTTTCATTACAATCTAAAACTTAGTTTGCGGCAAAGAATAAAGTGTCAACAAAAATAACTGCATTTAAAATGCATCTTTTCCTAAATGAACTGCCAATAGGGTCAATACTATTCAACACAATTGCAACTTTGAACAATTAACAATTGCAAAATATTCTGTTACCGTTTGCACTTGCCATGCTAACATGTTTTGTATTATTGGTGGGAAAAGCTATTTGACATTAGTAACACAAATGTTTTCCCATGTGATCAAAAGTAGCCCAACGGGCATAAAACTGAGAGTGAGTGTGAAGTAATCAAGCTAACGCTTCCCACATTTTGTCTTTTGCATGTTTCACGTTATATCTTCCTAATATGGCACTGCAATTTTAGATTTACTGTCTATATATATGCCTTGCCAAGACCCAGCATGTACTTTCCTCTTACGGTTCCCCAACCTTTTTGTTTTCCGAGTGTTTATGAGGTATGGAAAACCGTATACAGCGGTGGGGGACAAACATCTGTTGCAGTCGAACATCCCACTGGAGACATTTAATTTTGCAGTGATTGGAGGGGGTTGGCAGAAAATTATAGCTTCTTATGGAGACAGGGACAAAATACCAATTTCCAATTTCGACCCAAACCACAAGCTGACAAGAAAAATACAGCAAACTCTGTGAATTTATAACTTTTAATGAGAGAGTTGCAGTTTAGAGTGTGGGATTAATGGAAGCATTAGCATTGGCTTTGAGATACACACATTGCATATATCATACAAGGTCAATGGGGTTTGCATATCAATGCTCATCGTGTACATAAAATGTTGCCCTGTCTGTCTCCACTCTCTCCTTTTCTCTCTCTACCCAGCCAGCACAGCAGCTGTTTGTTCTGTGATGCCATCTGGACTTTGTCAAGGTGGAACGATAGAGAAACCGATAGAAAGACAAGGGCCAGAACACAGAGAGTCAAGCAAGCTACTTTATCAAACCGTTCATGCCTGTATATTTATGGTAAACAAAGTGTTCAGAAAGATTAATGATCTGTGATGTTAGATTGTGACAAATTTCTCACAATGCCTATAAAAAAGGTTAGTACTGTTTGGCCTACAATAAGGGAAAATAGTACACAGGCAGCACATATTAATTGAGTAAATGGCTTGTATTTTTTTTTTAAAAACAGGTTAAAAGCCTCCTGGGGTAAAATACTATTTAGATCATCTCCCAAAACACTAAACCAACCAAAACCACCATAAAACTTTCCCAAATAGCTGGGGTTTTTTTTGTGTCAATGACTAAATTAAATTGTCAATGACAAAAGATGTCAATGACAAAATTATATATATAAAAAAGCATAAAATAAAATAATACTATGAATAACCTACATGATTGTTAGAAAACAATTCAAACAATATTAAATGTTAAAAATAAAATAAATGTTGTATGCTTGAGTTCTCAAGCGAAGTCTTAATGGAAAGCAGTTTTATTTTATTACACGCTGTTTTATGCAAGAGATTATACCAGCGGGGTGGATGACATTTCAAGATTGCACAGCTTTTGGGTTTTACAAATGTTGTAGACAAAGGATTTTTTCCTCTAGCTCTACCACTGGAGACGGTGACAACTGTAATTACAGTCACGCGAAAATCCATTATGTAATGCTCTGTTCCATATTATTCAGCCCGTTCTCATCCTTTAGCGTCACATAGAACGCTATATGACAAAACGGCGCTATACTACGCACATGGCACCCTTTATAGTTAATATAACACGCGAATCCAAGGCGTCCAAAAAAAAAAAAAAAAAAAAAAAAAATCGACCCCACTGCTGCACTGTATCGCCTGCACCAACCACGAGGGATCCTACTGTTCAGAACCCTTCTGTTTATACTCTTTTTGTAGACAATAGCAACAAAGTGCTCGGCTTCGAAGCAAAAAGCTAAAGTGCAATCGCACCTGCTGTTTATGCAACACTATCTCACGACCAATTCGTACGAAACGAATACGACGAATGAGTAAAAAATGTTTAATTCGTACTAATTCGTACGACCTCACTCGTACGAATTTGTACGATTTGTCTAAACCCACGTGACGGTTAAGTTTAGGGGCGGGGTAAGGGTTAGGTCATTCGTACGAATTCATACGAATTGGCCAATTCGTAAAATATGTACGTTTTAGCAAAATCGTACTAATTCGTACGAGTGAGGTCGTATGAATTGTTACGAATTAGCCACTTTTTAATCATTCGCCGAATTCGTACGACTTGGTCGTGAGATCGGGTTGGCTTATTATTTACCCATGCTTCGTAGCTGAACAGCTGATGCAAATGGTCAAAATGTATGGTCAAAAGCGTCACTTATATGACTTCTAGGGATGAGACTGCGCTGTACAGAAACAGTGACAATACACTCTTGCACTGAGCTAGAAAAAACAATACAATATATTTTTTTTTCGTTTTGTTTTTGTCTTGCATTTCACAATGAAATTGGATGAGGTCAGTGCCGATTCACGTATCGGTTCCAAAAACTCTCACAAAATGATTAAAAAATGAATTATAATGTTTGATAAGCTCAAGAGAAATTTCTGATGACAGAAGTGAGACGTTAAGCCACAGAACATAAACAAGGTTCTGAAAAATCTCACTATTCAAGATAATGATATTATGAACTAAAATGAGTATATTTCTAGAGGTATGCAATGTCATTGTCCACACAACCATAGCTTCAATGTCCCTTAAGGCATTGATTTTCAAAAAAATTAACCTCCAAAAGCCAAATTTTTATGTTTGTAACTAAGAGCGCATGACTTTGGCCATTTGTACATTGCACCTCACATCAGTCCAAGATTTGACACTGCTGAAGTAAAATCCACTCTGCAACTAACTTGTACTTACAACAAACTCCTGTCTTACCATTTGAACTATCCAGACTGAATGAGGCACAGCCTGTCTGTCCTAACCACTGAGACCTTGCAAAAAGGAAGGCCCAAAGGACATACAGTATAGTCTCCTGTAGAATTAACTATATTTATATCCTCCTTAGGGTAACATTCCCATTTCCCATTACTTTTCCACCACACTGACTAGAAACATGTTGGCGGAATTTTTCCACATTCTTGTTAGCATCCCAGTTTCTTTGGTCAAAACCCACAAATATTCTCATTTAGCCAGAATGTTGTCTAGTCCTGTTTGAGCTTTGTCCATATTTCTTTTTTCGCTCTTAAATTAAATGACTGTTTCTTGCCCTTAAAGAGACTGCGGTTGGAGGCTATGTATTCGTCACGTTTGGTTTCCCAAATTAAATCCTTTGTGATGTTGTGTATATTAAAATGACACTATGGTGATTTATTGAGAAGAAGCGTCATGTAGTCGCCAGGAAAAGCAGCCAAATGAAGGGGACCATGCTTGGGTGGGTTCCATAATTGAAAACAGGCTTCTCAGTGGCATGCTAGAGACTTAAAAATACTCTTTTTTAAAACATTTTTATTCTAGTCTTTTGTCCAGACTGTTTGGAATGGCTTCAGGCAAAATTTACAGTGGCATCCAGAGTGCTGTCACTGAAATGCAGGTTTGAAACTCTAAAAAAAAATCAGATAAATCGCAGGATGCTGAGACCTAGTTAAGATTCATATTACAAAACTGGGATATTCTTAAATTCATTTATTTTCTAACACTCTCCTTTGTCTACAGTGGCAAAACTAATATAGGTGCGCAAACCATTTTCTCGTTCAACCCTTCACCATTTCCATGTGTATCCAAGCTTACTCCTGCAGTCATTTACAAACTTATTACCGTAATCATTGTAATATACCGGAATCTGACTTTATCACATAAAAAAATATTTACATTAATACTCGACATATTGAGTAAATGATGACAGAATTTCAATTTTTGGATGAACTGACCCTTTAACATATTTAGCCAAAATACTCCCACTTCATGAAAAGTCAAGAACCAAGCCCAGGTGTTAAGAGTTAACTCCTAGAACTTATATCACAAGCACATTTTGTTCTATGGCCCGACTGCCCACTGTGAAACTCCTCTGCCAGGATAGATACATCTGGAAGCAAAAACTGCATTGGATTAAAAGTTCAAAAGACTTCCAGGCCTTATCCAGCTGCTTTTGCGGCCTTGTACGGAGAGTAAGCACAGTCAAAACACATTGTTTCCATGATAAGGTAACTGACAGCAAGGTCAGAGCATCATAAATCTTGGCTGAGAAAACCTGCTGTAAACCTTTTGACTTGGCCTACTATGTTGCCCTATCTGCTTCATAGTATCTGGTTCTAATGTGGTGCAGTCACAGCTCTAAAGCACACCACATTGAACAAAGTTTAACAAGAGGAGAGCTTTGATAAATATAAAAATTATGTTCATGCTACTGAATGAATGCTTTATTTTCAACCATGATTAAACTGGTGACACTGAATTTTACCCTTAAAGCCACAGATCGTTTTGAAGCCAAGACAGAATTTTCTTTAGCCTTTTCTATGATATTTTTATTATTATTATTATTTAACACCAACAACATTAAAAACACTAATAATATTATAATAATATAATAGTGAATACAACTTCAAACTTACACATGGTTAACATCCACCGCTCACAGTATACTGTATTTTATTGCATGACCTCTCCCTAAATATCATTATGCACATAAATATGCAAATAATTGTGTGTAAACCACATAGGAATAATAAACTGCTCTGAAAATAACTGTTATCACTGAGCAAAGCCTTAAATCAGTTAACAGAATCAAATAGGAAGTTTTTCCTCATTTTATTTGACTTTTACAGGGCTGTAAACAATTTTACGTTTGAGTTTATATGTGTTGCAATGTGAAAGCTCTGGATTCCATAATTATATAAAACATATTTGGGGGATTTTGTGGTAACCAGGAAGCTTGCGTCATACATGTTATTTTTCTTTCATTTATTTATCTGCTTATAGAAATAAAACATGTTTGAAAATGAACCATTTTCCTTAGGGCTTTGACATCATTTCCAGGACTCACATTCCCAGGAAAATTTAAAGCACTCTTTATTTTAAAACATTACTGCATGACCAAATGATCATACAGAATAGATAGAAGGTAGCAAACAAAGTAATGTGATAAAACTAAAGATAAAAAGAAAGCAGATATTGTATGGGATTCATATAGAACATATTGTGGTTAGGTTTAGTCAGTCTCTGTGGACACACTTGATTAATAAAATACAGATTTACCGTATATTTTATGGATTATGATTAGCCAGGACCAGTCAGTGTTCAACGGTACAGGTTAGTTGGTGATGTACACTGATAAAAATAATTTTGTGGTGAAGTAAATACTACAGAAATAACCAATCTAATTTACATGAAAAAGTTAGTTCAGGCAAAATTAAAAACAAAAAACGAAGTAAATTCTATGTACTCAATTCAATCGTGTTGAAATGAAAGCGTAAATATCAAAGTTATAAAATTATTTCTGATACTGTTGTTCCCATCATGTACTGGGCATTGAATAATTAATGAGGTTGATTTTTCACAGCTGTATTTACTCTGTTTTATCATTGCTTTTGTTGTTAGGATTAGTTTTGTGCCATTTTGTGACATTTGAAGTTCATTTTCTACTCAAAATGACACATTCAAACACAAAAACGATCCATCAAATGTTACTGTTATTGTTTATTATCTACCAAGTATTGAGGTCTCTGCATTAATAAGATGTATGCTTTCTGATACGTAGATATGGTGTTTCACATAATTTTTATTGTATCAATTAGACGTTTCTCAGTAAAGCATATACTTCAAAGAGTGGTTTAATTCAGTGTTAAATTGTTTGAGTGAAATGTATTGCAAAGGAAACTTCAACAAAATGGATATTACACTCTAAAAAATGCTGGGTTGTTTTAACCCAATTTTGGGTAAAATATGGACAAACCTAGCCATTGGGTTAAAAATGTAATTTAAAAATGTAACCCAATGGCTGGGTCTGTCCATATTTTACCCAAAATTGGGTTAAAATAACCCAGCATTTTTTAGAGTGTACTCAACCTTTTACTAGCCAAGTTGAAATTACTTATTTTCCTTTGTTACTTTCACTTAACTCAGTTAAGTACAGTTTACTTCATTCCATATGTGAAATTTACTTAAAAAATATTTGTGCAAAAAATACTTTCCAAAGAAAAGTTAAGTACATTTTCAGTGTAGGACTATATCCAGGTCTTTTAGCATCTGAAGATAAACATGTGACCTTTCACAAAGATGGAAAAAGTGAACCAGGGAGATTGTGGCCAAAAGGACAAGAAGTCTTATTGGAGCTGAGCATGAAGCGATGAGCTGCCATCTAAATGTCAGAGCATCCGTGATCTTAAAGGTTGAGAAAGTTATGAGTTTTGAGATGTAAGGTTGAGGGATAGAATTATGCATTTATTAATAAAACCATGAGTGGGGTTTTCTACTCCATATGGATGTGGTATAACTTCAATCATTAATCACCTTTTTGGTATGGCTGAAGTATAAGGCTTTTATTTGCGTTCAATCTTGTGTGCGCAATGTCAGAGTTAAATGAATGGGACTTGATTGCATCTGGTGCGTCCAGCCGCTTTATGGTTACGGTGGCCTAATGAGATCAATGGTGTAGCCAGCATGTTATGGGGTTTGAGGTGGACCGTAAATGTGGCTGAAGCTTCCTCTTTCCCTGTTTCTTTCTTAATTGAGACAGCTGGATTAAATTATACCTTCGAGAAGCAGAACTTTCTCAGCTCCCCCGAGTTTTTGATTGCAACCTCATCATGTGAAGTTCACTACACAACATATAATGATCAACTTAGCTGACAAACAGGTTAGTACTCTGCACAACGTTTGATCTATATGGTTTCAAACACACTGTAAAGGCATAGATTGTTTTAGTTTTTTTGTCCCAAGATAATATAGCAGTTTGCATGCACAACGTAAAGTGGATGTATTTTAAAAGCCAGAATTTGAAAAATCTGGCAAGGTTCTGTTTCCAGTCTGCAGTATGTCAGGGAGAGTTTGACAAATGGCCCCATTTCATTAATTATTCTTTCATAATCCCAGAGTTTCCCCATAATCTTATCCTGTATTCATCCCAAAGAGGCCGGCTTTCTTTTAGTTGGCATGGTGGGCGCACAGCTGCTCTGAGTGGAATGGCCACCATAGAGCAATTACCATGACAAAAAAAAAAAGGCTCACAACCATTTTCCCATCAGTCCGTGCTGCTCAGACATCAAACAGCGCCATTAAGGTTCTTGTGAAAGTGAAGATTCATGTGCCGTTTAAAACCCGGTGAGTAATGAGACTGCTGTTTTTTTTTTTTTTTTTGTGAAAAGTTTTCTCTGGCCCTAAGGGGTGCCTCTGACAGGATATCCTGGGAGCAGGGCTCCAGAAATAGCCCACGGTTCCCCTCTCTGAAAATGAGTAGTTTTAACAGCACAAGTCATTAGGATGAATAATGAGGCAGATATGACAGCACTGGTGGTTTGACTCACCTACACTTATTTGCCCATGGTTTCTCACTGTGCATTTTCCACTGAACTTCAAATCCATATGTTAATAAATAAATACATTAAATAAATGAATCTTTTAAATTTTGGGGTCTGTAAAATCTTTTGAAATAGTTTTTGAAAGAAGCATCTTATGCTCACTAAGCCTGTGTATATTTAATCAAATATACAATAAAATAATAATATTCTAAAATATTATAATTGAATATATTTTAAAATGTAATTTACTCCAGTGATGACAAAGCAGCATTTTCCATAGCCATTAGTCTTCAGTTATTGCTATTAATGTTGAAAGCAGTTGTTCTGCTTAATATATATATATATATATATATATATATATATATATATATATATATATATTTAAACAAAAATTGTGATACATTTTTTCAGGATTTTTTGATGAACAGAAAGTTCAAAAGAACAGCATTTATTTGAAATAAATTTTTAATGTAAAAGTATTTACTGTCACGTTTGATTTAAAGCCAATTTGAATATTTTTGTTTTTTATATCTAATTTTAAAGATTTCACTAAAACTAGTACATTTTACATTTACTGGATATGCTCACATTAAAATTTATAAAATGTATTTAATAGTGGGACATAGATTTCCATGTTCCTGAAGCTTAATTTTATGCACAATTTGAAATTTGAAGATCTAAAAAAATACATTTTCACTTTAATTTTCAAGACGTTTTCTTAGTCCTAAGATACATTCATTTATAAATGTAGATAAAATAGAGCTTTTTATAAAAATATTACCCAGACTGAACTTAATGGAGCACTACAACATGATCTAACCTCATTCCCACAAGTCTTTCCAGCTTTGGCTCCGCCACTCTTCCATGCCATACATGCAAAAGTGCATTTCCTTTAGACTATTGCCACAGCTGTTACCGATTTCCTCCCTGTGGATTCTGCCAGTACAGTATCAGTCCCTCTGCCTGGCATGTTTGGAACTGGATTGGCTAGAAAGGTAATACAGTGGAGAAAGCAACAGTTTAGCCAAATCAAACACCTTGTGAGGTAACAGAAAAAACGATTTTACAGACAAGACGCCAGCTGTGAAAGAAAGCGTGCAGAAAATGTATTATAGGACAAATTTGCACACAGCTTTTAAACTTGCACACAGCTAGGGGTGAATATTAAAGTACTCCAGCAAAACGCCCCAACGCAATCCCGTTGCTTTATTTGACTGTATTGTTTCACCAACTCTTTGAATAAACTGTATGCTGCTATCAGCACAACCTCTGGGTTTGCAAGTTCTGAATAGCTCATTAATCATTTAGATGAATCTATTATACCCATTCTGATGGAACATGCTGGGGAGACGCCTTTAAGCTGACAGACATTTGAGGTTTGTGGCTGAACTGAACCCTCAGAGTCCTGACACTAGTTCTTTGATGAGTGGCGTGTTGTTGCGATCGGTGTCATTGCAGGCCTGCTGTGCCCAGGTACGAGACAGATGGCACTAATGCTGTTAACATCTGTGTGTGCCCAGTCTTGCTGTTGATCAGGGGGCTTTGAGAGATGGTGTTGTCCACAGTAGGTTTTTATTGCTGTGCTTGAAAGTCTGTGAAGGCCATCAGGACTTTCTGTGGTATTAATATGATTTTAATTACATAGAGAAGTGGGTGGGCTGACTTTAAGGACGGGCCATAATGCTACTCTGGTTTTCTACACCAGAATCTGGGAATGGACAGTCAAGCAAAGACTCTGTAAAACCAAGCTCAACACAGTCTCATGAAAATGTGTATCTATACCAGGAATGTCATTTCTCATGGCATTTATACACCAAAAATGGTTTTTGCGTGCATATGACACGCAATAAAAAACCCTGGGGTAGGTTTAGGGGGGAGGGGGGGTGGAGAGTTTGTGCGTATTATACGCCAAAACGTGCTTATCATATGCACGCGAAAAACGTGTACCATATACAATATGTACCAAATATGTACCAAAAACTGGTTTTGGCGTATAAATGGCACGAGAAATGACATTAGTGCTATAGATACGAACTTTCATGACTACAAGTGTAAACAAGGCTAGTACCGTTTCCAAAAAATATAATTGTGGTATCATAAAAATAAAACATTAGGCCTGAACATTTTATTAGTTTTGCTTGCTGAACAAACCCCTCACGTTATGTAAATAGAAAAGAGGTGGGCTGTTACTTTTCTAAGTGCTCAGACATTATTTTGTCTGGCAGAAAAAAAGGGGGACTTGAGTCATATCTAGAGACTAGAACATCTTACAGTAGATACTTGGTGTTGGGCTCTTCTTACTTGAACCAGTAAGCAACCATTTAACACTATAGTCACTGCTTAGAAATTCAATAGTAACCACCAAAAATACCCCAGCAACCGCATAACATGCTCTGGTTATCAAAAATTCAGCCAGTTCTCATCCCAAGGCGTCATACTGACGCTTTTGCCAATGTGTATACATCCAACGCACATGGCACCCTTTAGCGTCAATATGAGATGCAGATATATATGGGCTAGAAGGCGCCTCCTAGTGTCTAACCCTAACCTACCCATAACCGAAGCGTGTTATATTGATGCTAAAGGGTGCCATGTGCGTTCGATGTATAAGCATTGGCAAAAGTGTCAGTATATGATGCCTTGGGATGAGAATGCGCAGCAAAAATTATATGTTTATATCAACACATTCTCATCCCAAGATGTCATCTAACTGATGCTTTTGACCATACGTCAACACATGACGTTTTAGGGTACCCTTTAACGTCAGTTAGATGATGCTATCCTAGGACGTCATCTTACTGATGCTTTACCTTTAGCGTCAGTTAGATGACACGAGTAGGTTTAGGTCTGGGGTAGGGTTAGGATTAGATAGCGTCATCTAACTGACGTTAAAGAGTACCCTAAAACGTCGGATGTCGACGTATGGTCAAAAGCGTCAGTTAGATGACGTCTTGGAAAATATCGAAACATATTTTAAACAAGATAAATATGAATGCATATACATGCAATAAGTAAATAAATAAACCTCACTAAATTTTGTTTTGAAAAAAAAAACCAATGAGTTAAAAACAAAATTCAAGGTAACTATATTTTTAGTTTCTGTAAAACAAACAAAAAATTAGGATGACTTTTTCCACTACAGTTGAAATGAGGATGGATATATATACTGTATATATATATATATATATATTAGCATTTGTATGTTCTGAAACCTCTTTTTTTGCACAGTATTTTTCTCACATCATTGGTCTTTCGCCTACAATGATTTCATAGTCTTCCATGTATCCATAAAAACCACTTGGCTGCATTTGTCACCTCAGATATTTTAAGTTTCCATAGGAGTGAATTGATCCCTCTTTGTCTGGTTTCTCTGGATTGCTGGTCTTTGTTAAATGAAAAGATGACTGACATCCCTGTCTTCACAAGTAGCTGGATGAATCCCGCACTCTTAAAGATCTTAAAACAATAAGCCACCAGTGGCTGAAAGTAGTCCAATGTGAAACCAATGGAGACTGTTGGAAAACAACTTAAGTGCTACGAATGAAGCCTGAAACACATTGCCTTCTCATCACAATAGCTGAAGAAAAGAACAGACATGTTAACTAGTGTTCCAACTGTCAATCAGCCTTGAGCAATGACCTATGC
Source organism: Cyprinella venusta (assembly GCA_038021265.1). NCBI lineage: Eukaryota > Metazoa > Chordata > Actinopteri > Cypriniformes > Leuciscidae > Cyprinella > Cyprinella venusta. Next base: position 11,676,712 of record CM075871.1, read on the forward strand.
GCGTTTTATGTCAGCTTCGTTCTAAATGATATTTTTTGCACAATGATTGCGCACAGTATGTTATTTTCAGTACCACCAAGCAACTCAGGAATCACATGCAGTATGATGGAATTGGATACCCTGTACCTCCCAAAATGACACTACACCTTTACACAATACACATACTGATGCTATGTTGTCTTCATGCCCATGGGTAAAAATAGGCAATGGTTTAGTATTCTCAATGGTCTTTCCAAAGAAATGTCAGTAGCAGTGAAAAGACGGTTATCTCCATCCAGCTGGCTAATAACGCAACTGATTTAGGCCATGCAACAAGAAAACTCAACAAGCCCCCAAGGAACTATAACTCCATAAATGAGTCGATGTACTGAACTTGAAAGCCTTTTTACAACTCAACATTATTTTTCCTCCAAGTTTAGATGAGCAGAAAATGATGTGTGTTTGCATGCCATAAACCAAGACCGTTTAATAAGGCACTGAGTTGTTTATTGCAGTAGAGAATAAGAAAGACCCCAAACTCATTTGATGTGGATTTAATATCTGAAAGTCCAAGTTTACCGAAAAATACTCTAACATTAGTTACACTGTACACAGACATTCCTATTGAGTCATTCAGACATTTTTCCCATCGTCATGAACGTCACAGTCAATGTCTAATTTTATGGTGCAAAACTCCTGGCGTTCCTTTTAAATACGGCCCAGAAATCATTTAGCCGAGTTATTCATGACCCCTGACCTGTCCGGTGAGAGGAGATGCACAGAGGCATGCTAAAACAGGATGTGAGCATATGAAAGAAATGAGCTGTGCTGGTTGCTCAAAAGTGAATAATGGATTTACAGGATGTGATATTCTTTTGGTCAAGTGCTTGACCAATATGAAGCTCTCTGGTGAAACTTCACACAAAATGCAATGAACAAAACCTATTGTGATGGGAAAAGGTGGTTTGTTCTGACCAATAAGATTGTTCTATGTAGCTTCTCAAAGATAGCCTACACAAAACACAAATAGATTTGAACTGCTGAAGGAAAGTTTAACCCTCTGGTGTTATTTTGGTAATATAAAAAATGCGATTTTCTTTTTTTTTTTTTAATTTTTAAAAATCGCTACTTCATCGAAATGGTACAAACTCAGTGACTTTTGCGGCAGTCGGTATGTGACCACAAAAACTATAGAATTAGACTCTTTATATAGAGCTATAATCTACATTCTAAAAAATGCTGGGTTGTTTTAACCCAATTTTGGGTCAAATATGGACAAACTCAAACATTGGTTTAAAAACATAAATTTAACCCAATGACTGGGTTTGACCATATTTGACCCAAAATTGGGTTAAAACAACCCAGCATTTTAGAGTGTAGTGATTACACCATGGCATAATAGACTTTTTTTAACTACTATCAAATGATACTAATCTGCATTCAAAACTAGATTTTAAAGGCCTTCTTTTTGTTTTAACATGAACTACACCTTTAATTAAAAAATAATTTAAAAATGAGAAAGAAAATATTATTTTCAATGGGAAAATTATTATAAAAATATTAATTATTAAAATAAAAATGTATATATATATATATATATATATATATATATATATAAACATTTTTGGGCAAGAAATATTACATTGATTTTTACTGAAAATAAAAAAAGTTACTTTACAGATGTTCGATCACTTTTGCCTGCCAACAACACAAGTGTGACTCTCAAATGAACAATACAAGAGGGTTAAAGTCCTACAATGGACTTACTCTTCTGTCTTCTGTGGAAGCGGACGATTATCAAAAACACTCTGTAAAACATCTTTTGCGTTTTTAAACAGCTTGAAGGTTATTAGGTGGTGGCTATTTTTATTTTTGAGTAAACTATCCCTTTACTATTTTGTAAACTATCCCTTTACACTATTTTGGGCATCAGAGTACAGGACATTTAAAAAAAATCCCAGTATCTCTTTGTTTTCTTTATGTGATAAAGCCCAACCTTGAACAAAGACTGAAGTGCAGTTATACTTTTTGGAGCCAGAAAGAGGCCACTGGCGTGCTTTACAGTTTCCTCATCAGTCTCTGTCATTCTTTTCATCTTCTCCCAATACTTTGGTACGTAGTATGACCTTACAGAATCACAGGATGCAGATAAACACAGATGTGCGTGAAAGGACTGAGTCTCTTCTTGTTTTATTGTCAAAGTAGCATGCCATCTTTCAGACTGAAATAACGTTTGCCAAAAGAGACCAAGATAACAGATGTTTTCATATTTCTTTAAAATAGAACACACTTAAAGAAAAAAAAAATAGTAGGCCTACGCAGACTACGCACACACACAAAACACATACACATCTACACAAATTGTGCTTCCCACAAAAAGTGAAATATTGTGGTCCCAAAACGTATTTGGATAATTAAATCACACTTAAAATAATAAGTGTGAAGAACAATCACATTATAATTTACACCTGCGAAAGATAGGAATCACTCAATCTTTTGCGTGAAGGATTTCCCTACGCTATCTCACGACCAATTTGTACGAATTCGTACGAGTGATTAAAAAGTGGCTAATTCGTACTAATTCATACGACCTCACTCGTACGAATTCCTACGATTTGTCCAAACCCACATGATGGGTAGGTTTAGGGGCGGGGTCAGGGCTAGGTCATTCGTACGAATTCATACGAATTTGCCAATTCATAAAATATGTACAATTTAGCAAAAACGTACTAATTCGTACGAGTGAGGACGTACGAATTGTTACGAATTAGCCACCTCGTAAAATTCGTACGAATTCTCGTGAGATCGGGATGGATTTCCTTACACAGATTCTCCAACAGATTGACCGACAAAATGCTGCTTTGTTTGAAAGACTTATGCTTCACACATTACCACACTATCGACAATAGACTTCAATGTGACTTCACCTTAATGCAGTGACATTCATTCATTTCAAAATGTGGTTTGAATGCAGGTGTGGGTTGCTGAATTTTATTGTTATTTATTTAGCACCAAATTCATATCTTCAGGTTCATGTTTGGGTAAGACCATTGTGCGCTCAGGCAGATAAGACACACCTGAAGCTCTGGCAATATCTCAAAAGCATATTCTAGAAAATGTGGCCATTTTAAGATCCCCAGGTGTGCCAAGACCATTACAGAACAAAAATGCAACACAGCTCTGAGCTGCCATCTGAGGCCACTGACACAGAAATAACAGTTTTTTTTTTTTTTTTTAGCTTTGGGAATACTAGGAATATTTAAAGGCAGGTGCGCCAACCCTTTTAACTCACAAAACTCATAATTACAGACCTTAGTGTACTATAATTATTCCTCAAATCCCTGAAGCACCATTTTCATTAAAATGCTAATTTGTACAAACAAATTATACTGATGTAGTGCCGAGTAACATTACGTGCACTGGCAATACAGACAAGTCTTACCCACTTACTGTATGGTGTGCAATTTCATTGCTTGCAGTAAAAACAACACAAATTTAATGAAATGCAGATTTAAAGCACATGGGAAAGGGTGTAGTGTTAAGCAACAAAGGAGGAATTTTACTTTTCAGATCACACGCACACATTTTGTTGGATCCAGTTGGATCCTGCGACGCAAACAATTATTCATCATTTAAAATGATGAATGTTGAATGGACTGAAAATGATCTCATTAAATTTGGTGTATGAATTATATCAACAGCCCATAGCAATGGATCCATATAGCTAACTCAACTTTTATCAGCAAAAAATAAATAAATAAATAAATACTCAACACGATACATTGCAAGTCTGATCTTTTGGCATCAGGGCAGCATTGGGGAATCTTTAAAGAAATGACTTTTAGAGGGTGAAAAAAACATGTTGCAATTGGAATTGGACATGCTGAGCTAATGCATTTAGTTCAGGGGCTAAATCAGGAAACACAAGCGCTGTACAGAATTAAATGGAAACTATCCGCTGTCAAAGAGAGTCAGATCACTCTGGCCAGTGATGGAGCCAATGAAAACATGTATCTCTGTCTCAGCTTGACTGTGAGACCACTGCTGTGGAAACCCGAGGAAACACAATAGTACTCTGAAATTCATTATATAGTGATCTGTCTCCATGGAATGGTGTGAAGTGCCCTGTTTTTGCACAAAGCCGGGATGTCAGTCAAATTCTTACAGTACTTGCCGCAAACACAAAACATTATTATGGAGAATTAAACCAGTGCTTAAAGGAATAATTCACCCTAAATTTGAAAATTCTGTTATTTATTCACCTTCATGTCATTCCAGCCCTCTCTTGTTTTCTGCAGGACACAAAAAATTATGAAAAAAAAACTTACTGGTTTTGGAATATGCATGTGCAATTTAATTTTTTAAAGTTGTTTATATGTGTATGTGGTGTTTTTAATATGCTTTAAGACAAACCATGAGCAAATTCATAAGTCAACACAATTCCTGAGTATTGTCGGTGGCCCAGTAGTACTACACAACAAAAAGCAAACATAACAGCACAACGAAATTAAGCCACAACACAACAAAATGAATCCACAACACAACTGAAATAAGCCACAACAAAACGGAAATGAGCCACAACTTCCATACACGTCGCGCTTGTAAATCCACTATGCACTTCACTGAAGAAAGAGCCATAAGAAACACTGTCTTGAACGACAGATGTTAAATGACTGACAAATGGATTGGCTCGAATGGGGCACCTATCATGGCTTCCAAAACCGTGGAAAGGTCCCACATTTTAACAAGAAAATACCAATCCCATAATTAAACTCATGCACATGTTACTTCTGTCAAGTTCAAAATTCACATAACAAAATCCTCATAACTTATTTTAAATTGCACATTACAAACCAAGCAGAACCTGAACATTTAAAAGTCAATATATTCAAACACAGTCAATCATAAATTGTCCTACCAGTTGCGTCTTTGAATGATCAGGAGCTGTAATGGATGTAGCTGATGATCAGGAGCTGTAATGATCAGGATCATAGTATGTTTTTCCAGGAATAAATGAGAGAACCAACTGAATTCTCTACAAACATTTAAATGTCATGCTCTCTCTGTGGGTGCGCAGGCAAATAGTCCCAAAAGCTACTTCCCAAAAAGTTGGTTCCACCAACTTTTGTTGCATGGACGCCCCCTGCAGTTTGGGAGTGCTCTGAGTGTCCTGGTTGAATCTAGGCTTGGAGTGCTCAGTACAACTAAAGCAAAGTAACCATGAATCGACACAACAAGTACTGTACAATAATTGGTTTGGTAACTTTTGACCTGGTTACACTAATGTTAGTCTTTCCATTTATTCCGAGGTTTACTAAAGTCAGCCGCATCCAGGCCGTATCCAGATCAGATGGTGAACCTGCGCCTGGACATGACCACAGAGCATCCCTGAAGTGCCGGCCTCATGGACACCTCAACAAACTCATCTCGGTACCGGCGTGATGACTCTGACCTCCAACCAAATGGAACTCGATAAATATTGTGAATGTTCTGAAACAATCTGATTCTGATCTGTAATATTGACTGAATCATAATCATACACTGTTCGTTCAGTGGTGAACTGGCCTCCAACTGACCCTGGTTTCTCTTTTTTTCCCATTCTGTCATTCCTTTCCACTGTTGCCTTGGCTTTTGGCTTGCTTAATTGGAGACATTTAATATTCAACAATATTATTGATCTGCCTTACTTCAGGTGGACAATGATGCAATTTTCTTCTAGAAGTAAACTACTTGTATTATTTCATGTTATCACTGTGAAGCTGCATTGATACAATCTGTATTGTAAAAAGCGCTATATTAAAAAAGGTGACTTGATTGACTTGTACATTTTCTGTTGTTTTGTGGCTCATTTCGTTGTTTTGTGAACATATAAATTTCGCTGTGTTGTGCAATACTGGGCCACCGTCATTTTCTCCTCAAGACTGCAGTAAAAAAAGACTACCTTAGGAAAAGAAAAGGACTACCGTGTAACCAAAAATGTAAACATGCCTGGGGGCTTTAGCATATCATTAACTAAGCTGAGAAGCAGGGGAGTCTCGAGAGAATTATCCCGGTATATGTTTCTGTTGATATAAAAAACTGTGTAGATTTAGAAGTATAGTGGATGAATTATGCATATGACGAATATTACGATGATATGAACTACATTCCTTTCTCCACTGACAATCTTAGTTGTTCAAAGCGTAGGGATACTGATGTTTAGAAGGCAGCGGTCTGACTCTGAAATGGCGAACGAAAACATGGTTTATGTAACATTAGCAACACATTATTAGCTGTTTGATGACATAGTCAAGCAAAAGGCTAATCAGATTAATTACCGTTATGTGTCCGACATTGTAGAGAGTCCGACATTGTAGATACATAAAACACATTACCATTCTGATACATCGTCGACTTGCAAATGAGCCTGTATAATTCACTCTTCCACTTCTGAATTGGATTCTGGTTTAAACATGGCTGAATTAAACCATGATTTCCACTTGCCATTGTGCAGCATTTACCACAGTAAAGTTGACCCGACCAAGTCACACCAATCTCTGAGGTGGTGTGAGTGGATACGGGGCTAATCTGCATATTCATGGATCCACATATACCAAATATACAGTCGCCTAAAGGATTGTTAGGAGCACCATAAATTACTAATACTGTATTTGACCCCCTTTCGCCTTCAGAACTGCCTTAATTCTAAGTTGCATTGATTTAACAAGGTGCTGAAAGCATTCTTTAGAAATGTTGGCCCATATTGATAGGACAGCATCTTGCAGTTGATGGAGATTTGTGCGATGCACTTCCAGGGCACAAAGCTCCCGTTCCCACCACATCCCAAAGATGCTCTATTGGGTTAAGATCTGGTGACTGTGGGGGGCATTTTAGTACAGTGAACTCATTGTCATGTTCAAGAAACCAATTTGAAATGATTCGAGCTTTGTGACATGGTGCATTATTCTGCTGGAAGTAGCCATCAGAGGAAGGGTACATGGTGGCCATAAAGAGATTGACATGGTCAGAAACAATGTTCAGATAGGTCATGGCATTTAAACAATGCCCAATTGGCACTAAGGTGCCTAAAGTGTGCCAGGAAAACATCCCTGACACCATTACACAACCACCACCAGCCAGCACAATGGTAACAAGGCATGATGGATCCATGTTCTCAGTCTGTTTACGCCAAATTCTGACTCTTCCATCTGAATGTCTCAACAGAAATCGAGACTCATCAGACCAGGCAACATTTTTCCAGTCTTCAACTGTCCAATTTTGGTGAGCTCTTGCAAATTGTAGCCTCTTTTTCCGATTTGTAGTGGAGATGAGTGGTACCCGGTGGGGTCTTCTGCTGTTGTAGCCCATCCGTCTCAAGGTTGTGCGTGTTGTGGCTTCACAAATGCTTTGCTGCATACCTCGGTTGTAATGAGTGGTTATTTCAGACAAATTTGCTCTTCTATCAGCTTGAATCAGTCGGCCCATTCTCCTCTGACCTCTAGCATCAACAAGGCATTTTCGCCCACAGGACTGCCGCATACTGGATGTTTTTCCCTTTTCACATCATTCTTTGTAACCCCTAGAAATGGTTGTGCATGAAAATCCCAGTAACTGAGCGGATTGTGAAATACTCAGACCGGCCCGTCTGGCACCAACAACCATGCCACGCTCAAAATTGCTTAAATCACCTTTCTTTCCCATTCGTACATTCAGTTCAAGAGATTGTTTAAATATGTCAATAAATGTATTAACTACAGGGGGACTTTAAAATTATATTACTTTATTTTATTTTTCGACACTTTCAAAGTGATAGTGCTAAAAGCGCATTTAGTTTTATCTATAACATGACCGTGAATCTGCCAACGTTTTATTACGTTAGTCGTAAATATTGTGGCAGTCCGAAAATCAAATGTCTGGTAAGTGGCTCTAAAATGTTAATGCTAACACATTTGCTGAAACAACCTAACCATTTAGCTTGGTTCAACAAATTTTTTTGAGTTATTTTATCATGATTAATGTATCACAGGACTTGTACCAGAGTGCTTTGCATCACAAGTGCGATGTTGTACATTTTTGGAGTTTTGTGGTAGAGAGGTATGTATTTCCAGTGAACCTGTGTTGTGTTTTGACCATACTGAAATTCAATAGGGTCCAAAACATTGACTTTCAAGATAGACAAAAACACTGAGACATTTTTCTAAATATCTTCTTTTGTGTTCCACAGAACAAAGTAAGTCACACATGGGCTGGGGTGAACGTTTTGAAATAAGATTGCCATTGCTATGTCAATAAAATATGACAAACTATTTGTAATAAGTAAATTGGAAGTACAGCTGAATCTCATCTAAATATAAGCTTGATACATAAAACAGGGCTGATGTTGTCACTTCCAGTTCCTGTTATATCTTATACATTTTTCATGCTCATTAAATGTATTCTCTCAGGCAGACACAAATGTACAGTGTGCCTTCAGCTCTGATGTTACTCAGTGTTCCTCTGGTAGGCATCCGTTATCTTAATGGATGCTCGAAACTAGGAGCAAACAAACCGCTGTAGGACCGGATTTGCATAACTGGGTCATTAACTGTCAGCTGTTGTTCTCTCTTTGGGGAATAACTGTCAGTAGGCGGGCGAGCCTTCTTTTGCTGCCTTGCAAAGAGTGTGGGAAAGATAACTTAATTCTTAGTGAGGAAATAAGGCTTCTTTCTATTTCTGTTGTGATTGATAATGCATTAAGAGGGACTGGAGGTTGTTGTCACACAGGGAATGCTGTCACAATAACAAGGTATAACTTATCTCAGCAGCAATAAAGTTTTGAGTCTTAAAGGGACAGTTCACCCCAGAGTTAACTAAAAGTAAAACTATTTTCGCTACTTGAAATAAAATAAATGTAAAATAATATACATTGTCATTTTCATTATGTTTGATGTAGACTACTGTACTAACACACACAATTAAAACTATAACTGAAAGAAAAAGAAAAAAAAATTATATAAATTACAAAAACAAAATACTCAATAGAATTGCTAAAACTTAATTTAAATATAACATTTATAAAAATATCAATAATTATTAGTATCTCAAAAATACTAAAATAACTCCTAAATTAATTCTGTCATTCTTTACTCTTTTAAAACCTGGACCACAGTCTTTCATCTGCAGAACACAAAAGAATAAATTTTTAAGAATTTTTAATTGATCCCAAAAAATCCCCCAAATGCACTCGTGTTGTATCGAAACGGAAGGATCATGGTTTGGAACAACAAGAGGGCAAGTCTTTGTAGATCTGAACTTGTGACAACTTACCCCAGCAACATTATATTCACTGGAGTGAAAATTGTGTTTAGTCACCCGTATGTTTTTAATAAAAATCACATTTTACAGCTTAATTAATGTCTTTGGGATACATACTGACTATAAACGAAACACAAGATCACATTTTCATTCAGGGACTTCAGAAGATTTCCTGTGTGCACTCATAATAAGGTTATAATATTCTCCAAAGTGAACTAACTTAATTGCACTGAACCAAAAAGCTTTGAAATTGTAGTCTTGACCTGAAATACCTTAACAGTTCGCCTCTGATGCTTTTCATTCCAGCAAAAGCTGTTCTGCTAAACATTGACACACTGTAATAAATCAGAGTGATTTTGTTGTCAAAGCTGATGGCGAACTGGAAAGTAGTCAAGTCCTGCTATCAAATTTTTTCAGTAACATCCCATTAAGATCCATTTGTGCAACAGTTTCCTTAATTTGAAAAAGGATCACAGACCTTTAGAGTCTGATGCAGATGAAACTGCATATGTTGCTCAAGCACATCTGGAAACAGTGCGATAACAGTGATGCCCATTAGATTTCATTGGCACAGATTTGTACATTCAGGTCATTCAGGGCAGGTGTGGACATTAGAACAGTTCAAACGACCTAAAACGAAAGATGACAGACAAAAAACACTAAAGATCATTTGAGGACTATTGGTGAAGTATTTGAAAATAGTTGTTCATTTTGACAGTGTGCTAAGTGAATGAATAGCCGACGAGAATATTGTCTAAATAACGTTTTATAAAGTTTTGAAATGCAATGTTTCCTCAATATAGAGAGCTCTAAATGATAGACCAGCCCAATTTCATGAAAGTGAGTATAGCACAAATTCTATTGCTCTTGCCATTTGTACGCCAAAAATTGTTTTTGATTGCAATACGTACTTTAATGCCGTGTAATGCGCACACACTCCACACTCCTGATCCTACCCAAGGGATTTACAATGCGTATCAAATGCATTCAAAAACTATTTTGGCATTTAAATGGCACAATAAATTCGTGCCATAGATGCGCACTTTCATGAGATCGTGTTGGATAGACAGACTGACAGACAGACACACAGACTCTATGAACAGCTAATATCTCTGATTCAAGAGCTTAATGCCACACTTGACTAAAGCCACTTGGAATTGTTGGACATATCCTTATGGAAAGCTAAACACACTTAAAGGTCTTGGTTTTGCTTGTTTTGGACGGCATATTTAACAGACTCTCTAATATTTCACTGGTATTCAACCACCCATGTACAGACTGACATTAGCCAAGCCTTTCTTACAAAAACCTTAGGAGTATGATTAATTTCACACCGTTTCCTATGTTTTGAAATGTGTTAACATAGTAATGACTGACATGAAGACAATGACAAATGTAGTTTCCTCAATCACTCTCTTACATTTAACAATCTGCATTTATCTTTATTTACAATCAGTCTGTACATTACCATTAGCGTTCTGTAAAAAATCTGGGGTTAGCAAGATTTTAGAAAAGGTTAGAGTTAGATTGTTAGCGTTAGAGTTTAGGTTAAATGTTTTTGAAAGACGTGCTCACCACGACTGCATTTATTTGATCAAAAATACATTAACAAAAAAGTAATATTGTAAAATATTATTCAAATAACTGTTTTAATTTTTAATGTATTTATTTATTTATGTAACTGTTTTAATTTTTAATGTATTTATTTATTTATGTAACTGTTTTTAACCAAAACGTGACAGAGACAGGACCAAATCATGACACAGTTTGGAATGAACCAGATTGAAAGTGACTTTTGAGTGGCTTGTTGTTTTGATTGTGTGTGTCAGCATGCAGTGCCAGTTCCAGATTTAATACTCACTGTGATGATTGGGCAGAATCCTCTGGGAGACTTCACTGCGGTTTGTGTCAGTTACCTCACTGCTGTACATTAAGGCCAGCAGCCACATCCATAAAGCTTTATACATCCAATAATCTGCCAAAAAAACCACACATATTCAATGCTGATGAGTCACAGATTTGTTTACAACATTTCCACACTGTAGCATTATGTTCTTTAGGGTTACGGTTTCAAAATAATCAGAGGTATTTATGTTTTTAATAAAATATACCTATGTTTATGTGCTTGCTGCATGTTTTGGTTATTCTTATGTTTCTCTGCTGAGCACCTTGGAACCTTTTTCAAGGTTTGCGTTCTCGGGCAGGCACTCTTGTTGCGACAATGAGGAGCCCGGAGCGCGCTAAGGGTTTTTTATTAGAACGGTGTTGTGTTAGCGGCCCCTAAATTAATAACTAATGATCTTTGCAACCGAAGTGAATACTAAAGTGAAACAGACTTTAGCTAGACAATAGCATTATTCTAGAGCTGGTGTAAAGCCAAACTAATCTCTGTTACTTTAATTTTCTATATTATCATGTAAAGCTGCTTTGAAACTTTCTATATTGTTAAAAGTGCCACACTGTAAAAATTATTGTTGGTTTAACTTAAAAAAAATTAAGTGACCTGGTTGCCTTAAATTTTTAAGTTCATTGAAATGGAAAAATTGAGTTAATACAATGAAGGAGATTGATTTAATCACAAGAAACTCAAAATATTATGCTATCTGAACTACATAAATTATTCAAGTTGATTTGACAAAAGAAAAAATGTTGTGATCACAAATCAGGAAAATATTTTATAACAGTGTAAGCTTCATTCAAGAATAGAATACTGACATACTGGCATAACAACTAAAATAATAATGAAATCTGAATTTGAAACACAAATAGAGCATATATTACTTAATTAGACTTAATATATTAACAGTTTACTTATTGGTAATTCTCAATCATCCTCTTAGAACAAAGAATATTTTTACTGACTGATCAGCAGTAAATAGATTCAGTAGCCTACAATTCAGGATACGAATCTGCAAAAACTTGAAAGCTTTGAAGGTAAACATTTATGTAAACTTTAAAGCCATATTATATCTGCTGAAGAGGCTTTTGATATTTATCAAATGTTAGCCAAAAAAATGCAAATAGGAATGAGTAAAATCATGGGCTGATGTTGCTTTTAGCAAATGGTACCCACATATTTCAGTCATTGTCATTAATGATCTACTAATGTGCCTTCCATGTGTGAAACACAAGAATTTGGTGTAATGGGGAGGTCTTGGCTTTATGGTACACAGATGTGGGTTGAGAGGGTCATTTGCTGTGGGTCTAGTATTAACTTATGTGATTTAAGTAGCTGACCTCATGATCATTTACAATTTTGTGACTTCCAAGAAATGAGCACCATATATAATTGAGGTGAAACTTTAGTTCCAGTTGTAAACACACATGCACAGACTATTGGCAGTTCAGTGGACACAGCAATAACAACTATGTGTCGAGATTATTAAGACAAGACACTACAGGAAAATATGTCTTTTAGGCATAAGGGTCAATTGTGAGATTTTGGGCTATTTGCATTTTCACATGTTTCAGGGAGGGAAATATCCAAAATACACTTATTGCATTTTTAAGGCCATTTTTCTCAAAAAGAGTTTTTTTTTTTCATGCACTGAACCAGAAATGTTTTTTTTAAGGGTTTGTTTCATTTGCATGATTTTATACTACATTTTATTCAGTATTTTCTGATTTCTGGAGTAATAAAAAGAGATCTGTAAAATCCCCTCTAAAAATCAAAAAGTCACTATTATATTAGACACTTGTAGCACACTGCAGTGATCTAGATTGATATCAAGTGGTAAAATATGGTACTATCAAGAAAACAAGATTTAAACAAAAAGACTGTGTAACAATGATTAGTTGTCTGCCAATAAATGTTTTCAAACAGTTGCTTACCTGTCACATAAACCGGCTTTGGTGTTTCCATGGTTTCTACAAAATAAAAGAAATCGAGAGTTATGCGGGTATGATGTGATGATATGACGGAAGGACACGGTCTGTGTCCTGATTAAAACTGCTTATTTCTCTGGATTAAAACATTCTTAAAAACATTTGGGATAATGTGCACAAATCAACAAAATATATGACCTAGTTCTCGTGGGTTCCGGATATTTTGATCCAAAAATCTTACGTAGTGTGCCTTTAATATATATATAAAAAGTTTTGAACCTGGCTTTATCCAGTTTTCAGATTTCTATTTTGGAAATGTATGCAAATTAGAGCATATGTAACGATACAATGCCTCATTTGTATATTTAAAGATAATGAAGGGAGACCGAAAAAACTGTACCTCGATAAAAAAATTGAAACTTAACAAGATTTAATGATGCATAACACTTATGTAAGATCAAAATCAACAGAGTATTTTGAGTCTCTTTTGCACTGATAAGAAAAATAGTTAGCATATCACGCCGGCATGATTGTCGACCCCAGGGGGTTAAACAACTTTTCACAAAACGTGTAATACACAAAATGGTTGCAATTTTTAATGCAATCTATCAACTGGGGAAGTTTGGTGATATCTATTAGTTACATGTTTACCCATATTCCACTGGGGTGTCTGCTATTTTTTTAAGACTTTTCTCATTACTCATTTTGATTTACCATAATGCCATTGATTTTCTTTAGCGTCCATTTGTTATGAATGTGTGTGGGTGTGTTTCACCTGGTTTGTGTGAAGTTTTGAACTCAACTGTCTTGAACTCAGTTACGTAGGGAGGCCTGGATGTAGATCAAACCAGCCTGTGTGCCTTTATGTTCCCACAATGATTCTTTCAGGTAACAGATAAAAAAAAAAGATTAACCAATAAACATTAATATGAAGACTAATAAAACACAGTAATTAGTATTAAGCACCATTAGAGTATAAACTAGCATATTTCAAAACCACAAATTTAAAGAAAAAAAACCCTAATACAAGAGTACCACATTGCACTCAGCTCATAGCGCTAGCACATGCATATGCACATGTCTCAACTTCTGTAATGTAATGCATACTAGAGCAGGTTCAGACTGTTGACAGGAAACTTTGAAGGAGCCATCACAGGAATATAGTGCCTTTATTAAACTATGGCTGAGTGCTTCTGATTTTCAGCCATCGCAGAAAGTGAAAAAGGACTTCTGCTGTGCAAGCAAAACACGAGTTACATTTATACCTTCAAAACCTGTACAGAATTTATGCGCTGTAATTCAATTGTGGACATAAAACATTGAACACATTTTGGCAGACGTCATACTTCAGATGTCTTCTCTGTTATGAATTTCGCTACAGCTGTGTAGAAGTGGAATATTTCAGCATACATAATTCAACAAGTCTGAGAATGTATTATTTGTGAAGACTGGTAAACAGATGATGCAAGTGAACATTGGACTTCATGTAATTCTGAGAAATCAATGACAGTGATTTAAGCCATAACCTTCTATATAAAACGTACATAAAAGACAGAAGTAGAAATGATCACAGAATTTGGTCATAAATTAACAAGTGTAAATGTTTAGAGGATCTGTGAATATCCTTAATCAAAGAGACTTGAAATTAAATATACGGTATATCATGTTGTTACATTCCTGTTGGGTTGTGAAATATAAATTTTGGATAACTTCTGTAGATATCTCGCTCAGTTGACAGTTGCGATATGGAGAAACAAACCAGGGATGTGTTTCCTAAAAGCATTGTGAGCTAAAGAGACCATTGGTGGCAATGGTTCTATGATGTACTTAGGCTTAATGCTTTTGGGAAATGCAGCCCATGTGAAGTGTGGCTTGAACAGTAAGTTTGAAATATTTGACAACTGCTATTAGTGGTCAGTCATATTTTATTGTGCTGCGAAGGCCAAGCATTATAGCAAGCCCAAATGTGTGACTGTACTCTGGAAGTACGCCCCAAAAAAATTAAACCTGGCCTGTATTTATAAGGTTTTGAATAAAAACGCAAACCTGAAATCTCTTATAGTAAGTGCAAGGGCATCATCAATTATTCCTTTCCTCATATTACTTATTTAGGATTATTTTGGAGTGTAAAGTCACATTCAGGCTAGCTTTTTATTCTTACTGAAAGATCTGGTAACTTCTTGAGTAGAAGCATGAAGAACAATCTTAAATTAGTAAATTATTTTTTCTAATTGCACTGAAAAAAAAAATTGGAGTAGGATTTACTTGAAAAAAAGCTAGGCAACTTTTTTCACTCAGAAAATGCTAGTAAATTTACAAAGATTTTTCAAGTAAAAACCTAAACATATTTGTCAGTAGCTTTAATTAGAAATCTATATAAAAGAGAGGACGATGTATCATTGTTTAAATGCTCATCCAAAAGAGTGTCACATCAGTGTTGAGCACCAACTGTTGCTTCACATCTGAAGTAGTTCTGCACTTTTTCACTGCTGTTAATGTTTAGAAAGCAAAACGTTTGACAAATTAATCAAAAGTTATTGGAACTGAAAGTGTATTGAGTTTGAGACAAATGGAAAAATAACTTAAACCTGAGTAAGCTTTCAGCAACATGTTCAAAAGATATATTTAAGAATCCAAATAGGGGAAAATACCAAAATAAAGTGGACATGCTTTTACATTTGAAGACACTTTAGTAGGGTTCGGGGTCAACGAGTTTTTTCCATAATTTTTTTAATCCGTCCAAATCTTTGGGACAATATTCACCTACATATCGGTCAGAAATGACCCTAAACCACTAACCTTAACTTCTTGGTAGATTTCCAAACCGCAAGTTTGAGTAGCCTACCTTCCTTCGGGATTCGTATCATAACTGTCAAAAACTTCAGAAACACACTGGCCCCCGTCTTTCTGAACCCATTTGTAAATAGGGTCCCAACCCCGAGCAGGGTATTAAATTACCGGAGCAAGCCTGCCAGGATAAAACATACACAGGTCAGCTACTGCAGAGGACCTGTGTGTGCTGAGCAAAGCCAACAGTGTCAAAACACGGTAAGACAAACCTCTCCGATATAGGTTTTGTCACGCTTATGCATCCACCCACCGGTGTCCCATTTCCAACATTTGAATGTTTGTCCCCTATGAGCGTCCAAACCTATTAGCAACATTTTGCACTCCCTTTCGTCATGTTGCCGTAGATTCTGTGGGACCTTCCGAGGGTGTGCACAGTCTGCCAGTGCTCCAGTTTTGCATGATGGATGAATCCAGTGGCTGCTTGGGACAGGTCTTCTGCTATAATGGCTCCCAAAGGACCCCAATCAGCAATGACTGGAGCTCAGTGGATAAGTAATGAGCCACAGGGCCCAGCTAGACCCACTCTGGGGGGCCAAGAAGGTACCAGCAGCACCTTGTGGTACAGAGTCAGCAGTCTGTTTTCAGCAAGATGATATTCATTGCATTTGGGGAGGGAGAGTCAGTTATATATACTCCAAACATATGCTCACTTCTGGAAATAGAGGCCTACCTGTCAATCCGTACGCACTCAGCAAGTAGCAAAATCCATCCTGAAGGGTAGTGTAAGGTGTGTTGGCTTCACTTCAAACACCACGCTGAAATTCCGATGGTTTGTGTGGCTCAAAAGGCATCCGAAGGCTCCACTGAGATGTTTTTGTAAGGTAAGAAAGCAGTTCTGTGGCATGATGCTTTGAGTGGTATGTTGACATGTTCCTTCAATCTAGAAAAACAGGTTTTGGAAGGAAAATACAGCTGAACGTTAGCATGAAATGGAAATTACTCCCATTCACTCTTCTATTATTATTCATCTTATTGTGACCGATTCATCCATGGATGTTTCTTTTTTTAAAAAAAAATCTCTTACCTTTCAATTAAATGCCCGGTTTCAAAGACAAGACTTAAGCCTAGTCCCCAGACTTAAATAAATTTAGTTTAATCTTTGTCCTGGGCAATCAGGAGGGCTGGACAACACAAATACCATCAATAACCCTAACCAAACACAATTACAGCCCATCACACAGTAGCACTCATATACAACGTGAAAGAAGACATTAGTCACATTTTCAAATGTCACACCTCAGTCAATATTGCACTATATACACCTAAAACATTACACCTAAAACATTACACTACAATGTCACTTATTGTTCAATAATTTAAAGCCACACTGTGGAACTTTTGGCCACTAGAGGCGCTCGACCTGTAACTTTCACGTCTAGCGTCCCTAGAGGCCACAAGCTCTGCAGCACTGTTGCAAATTAAAGTCAACAAACAGTCAATCTGTCAGCCTCCCGTGTCTTTAGATTGTGTGTGCTTGCAGTGTTTGAGGTGGGGCGGGCACATACAGACGGCAATCAAACGCGAGTTAAGCACTAACGTCAGAATCTGAGGATGTTTGGGGTGATGGGGGAAGTGGCGTATGCCGGAAAGTGGTCGAATTTTGAAGTTATTTTTGTGCTCGGGTTCCTACCCGAAACCCGAAGTTACATAGTGCTAGTAAAAGCGATACAGACACCTTCAGGCTACGGCAGACGTGTCATTCAACCTATTGTAAGTCGATGTACCATCTCAATGGGTTTTGGTAATATGTTATAAAGGTTGAAAAGTTCCACAGTGTGGCTTTAACTGATAGAGGAACTTAAGAGAATTTATACCTATTCAACTTGCAGGTTGATATCCTATACCTCCTGCCTGAGGGCATCAGCTCACACTCTTTGTGAATAATAGGGCTTGAATAGCCAGTGATTTAAAGGCCCTGCTTCTTTACAGTCCTCTCAAATATCTCCCGAATAGAAGATGGGGAAACCATTATTTTTCCAGCTCTTCTAACCACATTTTGAAGTTGTGACATAAGCTTAATAAACAGGTAACCAAATCATGTTGAGATAATCAATATGTTACTATAATCACCAACAGACCTCAAGTCAAAGTTCATTTCTTTAGTTGAATATCCATCAACAAATTGTGCTCCTCACACGACTGCATGACTGATTCTTCAATAAATGGAGGTTTTGTTGTACTTTTACCGCAGTGTTTCTGATCATATTCACATAAATATTATGACCCTTGGAATATTTTGTTATGAATATCTGAACATGCAATATATCAAGAAAGAAAAGACCCTCTGCTTTTAAACAAAACAACTATTTATTGTAGCTTCATAAATTAATCTTTTTTTCCAACACTGTAATGTGGGTAATTTTTATAAAAAAGCAAAATTTTGAGCAAAAAGCTGAAAAAAAATGAGTTTTTGTCAAACGCTACATCCAGATCAGCTTTTGAACAATGATCAAAACATAGAACATAGAACAGTAGATAGAGTCCATCAACACCCCTAATGTGAAACAAGGCCACAGGTCTCAAATTAAACTTAAGGTGAAACGACAGACTTCTCCAATCATCTAGTCTGCTTAAACCCAACCAATTTCTAATCGACTGCAACCTTGTATTCCGATCTGGTTCCATCCAATAAACAACCACTGAACTTAACCAAGCCCCCATCCAATATTTTTTTTTAATATTTTCTTTTTTTTTGAATATGAAACTCCCACTACTTCTGTTATATTGCAACTTTAAGATGATTGCCTTCTTTTGGAACACATGTAGCTGGTCCAAACTGGTTGTTAGACAATCCAACCATGTTCCAAAAACCAGCTTGGCCACCTTAGGCTGTTAGATCAGGTAGTTGCTGCTCAAGATGGTCTACCACCAGTGTCATCTTGAGATGAATTTTCCAGCAGGGAAACCAAACAAATGTGGCACAAGAATGAATTTCACATTTACATTTGGTGTAGGCAGATTTTTGTTGAGGTCATTCAGGAAATGAATGTACATTCATATACATCTTGGCAAAAGATTCAATTATTACACTTAACAGATGGCTGGGAACAAATGAACCAACGAAAGTGGCTGATGCCAGCATCCACATGCCAGTACGCTATATTTCTCTAAGAACCGGTCCTGAAATGGAGGAAAACCAACAATATTTATGAGGAAAAAGTACCGCTAACCATGTTCAGTTAGTGACATACAAAATGTAGCTAACTACCAAGTGTTGAAAGGCTAATGCTCTTATGCTCTCTGTTAATGAACAAAAGCTGTTAGAGAGCAAAATGAATGAAAAATTTCATAGCTGTGTTGTTTTGTTAAACAATATTTTGCATTAATTCATCGTTTCTCAAGGGTTGCTAATAGTCTTTCTGTCTGCAATTCATCTGAGACGCTAAACATCACAGCGCAAGAAAAATTACGCTTCCATTATTTTGTGGAGCCCTACATTAAGTGAATTTTTCATTTCAAAAATGCACTCAAATTTAGACTCTATAATTTTGTTTTGTTTCCTAACAAGCCTAATGCCCAGAGCTGAAGTCTTTCAGCTGCTACGCACTCAGAAAATGGCTAATATTGCTTTACGGTGTGATCACATAAACAGTGATTACTCCTTGTTGAAGCGTTCACATGCATGTCAAAAGGGATAAATAATAGTGTTCTGTAACGTATTAGTAGGTGTGCATCTAGCGGGGGAACGTAGAAATATGGGATGAGGAAAATCCTTTTTTGTGTGTCAAAAGACAGTTAAAGGTCATGAGAAACATGATAAAAATGACACATTTTGACACCTATATTTCATATTTTATTGCATCCCATATCAAACAATTTTTAGTTAGAAGTAAAACAAGGTCATTCTAGTTTATCACTGTTACAAAAAATATTAATGTTTATTCATAGTGTACTGTAATTGCAACCTTTCATTTTAGATGTAGCCTACTTGCATGCAAAATATATTACTATTCCTCCCTTAAAATAAATCAGTATCGAAACAAAATTGTTAGTTTGAAGAGGGAGGCTATATTCTGTGTATTTTTATAGCACCTAATCACTCAAGCTGCAACCCTTACCTAACTGGAAGTCTAAAATCAACCACAACATCTTTCATATTGTGTTATTCCCATTAGAAACACTACACTTAATAAAAAGTGCCAAAAATTACCATGGTTTTAGGCATGATTATGGTAGGAATTTAGTACCATGGTAATTGCTAGTACTAGTATTTCTGTCGGATACGATCACAGTATCTTTTTGTTTTAAAGGTATTATGCTAATGAACAATTTACACTACTGTCCATAAGTTTTAAAGGCATCATGAACTGGCTTTTTAAATTTTATTACATTGTTGTCTGACGTCAACTTATGACGTTCGCTTGGTTTTTGCATTCAAAAACATCAAAATGAATAAGTAACAAGCTATTTTGTACCCTAGTTTTGAGCCTAGCTGAAAAACACTCGGTTTTTATGGGCGTCTCCCACTGAAGACTTGGAAGTAAACGCCCACTGCTCTGAGTGGAAAACAGTTTTGCATATTATAATGAGTTTCAACTCACCCGTCGATGCACTTGGGGGAAATTGTTTTGAAAACGTCCAATGTTGTAACATGGCAGCCAGAACGATTCGCCCATGTTCGACCCAGAGTCCGTGTGTTGCACCATTCCTGTCGGATCCAATATAGATGGCACAGCACCGTTTTTTAATCTTAATCGGTCTGAAAATCCAGTCTTATTTACAAAACAATCCTCAGTGAAATGAAGGGAATAGACGACAATGTTTTACCTCATCAGCTGGAACTTCATTCGAAATAAAGTTTATCCATGCAGTCCTATTGGAATCCAGAGGAAGCATATGCAGCGACTGTCTTCTTCCACAACCAGGCACTGCACAATATTTTGTATTGCTCGGTAGCTCGATCCGGTTTGTCATAAAGAGGTAGACATCTATGTTATTTAGCTATGCGTGTAATGTGCGAATCGGTGGGCGGGGCTAAACCGGCCGTGTTGAAGTAGGCGTTGATCTTCTGCGGGGGTGGTGTTTTATCCTCTTTGACTCTTTCCCCACTTTGGAAAACGAGTCATTTGCTGAAAAGCTTTTATTGGACTAACAAGGATGTTTTCAGTTCTGAAACTTACAGGATATTCATATAATATGATGACCTGATGTCAAAAGCTCAAGGAAAATTAGATTTCTCAGTTCATCACTCCTGTTGAAAATCAACAAAAAAACCATTACACCTTAATGCAAATGCAGTTACAAATTTGTAATTTGTATATATATATATATATATACAAATATATATATATATATATATATATATATATATATACTTGGAACAAAATATATACGCTTTTGTCAGATCAAACTCATTCTTTTCCTCACTCTTTTTTTTCTATTTAATGTATTTTTTAAGTGTAGGGACACATCTAACCTTGAAGAAAGGCACAGGTGGTACAGCTCTCTATTTTTATCTTATTTACTGTCAATACACATTGAAAACCTCATTATATTGTGCACAGAGCTTGGATTGAAAGGTTAATAAGCAGCGTGTGTGTAGGGACAAATCCATCTCAACACATCAGCAGTGTCCCTGGACTATATCCAATCCTTCTTTGTATTGATCTCCACATGTCTCGTTGAGAGATCCGCATCCATTTGTGGGCCTGTAACTAATTAAACCTGAATACAAGCACAACACACCCACCTGCCCACACAAACACTGAGCTGAACAGATGTGAGACTCAGAGACAACGTGACGCAGACAGAGTGTGAGAATACAAACAACAATTTAGTTTGACAGGGTTGTCATTCCCTCCTTTTTTTGTCCTTGTCCACTATGTCAACTGATTATAACTTGTTTTAAAAAAAGACTCTCCGGTTTTGGCTGGTTCTTATAATTTAGATGGACATTTTGGGATGGCAGTGGTCTGGGTAATGTCGCTCACTCCTCATTTCACACCCAGTGTGATTACACCATCCAACATCATTCAGGCCTACTGTCAGTTTCAGGCATTACGATGTGACATTATAGCCAATTCACCCTTGAGATAATCAGTTTGTTACTTTAATAGGGTGCTAGACAAAACTTACAGACAAGCTGAGACACGCTCTATAGCAATACCTCTCAGAGTCACCTATGTGGTGCAACTTACTAATGTCCTGGCCACCATAACATCTCATAAGTGTGTTAGGATTCAGGAATTAAGGCAGAACTGAAAGGGATAGTTGACCCCAAAATATTTACACATTGTTTACACAGCCTGTTCTCATCCCAAGGCGTCATCTGAATGACGCTTTTGACCATGCGTTAACATCCGACGCACATGGCACCCTTTAGCGTCAATATGAGACCATAGACTGTAAAAAAATGGAGAAAGCGTCTGTGACGTCACCCATTGACTTTCTGAAGAACAGTTTTGAGGCTGTTTATGGGGGATATGGACGGCACCATGTTAGAAAATCTTTAGAAATACAAAATACAAATGTTCAGAAAGGATACAGAGGTGGTATGATGTGTTGTGTCAGATCATGGCCGAGACGTCAAATTCCACTCAGCGCAGTCCGATCAATCAAAGTTAACCGCCCTTATTTGTCATAAATTTTATATCTAAATACGATCTAAACTAACGAGTTAGAAAAAAATGCACTCCCCTCACAGTTGTCAGGCACTTGGAATCTATCGAAAAATACGATAAATGTCCATTGGACCAACCTGTAAAAGCATAAATTTATGCTGTGAAAATAGACATTTTAACATGGTATCGATGGATATTTGCTCCTTTTTGGGACCTCCCTCTAGCGGATTTTAGATGTATTGCAGTTTTTCGCACTTCCGGGTAAGCTTCATTTTTCAGATTAGAATGTTGCCGCTTGTATGAGGCGCGCCTCCTAGTGGTCTAACCCCAACCCTACCACAGACCTAAACCTACCCGCGTCATCTAACTGACGCTAAAGGTTGCCATGTGCGTCGGATTTAGACGCATGCTCAAAAGCGTCAGTTAGATGACGCCCTAGGATGAACGTCATCTAGGTTGCCATGTGCGTCAGATTTAGACGCATAGTCAAAAGTGTCCGTTAGATGACGCCCTAGGACGAGAATGCGTTGGTTTACACCACAGGATAAAAAAATAAGGTTTGCGATTCAGATTTTTTTCTTGAAAATGCAAGTTGATAACTCGCAATTCAGACTTTATTCCTCACAATTATAAGATACAAACTCGCAAATGTGAATTTGTTTATTGCAATGGTGAAAACTCACAATTGGAAAAAAGTCGGACGATTGCGAGAAATAAAATCACAATTGCAAGATATAAAAAATTGATTTGTGCAATGGAAATGATTTGTGCAATTGTCTTCTGTTTTTGGTCCCTTTTGAACATTCTGTTGACTATAAGTAACTTTGCAGTCAACTAGCTCTTATTAGAGTAGTAGTAGACTGTCAGCTTAATATCTACTAACTCTTTATTGTGATGGTCCTCCAAGAGACATTCTACTACTGTACATGTCAACTTATTCACTCTAACAGTCAACAAATACTAAAATTCTAATGAGAGTTAGTAGACATGTGGGCGCAACGAGCCAACAGAATGCCAACCATAAAAATAAAATAAAACCTTTACTTTTTTGTCTATATGAAAGTCAATGGGCTTCAATGATGTTTTGACCCAAACATTCCTCAAAATATCTTCTTTTGTGTTCCACCAAAGAAATAAAGTCATACAGGTTTTGGAACAACATGGCGAATAAATGATGACATCATGTTTTATTTTTTTTGAGGGAAGTATCCCTTCAGGAGAAGGTTTTAAATGATATTTTGTGAACTTTGGAAGATCATATTCAACCAAAGATTTCCCGTTCTTAACAAATAACATTACAAACACCTGAGTCAATATTCTATTGGCCACCAAACTGGACCATTGTTGCCAAACTGTGTTAAATACATGGAGATTAGCTTGCATTCTTACGAAATATCCATGTGGATCAAGTTTATGATTAATATTGGCGCACAGAAAAAAAAACAGCATGCATTATCATACAGTCGAATCAGATTAGCATTATTATGCTGTTGCTTGCTCGAACGTTGCATCATACATTCAGTTGGGAAGAAAAATTACATGCGCATCAAAACGTCAACTTGATGAATTGTAGTCCGCTGGAACTGCTTAGGTGACGTCTATGTAAAACGCACAGCCAGTGGACAGAGTCATCTTTACACTTCTGACCTGAAAAAATCCATTAAAAAGTCAGTGACAAATGTACAGTTATATCAACAGAAAACATGCATAGCTTGTGTGTGGTTGGCGGGTTTCCCTGGTGTAAAATTGTAGCTATCTCAGTAATTATAATTGATTGCTCTACAAAATGCACATCTTTGTGATTAGGTTTCTTAACTGAATGATCACAGCTCTTGTGATTTATCATATAACACCTTATTTATAATAGAAGTTATATTTACAAGTTATTTAAAATGCTTAACCAGTATATAATAACGGAAATGTTATTTAATAAATAATACTAAATACTAATACTGGATTGTAAATATAAAATAAAAATGTGCAATAAATATTGAAATATACTATAAATATAGTAGGGATGCACGATATATCGGCCAGCATATCGGTATCGGTCGATATATGTTCATTTTTAATGTTATCATTATCGGCCTGGTAAGGAAATGTGGCCGATATATATTAAAGCTGATAAATAATGTATTATTCCCGTCAGCTGAGACACTTGTTGAGCACTGTATATGTTTTTGAATTTCTTGAAATATGATTGAAATCTCTTCAGAAAATGAAAATACGGTTCGGTACAACATGCAGCGCAAATCTGTCATATCGGCTACACAACACTATAATGAGAACATCATTATAATTGTGCGCTTGGGACATGGATTCAATTGTGAGACTTTTGTTTTTGTAATCAGGCTCTCAAAATTAGATACAAATTTGGATTTAAGTTTATCGGCCGATATATCGGTTATCGGCTTTCAAATATAAAGTGTTATCGGTTATATCGGCCAAAATTTTCATATCGGTGCATCCCTAAAATATAGTTATTACTTTTTATCGGATGTCTGTTTGTTCTTTTGCATTCTGAATTGCATTTATTGATATTTTTATTCTATAAAATACAGAAGAATATATTATTATTACATGCTTTGTACATTACATTACATTTTTTTGGTGTTATATTTAACTGGTTAACGCATTTACAATCATTTAAAACATGACATGCCAAGAACAATTTTGAGATTATAGAGTCTCGAGATATTGAAGAAATCTCTTTTGCTTCCAGGTTTCAGTCTAATGAAAAGTAAATAATTATTCTATTTTCTTGTATCATGAGATAGTATGTTTACTATCAGTCACACCTAAAAGGCCCACTGAAGTGCCTTGAAACACACAGCATTATTCAATGTGTTGACATAATTTCCACTGAAATAAGACAAGGTGGAACATATAGCTCCTCCCCTTAAAAAAAAAAACAGCCAATAGCATATGTGCCGACTCGCACGTATGATCCGCTCTGTGGTATTGTATCTACATTCGCCCAAAATTGAAAGCATATTTACTGTCTGAATCATTCCCTATCACCTATATACAGTAGTGCACTGTGCCATTCACCATGTCGAAAACGGTAAATGTGTGAACAGGTGACTAATCAGATTTTCTGTCCAATCAAATGCTCTCTAGAATCTGATATGCAGCGATATGTCATCAAAATCATTGATCCATATTGGCAGAAGTGAGAGACTGTATGTTTTGAATGCTTATATCTTTTAAAAATACAAATTGTGTCGTTGTTTGGGAACGCACTTGCTTATAGATGCCAGCAAGGCTAACATATTCATACAAAAAGACAAAAAACGTCAATTTTGATTTCATGGTGACTTTAACTAGTCTAATATACAGCTCTGCTACTACATACCTGTCATCTCTAATTTAATTTCCTTCACGCTTCAGAAAACTTGGTGAGAAGCCTGAAAGAACTGATACCAGATTGTTGGGTTTAGTATTTTGTGCACGATCCCTTACCAAATACCCCATCTGTCATGCAATAACATCGGCTATTGGGTTTAGAGGCAAAGGCTTCCATGCGTCACGCACCGCGTTGCCCTCAAAAGATACCGTGTGTCTGCCCGAGGCTGCTGGAACCGGCCAGCCAGATCAAAGGCCCAATAGGTTGTCTGCACATTCCTAAAAATATTTGCTTGATAACAGCTGGCAGATTTTCTATATAACAACATAATAAGAAAAAGGTGCTTATAAGGAAACGGTAAGCTCCTCTCCTTTACCAAAGAGTTCTCTTTATGCAAAAGGCAATATTGGGAAGTGGGTCATGAAAACAAGAGACAGATGTTTTGATTTCCTCCATCGCTGGACATGGTGGATCTGAGACTTAATGCCTAATCAAAAAGATCAAAATGCGCACTTATTGATAAAGAGACAGGAAATCATATCGCGTGTGATGGATGCATGCCTGTGTCGTATGAGAGTTTTGGTGAGATTTATCACAATATTAAGATGGCTGAACTTTGGGTCAAGGCTACGAGCCAGATGAACTGTCAATGCTGGTGAATGTTCGCAGTTGCACTTTCAGGTGTTCTTTTGGGAAAGGAGGGAATGTAGCACATAATCATGTGACTCTCCAATCGTAATCAATGTTAAAAAGAACTTGATAATGGATGTTAGTAAATGACAGGGTACAGGACACCTGTTAACATTGCTGTACACTTTAAAATACTCTTAAAAAGTAGTTGTTACGGAATATACATGCTTCAAAATAATATGCTTAAAGGAGCTGTATGCAAGATTGCGGCCAATACTGGTCCTGCAATCACTTTTAAATTAGGGTGTTTCCCCCCCTTCCCACTTGACTCGAGGTTGCCAGATATGCTGCAGGTTCCATGTAGGCTGCTACAATGGCAAGTGACGAGTCCTACACAGTGAGTTTTTTTCTGTTAATTATCAATTTCGGTATTAAAGTACCGAAAATAAAGTATTTCGGATTCATATCAAGTTTTCTTGGGTTTCGCAACGTTAGAATTTTTTCATCCGATACCGACACGTTTGTATCTGCAGATGTGGTCACTAGAGAAGAGCTGGCAACACGAATGCCGCAACACTACTGAGTCCGTGATTGGTAGATCGGTGGAGGGTGACGCATGAGAAAAAAAAACACAACTTGACAACATCAACATCAGTCAAGGGCTGCAACTTCACTTTTTAAATGACAATATCCTGGCTTAATATCTAGTGACATGTCAGGGAAAATTTATGATCAATTGCATACACCTCCTTTAAGTTTAAACTGAATGTAAGGTTTTTGGACACTCTGCAATTGCAATTAAATGAAATTATGCATGAAATGCATTATTGTTTAAATTTAGATTAAATTGACTGATCCCGAGTGCCTTTTTAAAACTCTTTTAAGTATATTTTTGTAATCTTTATCTCAAAATATAATATTGAATAATACAACAGTTAAAATTATAATGAAGTACTTTACATTTAGTATATTTAGTGCTCTTAAATAAGTGTACTTCTTTAAAGCACAACAAAACATTATTAAATTGCTGTGATTTAATGTCAATTACATTTTTTTAAAACTTTAAAGTACACTTTTTAAGTGTGTTAAGAAATAAATTATTGAGATACCTTTTATTTTATTGACATATTATCTGCAATTAGACTTTTTTTTTAAATAAAGTTTAAAAAATTTTAAGTTAAAGGTGGGTATGCGATTTTCTTTTTTGACCATTTTTTTTAATATCACTTGAAATCCTATTCCAAACCCACTTACCGCCACTGAGTTAGAAGCACTGAAATGATAATTAAGCAATTTAATCATCTATGGAACGGGCAGGACTCAAAAAAAAACTCCAGCCAATCATTTGCCAGACCACTTAGAATCATTGGACAGTAAGTGCCTCAATCAAGTGGTCGTACCATACCCCCCCTACCCCTCGCACGCATGACCCCTTCGTGCCCACACCCAAAGCTCGTGACCTAGTCAGAAAAAGTGCAAGTCACCCCAGTACAGAGAGAGAGAGAAAGAGAGTAAGTGCATAATTGTGCGTCCATGTTCTTCGAATGAGGTGGAGTCAGGGCCAGCGTTAGAGGGAAAGAAGTTAGGACCTTTTGAGTTGTGTATTTTCAAAGTCTGCCGGCAGTTTTGCAAATCCCATACCCTACCTTTAACTAAAATGGCACATACAGTTAAGCGCACCTCTTTTTTACAAGGTTGTGCAAACATAATCCAAGTAAATGTAAATAATGCTGCAATGCATACAGCATACCATAACAAATATATTCAAACATACTTGCTTTGCACCCGTAACATACCTATGATTTATAAGCAAGTAACATACATTTACATTGCTTAACAGTACCAAACATACTTTTAAGAGCAAAGGCTTGTTTTGGCAGAGAGCAGCCATTTATATTCATTTGTGTTATGAACATCACACAGACTTCCCTCTAATGAATCTTATTAGTACATTAATTGCAGCTGGATCATGGATAATTATTACAATGATTAGTTGAGCAGGCACAGCTGCAAAACAAAGGCCTGCAGAGAAATTGTGGAATGGCAATTCACAAGCCTAACCTGCTGTCATGCATTCTGCAGCATATATCATCAATACTATGCACAGCATGCAAATCAGTATGCACATTTTCCTACTACAAATACCTGCTGCTGAATGTGGAGCATACAACTAACACACTGCGCAGTCTAAGGTATCCCACAACGCAATGCACTCAACATCAGTGCGTGTGGCGCAAATTTTGTCACCAGAGTACATGCACCACATGATTTTTATAAGTATGTGCAAGCCACACACACAAATTGAATTTGTTTCACACTAATCAAT
Source organism: Cyprinella venusta (assembly GCA_038021265.1). Lineage (NCBI taxonomy): Eukaryota > Metazoa > Chordata > Actinopteri > Cypriniformes > Leuciscidae > Cyprinella > Cyprinella venusta. The sequence goes on from CM075871.1 coordinate 11,705,501, forward strand.
TGTTCCACAAGTTGGCAAAGGTGCGTTCAGATCATGCCGTAATTACGGTCAATTCTGAACTGTGAAAAGCATGAGAACATGGAGCAAGACTAGGCTACAGAAGATTTGAGAGAATTGTGAAGTACCTCAAGGTATACATCATTGGCTTTCTGGAAAAATCCTTAAATCCTGGAAAGAACAGCAATGCGTAAGAAAACAGAGTTGCGCAGTTCAAAGACGATACTGTTTAAGTTGAAGCACTTTTCACACCAGTCTTCTGTCTGACTGTTGCTAGCGGAGATACGAGACACCTGTGTTTTGTAAAGGAGATGAGAAACATGTAGCGGACACGCACACAAACGCCTTACACATTTTAAATCAACAAGGCCCCATAGTGCGATCAGACGTGAGAAAAGGGCCATGGAGAAGAACATGTGAGATACAACACATGGCTCAGTTTCTCATTTCCAGGGTGGAAGGCTTCTGGCTGTCAACAGGACAGTGTGTGTGGAGGAGGGGCGAAACACGCGTCCCAGATGTGAATGTCAATGTTTACATTACATTATTGGGCCGCAAGACCAAATACTCACATATGAATGACGCATTTAATACATTGGCAGGTCAAACTTCTAATTAGATCTTCGCATTTTCAAAAAAGGCAACTGGCTTTGTAAAAATCTTGGGTCCATCATTAAGTATAAAGGAAAAATCATAAGTTTGATGGCTGAGAAAAGCAACAGTTAAAGTTCTGAAATAACATATAACATTATATGTAAGCATTAATAAGAGTGAAAAACGTGTGCAAACTCAAAAAATAAAGTAGTGACAGAACAAGCTGAAACCTTAATATTAAAATGTTATTGAATTGTTTTTTTTTGTCAGTACAAAAATATAGCAAAAAAGTAATGTTGTGAACTATTATTACAATTAAAATAACGGTTTTCTATAATTAATTGTCATTTATTCATGGGACGCAAAGCTGAATTTTCAGCATCATCAATCCAGTCTTCAGTGTCACATGATCCTGCAGAAATAATTTCAAATATGCTGATTTTATGCTCAAGAAACATTTCTTATTATCAATGTTGAAATAATTTGTGCTGATTAATATTTTTAATTTTTAATATATTAATATTTTCAGAATGGCAAAAAATATATATATTTTGAATCATTTTAAAGTCTTTAGGTCTGTAACACCTAACAATAATTGTAAACATAAGTTAGGCTAATTAAATACCATAAACTAACAATGAACTGTTTTACAGCATGTATTGTAAAATAATAATATATTGTAGTATATTTTTTACATATTGTAGGCAATATGTAAAAAATATGTATTTAGGCAATATGTATTTTTTACAATATGTAGGCAAATTTCTACATATTGATCATCAAAAATACACTTATAAATTAACATGAAGCCAGGTTAATAAATACTGTAAACTGTGATAACTAATGCATTAACTAAAGTAAAGCAAAACAAAAAAACAAAAAAGAAAAAAAATAAGAAACCTACTTGAAGACTGGTTTCTATGGAAACAATGATGTATTGGTTCTGTTTTAAAGTATTTATGTAACCCTAAAAAATTGCAGCTATAATATTCACAACACTTAACGCTATCTGTAATAGCCATTGTTCAAAGCATTACCGGAGCACAACATTTGAGTTAAATGACGATAAAGAAAACAAGATGAAAGGGAATGGATCACAAACTTTTGAAATGTTTGTATTCCAACGATATAGAGTCTGGAGAAGAGAGCAGAACACCGGGTACTTTATTGTGGAAAAAAACGTGACATAAGGAAAAGTCTTTTCTGGCACATACGTCAGTCTTTATACAAAAACAGAAGAAAGGCTACAAATCTTGATCATTTATACAAATGCACTGTTCCAAAAAATATTTTTTTTCCCTTCTTTTATTGAGTAAACTCGTTCTCTGCTCTGCGAGCACCAACCGCGATATCACCACCTTTCAAAATCCCTGAGGAAAGACAAACACACTCACGCCTACGGGTGCAGGTGTCTTAGTCGTGTAAGTCTGCATTGTGTGAATCCATTTGAAAACTCATCTTAACAGACACACTGGGTACAGCTAAAAACAGCACAGAATTGATGCAGTCACAACCGGTACCACTAGAAACTACTCAGATAACTTACACTGTGGAGGACAGACAAGACACAATCACGTTACGACAGACGAATAAAAATACAAATGGTTTACTATGGTAATGAGGACTGCACATCCTTAACATGGGAGGTTGTTATTCCAATCTTATGCTACTCTCTGCTACTGTATATATACACTACCGGTCAAAAGTTTTAGATCGGTAAGATTTTTTAAGTTCTTAAAAGAAATCTCTTCTGCTCACCAAGGCTGCAATTATTTGATTAAAAAATACAAAAACAAACAAACAAACAAAAAAAACCAAACAAACAAAAAAACAGTAATATTGTGAAATATTATTACAATTTAAAACAGCGGTTTTCTATGTGAATATATAGTGTAATTTATTCCTGTGATCAAAGCTGAATTTACAGCATCAATACTCCAGTCTTCAGTGTCACATGATCCTACAGAAATTATTATAATATGATGCTCGAGAAACATTTATGATTATTATCCATGTTGAAAACAGTTTTTTACATTTTTATTTCAGGATTCTCTGATGAATAGAAAGTTCAAAAGAACAGAATTGATCTGAAATAGAAAGCTTTTGTAACATTAATCATTGCCATTCAAAAGTTTGGGGTCAGTAAGAATTTAGATTTTATTTTTGGAGGAAAGAAATTAGAAAATACTTTTATTCATCAAGGATGAGTTAAATTGATCAAAAGTTACAGTAAAGGCATTTATAATGTTAGAAAAGATTATATTTTAAATAAATGCTGTTCTTTTGAACTTTCTATTCATCATAGAATTTTGGGGGGGGAAATGGTACATGACTGTTTTCAACATTGAAAATAATAATTGATGTTTTTTGAGCATAAAATCAGCATATTAGAATGATTTCTGAATGATCATGTGACACTGAAAACTGACGTGTAATCAGCAACAGAAATTATGTAGAAAATCCAGCTTTCAAATTACATTTTAAAATATATTAAAATAGAATAATATTTCACAATATTACTGTTTGTCATTTTTTTTTTTCATCAAATAAAGCAGCCTTGGTGAGCAGAAGAGACTTCATTTAAAAACATAAAAAATCTTACTGATCTAAAACTTTTGACCAGTAGTGCATGTATATATATATATATATATATATATATATATATATATAATATATATATATATATAAACACGATGCCCAACATTATTTTATATATTGTGTTTTTCCTAATCTGTCTAATTTTCATTAATATTAGAAAGATCAGACTGTATTGAGTTATTATTTGCATTTGAGGTTAGTAACTTTGGAAGGAAAAAGAAGACAACAAAATTAGAGACGTGAAGAAACACGATCGTCTTAGAGACCATCAAGATGAATGCATGACAAATTCTGGGTTTATTCCCTTTAAAATGCTCCCTTTACACACAATGAATCTCAATGAAACAATGGATGAATCAGTTCAGCGCAAAAATGTGTTATAAAAAAGGGCATCTTGAATCAGAAAACTTTAATACACTTTAACACAGAGCCAGCTGTTTTTCTTTTCTTTTTTCATCAAGACAACACAAAAAGGAATAAGTTAATACTGACTCAGCTGTCCGACATGGCATTTGTTAGGACTTTAAAGGGCTAGTTCACCAATAAATGAACATTCTGTTGTTTATTCACCCTTATGTCATAACAAATACATTCGGTTGCAATGAATGGGAACTATAATCATAAAAGTGGCTTATATAACGTTCCTGACACAAAGCTATCATATAGCTTCAGAAGGTGAAGAATATAGCTCATGAGTTGTTTGACCACTCTTATGGTGCTTTTCATCTTTTTTGAAACTCCATTGTAATAGCATGGAAAAGATACATGATTTTTTCCACATTTGTTTTTCTTGAGTTTCACTGAAAGAAAGTAGGTCATGTGGGTTTTAGGGCGAGAAGATTCATTTTTGTGTCAGAATTCTTTAAAATAATGGAGAGGCTCATACTACAAAAATCCTTCATAAAAGTTGTTGGGAGCACCAAGTTAAAGATCAGGAACATGCACGGAATAAAGACCATCATGAAACAAAGTAATCGCTGAATGAACTAAACAAGTAATTCGCATATCGTGATTCTGGCTCATCGTGTTCTGTTTGAGCAACAACATCATACTGTGTAATGTGTCATTTTATATATTAGGCTCCATCTATACACTCAAACATAGAAGAAAATATTAAACCAACAATACATATAAACACATATATCCCTTACAAAACTATGGCTGTATATTGTTAGATAGGTGCAGCAAGTAAACGTATCTGTATTTGGTTAGGAGTTACCAGTCAAAACTTTGCATTTCAATTCAGTCAAAAGGACATTACCAGCGGAACTAATCGATGTCCATGGTCCTAATGTTCAGATCAAATAAACACACTACCGTTCAAAAGTTTGGGATTTTTAAAATATATTTTTGACAGAAGTCTCTTAAGCACAAAGGATGCATTTGATTTAATCAAAACACAGTAAAAACAGTAATGCTGTGAATATTTTTACAATTTAATTAGTGTTATTTATTTTAAAATGTAATTTATTTCTGCGAAAAGCTGAATCTTTAGTGTCACATGATCCTTCAGAAATCTAATCTGCTGATTTGCTCCTCAAAAATTTGTTTTTAATATCAATAGTGAAAACCTTGCTGCTTAATATTACATATTCTTGTGTAAACTGAATAGAAAGTTCAGAAGAACAGCATTTATTTGAAATAGGGCTGCAACTAACGATTATTTTGATAATCGATTAATCGGCCGATTATTTTTTCGATTAATCTATTAATCGGATCAAAAAAATCTATTTCATAACTAAATAAAACCCTAAATCAGGGTTGTGGCGAGCAGGACGAGGCCTCGATGATCTGATAATAACTCTTTGTGTGTTAAACAATCTACTTAAGGAAAACTTAAATTACTTAAATTTCTAATTAAAGAAAAACAACAAATAAAAAAAAACATATAACCATAACCTATGACAAAAATGCTATTGTAAACTAGATTAGTGGATAACTCAGCAAAACTTAGCCTAGAAAAATCACAAGTGCACAATAATTGTATAAAATCAAAACATTTAGTGAAAAAAAAACATTAGTTTTAGCAAATTAGTTCAAAAACCGTCCGTGTTGCGCGACAAGGGTGTGTGCCTCATGAAGCGCATGTAGCATGCGGTAGCATATAAACAATCCCTGTGACGTAATCAGACCAACTAATCGATAATGACATTCGTTGACGACGATTTTCATAATCGATTATAATCGATTTTATCGATTAGTTGTTGCAGCCCTAATTTGAAATCACTTGTAACATTATAAACGTCTTTACGGTCCCTTTAAAATGAAAAAAATAAATAAATAACTGTCCCCAAACTTTTGAATGGTGGTGTAACTGTGAATAAACTCACTCTGCTAAAGTGATATTCTAACAAATTAACATTTTTCATCCGAAATTTTTATTAGTAACGCAACAAGGAAATCAAACCCGCTGAATATATCCAACACATTCTCATCCTTTAGCGTCATATAGAACGCTATGAGAAAACGGCACTATACTACGCACATGGCACCCGTTATCGTTAATATAACACGCGCTGTGATGGGTAGGTTTAGGTGTGGGGTAGGGTAGGGTAGTCTCATATTACGGCAGATGATTTATGACGACTTGGGTTCGCGTGTTAAAAACGATAAAGGGTGCCATGTGCGTAGTATAGTGCCGTTTTGTCATATAGCGTTCTATGTGACGCTAAAGGATGAGAACGGGCTGATATATCTGTTACAAAACAGTTTTATGCAAATTAAGGCAAAATTTGCGAATTCAATTCGCTAATTTCCCTCAGGCTACATAGCTTATCGAATGTGTCTTTCCTGTCATTTTTGGCGATATGCAGCAAATGGATCCAATTTCTTAATCCCAGTTAAGTTACCAATCCACTAGTTATCTTGTGTTGTGGGCATGTCATCATGTCTGGATTGACAAAATGTTGATGGAACGATCGCTAAGAATTCTGCATCCCAAACCAAACTTCACATATTATCTGTGCTCATATGTACAGTGTCATTAAGGGTGTGTTCACACTTGGCAGGTTTGGTTAGATTAAAACGAACTCCGGTACAAAAGGACTAAATTACTTCTTTTCTTTTTTTTTGATCCAGACCAAAAGAACCAAGAGAAACAAACTAAAAGTGTGAACACACCCTAAGTCTACAACTTCACAAATCAATCATCGACAGTTGGCGTTTGTTTTTACAGTTAGAAAGACTTATGACATGTTTGGCTAATTATTTACCTAATTATGTTGATGATGTTTAGAAGATATTTTTTTTTTTGCGTCCAGGCGTTTCTGTCAGCCATGATGTGCTCATTAAATATTAATGATTCCAATCATATGAATAGAGAAATGACATTTAAATGTACTGTACATGCAGAGTATAGCCTCATGGGGGTTGTAGCACTCTCGATTCCTTCTCAGTCCCAGGGCAAATATTGCCCTTCAAGACTATTAAGCATTGACTAACTAATTAACATCTAATCTATCATGAGACTTCAAGTATGCATCTATGGGTCACTTCAAGTTAAGGACTCCCGACACGTCTGAAGAGCTCCGCGGTTCTAGATTGTTCCAGAATGTCTCAGTTTTACCAGACGAAGCCGCCCTCGCATGCTTAAGCATCCCATGGGTAACCCAGGATTTGAAGGTGTTCTTTGTCAGCCCTAGGATGTCAATTACCTCATTACTGAGAGCTCAGAGAGAACATCTCCTTTACAACTTCAGAGAAGCTGTCAGATCAAATGTGTCCAAGTCAAGGAGCCATGGTCCTTAAGCCCTGTTTTTCCATGATGTTCCACAGTTTCCGCAGGTTGGACTGAGTGATGGTATCGTCCGGTTTCAGCTGCAAGGCTCGCAAGTAATTGGCCTCCGCTTCTTGGAGTTTGCCATTGAGATGGAGAATAGCTCCGAGGTTCATGAGGGCTGCGGGATACTGTGGGCGGGAAAAAAAGGTAACACTTTATTTTGATAGTCCACTTTAGACATTCTACTAACTATAAGTAACTTTTCAACTACATGTCAACTAACTGTCATTAGAGTATTAGTAGACTTTCAGCGTAATATCTGCTAACACTTTATTTTGTTGGTCCCCCAACAGACATTCAACTGACAATAAGTAACTTAGCAACTACAAGTAAACTTATTCTCCTAACCCAAAGCCTAACACCTAACCGTAACCTAACCGTAAAGGCCAGTTTATACTTCTGCGTAGGGTGCGCGCAGTAGGTACGGCGTAGCATACGCACAGACGCGTCCCATACCGCGTACCCTTCCGCGTTGCCTGACGCACACCTCTTCAAAAATATAACTACACGTCGCGACGACGTGGACCGCAAGATCGGTGATTGGTCGGCTTGGTAGCATCGTATTTCCTCATACGCATTTCCGCACGTACCTTCTCACGCATTTCCACACGTACCATCTCCTCCGACGTCTTCTCTCATTTCTGCCTTTCGGTTTTAGTAATTTCACTAAAATTAACTGTTTTTCCACTTCAATAAGCTCCAACTCCAACATGATCCACTCTCTTTCCGTCGCTATTGCTTGTAGTAACCTAGCCGCGAGGAATCTAAACACAGTGGAACATTAAAACCCTCTGCCGCCAACTAGCGTTTTCGGAGCAGTACTGCAGAGCAACCAAGACCTGAACGCAGAAGTATAAATGCTCACAACGGCGTCGCCTACGTGCGAAGCCAACGCCGTACACTACGGCGTACCCTCGACGCAGAAGTATAAATTGGCCTTAACTGACAGTCAACGATAATATACTAATACTCTAATGAGAGTTAGTTGACATGTACTCAAAAAGTTACTTATAATTAGTAGAACATCTAAAGTGACTATCGAAATAAAGTGTAACCAAAAAGAACACCAGTTTAAGGAAAAAGTCACTTTAAAAGTGGTCACATTTACCGTTGCTAGGCAAAAATTTGTGCGATTGGGAGTTTTGTGAGGATGAAATATTTCACCAGGAAGATTGTACTCGTTCAAAGTTGGTTGGTTTGATAGTGACTTCATACTGTTTAAAATGGACCTTTTTGGTTTGCAAAATTTCACTAATGTGACTGGACCTAATGGAAGCAAATATTATTGTTTGCACGCTCATTCTAAACAAACCAAGGTTATAGCGAATCTTTGGCATTTTGGAAATGTTTTCAGGTTCACTGTCCATAAATTTAACCAGAAACTCTGTTATTCTACAGTCTATAACTCTTCTGGATGCACATCATCTATTTTACTTATGTCAGGGTTACATGAGTGATGTTGAATGCATCAGGCTTCAATGGAAACAATATGTTGTCTACGCCAATTCTTCTCACATAAGGAGATTTCACTAGATACATAAATCAAAATGAACCTTAACTAAACCCAGCATACCATGAGTTCTCACATGGACATACAAAAACACATTTGTTGCCGCACCAAAATTTCAACACAAATAAATGTTTTAATGTCTAAAATATATAATAAGTTACTGTGATTTAATACAAAACCATTTCTGGACATGCCTCACTTGCCACCTCTGAAGGGAAAGAGTTGTATATTATCTTACTCTCACGAGAGTAAAACTTACACTAACAGACTTTTTAGGCCAGCTGCCATGGTTTTCCACACGGAAAAGTAGAAAGAGGCGATCGTTGTAAAATTACACAACGTGTAAGTAATATATTAGCACTATTTGACCCAACACAGAGAAGTCAAACCTCAAAACAAGACTGAGCGACAAATGAACTGCAAACTGTGGCATTAACTGCACACAGGTGACACGTATACCTTCCTCTCAAAACCAAATATATTTAAAGACATATTCAGCAACTTTTTCACTATAACTCCAAGTATCCAAGTACACTGTAGGAAAAAATGTACTTTGTAGGAAGGACATTTCCTTTACCCTAAAACACAATATAATGTGTAATTAAATATATGGGTAAAATATCTGTGTAAAATCAATACAAAAATTCTTGTTACATGTAGTTAATAATGGTCTATAAATGATGCATAATTACAATTAACCATAAACCAAACCCTAATCTAACCCTAACCCTTTAACATGTAGTTAATTAATTTTACTCAGTACTTAAATGTATAATTACACTGAAACAAGGACACCTTAAAATAGAATGCAACCAAAAATTCCTTCATATTAAAACTGTACATTTTGCTGCCTATTTTAATAGACAGTTTTTAAAGTGTATGCATTTAAAATGTGGATTTGATATGACCAAAAACTTCATCATTGTATGATATATATATATATATATATATATATATATATATATATATATATATATATATATATATATATATATATATATATATATATTTAAATTGCAAAGGGATTATCCAGTTAATTAAATTATTTCATGAAAGTTACTTACGGTATATAATTTTACCATTTTATTTTAACCCAAAACGATCAATAAAATAAAAACAGTTGATTTGAAATTTTAAAAAAATATCAATATACATCCTTAACAAATGGTAAGTCTGGCATCAATGTGAAAACATCTTCATGTAAGTAAGCAAAATGGACTTGTGTAGCACTTCTTCGGAATGAAAAGTGCGTTATAAATAAAGTACATTATTATTATTATTATTATTATTACTTAAAAGTCAAGCCAACTCTTATATGTCCATATTTGTGTTTGTATACTTTTGAGAAGGGTGTAACATTTGATTGTTCACCACAATATAGAGGCAGTGGAGGGGAATCTGCCCCGCTGTGGCCTCCAGAAGTTTCCTGACCTCTTTCCTTCCTCTTCATCCTACACTCTAACCGCACAGTATCCCTCACAACACTATCACGGCATGCAGTCACAGCATCAGCAGTACCAGATGTGGAAAGGATCTTGGGACCTTTGTTGAAACAGCTGCTAAGGAGACAAACATCCCTAAAGACAGTGCAAAAGTCCAGACACTGTACAATACTGAAATGTGCCATTTTTTACTTAAAAAAAATTGTTAACATTTCATCACAAAAGTTATATTTTTTTCTCCTACACAGCTTGAAAATACAGAGTAGAGAAAATAAAATAAATTTGTGCAAAGAATGAATATAAGCAAACTAGGGCTGTCAGATGATTAATCACATCCAAAATAAAAGTTTGTGTTTACATAATATATGTGGGTGCACTGTGTATAATTATTTTGTATGAATAGAAATACACACATATGCATGTATATTTAAGAAAAAAATATTATTTATATATATAAATATTTACATTTATATATAATATAAATTATATAAATCTATATACAGTATATACAAGAAAATATTTCTTAAATATATACAAGCATGTGTGGGTGTGTATTTATATATATATATATATATATATATATATATAAAATAATTATACACAGTGCACCCAAATATATTATGTAAACACAAACTTTTATTTTGGATGCGATTAATCGCGATTAATCGTTTGACAGCCCTAAAGCAAACATAACCATCACTCAGACAAAGCTATTTTTTAAATATAATTAATACTAATGATACTGTTTTATAAATTAAACGTACATAATTTTTTATCTGGTTGACTGTATGATAACTTACTCCACCATTGTTGTAAAGAGCCGGTTTCCTAGTTTTTTGTTTCTTTTGTCTTCATTTCCATAATAAAAGTCAACCTCCCCTTTCCATTTTTTCCATTTTACACTTCTGTTTGGTTTACAAGAAAACTTCCTTTCAGGCAGCTGCACACTAAACATCAAACGCATTCACATATTCCAAAGAAATCAAACATCTGTGTGTTTTGCAAACCTCACAGTGCACGTTTCTGACACACCACATCTCTTTAAAGTTTGAGAATGATGCTGTGAAAACAAACGCCAAAACCGCCAGCAGAGCTTGTACAGTTGGTCACTGACACAATTAATGGGGGAGCATTTGAGTCACACTAATCAATTAAAGTCAACCACAATATGAGTAGGACTGCATGGTTACTTACATTGGGTCTCAGGCTGGCTGCTTGTCCGTAGTACTTCTCAGCAGCATCATTGAGGCTGGCTTGCCTGAAAGAGCACATAAACATTGCGAGTTACTTCATCCTGTCGCACAGGTTTATTGCTGGCCATCAAACCAGGGACCATTTGTTGACCAACTTTACTGCCACGGAAAAACTGAGCCAAATAGGGATATAAAACTGCCCGACTTCACAATTTTTGAGCAGAGAAAAGTGCCCTTAATTCTCAGGTCATGACCTACAACCTTCTGGATGCTCTTTGAAGATCTTTAGCTTCTTTACAACCTAAAGGTTTGTTTTTTTTCTATGTAGAAACACCCCACATGCATCTTCTAGCTGCTTTTACCTGCTGGTAGCAATAACTTCTTTAAAAAGTGAGTTCAATATGCAGACAATGGGTCTCATTCATGAAACACGAGCAGAACGAATTTGTGTGTAAATCGTGTGTAAAACGGTTCTGGAGTAAATTTTCGGATTCATTAAAATTTTCGTATTTTCCAAATGTTAGTTGGTACGCAAGAAATCTACACCTGCTCCCAGCCACGCGTAAATGGTACGCTTAACATCCAAACGTTTTGCTCATTAATAAGGCTGCATTTTAATTCACCTTATCGGGTACATATTTAAACAGCATTTTGAAAAAAAATATTTTATATAGTAGGCTAATTACATGCGTTTTTTCTTTTTACTTTTATTATGAGAGTCAGTAATAGCAGATCTGGTGATGGCGGTCCTTCTCCAGTTTGAATACGATTTTTCCGAAGGCAACTAATTTGTTTTTTGCTCTCAAGCTTAATGTCAAACCATTTTTTTCTCACTTCTGGGACTGTTCGATTAACAGATGAAACTCCATTAACTGCATCTGTAATATGCTGCCAATTGCTTCCTTTTTTAGGACTGATCTGCCACTATGTAGGCTACGCTTAAAAAAAATGTGGCGTTTTGTATGAACTTGTGGTAATAAAACTTCAATTTCTGCATCCGAGAAATCTTTCTTTTTCATTCGCATTCATGTTATTATATGCATATAAATGTCAGTCGGATATAATGGGCCTGATTAATGGTATAATTGAGAATGAACGTGCACGCGCATTCCATTTACGATTGGTTGGAATTCATTAGCACATACACACATTTTACTATCACATCTGACATTTACGAAGTATTTGTGAATCAGGAGAAGAGTTTTCGGGAAGTTCTCTTTACGCGCAAATCACTCTCATATTTACTCGTATATTTACGAATGTTTCATGAATGAGACCCATTGACCGGCAGCCAAAGACAGACTGGGTTGTAATGACGAAAGAGCCGAAGATTAATGATAGAAGACCGCTTTTCTTATTCTGCCCAGTTTTATAGACCCTCGAACAAACTGTTCTTGCCGAAAAGAGCTAAGGTTAAATGTTTCAAGAAATAGCTTTTTATTAAGACAAAAATAGGATGGGCTGTGCTTGAAACATTCAAGCAATGAGATGATGGATAAATGATGTCTGTGGAAAAGATTCCAGGTCCAGCCTTGACATTAGAGAGAAGAAGATGAATGAAGACATGGCATTAATATACCATTCAGGATGAAATTTCTACAAGTAAAGCTGAGTATATGTAGGTTAAGCAGCATTTCAGACACATGCTCTGTTGCTCATGTCACAAATGACTGAAAACCAGTAGTTTTAATTCCTTTATAATCATTAGTGGTTTTAAATTACGGTGGTCAATGGTTTTAAATTATGATGATGTCTAGTTGGCTTCTGTAATAAATAAAATAGTCAATTTGTAAAAAAAAATATATATATATATATTGTATGACTATATCTATACGAATATCACCTTAGTACATTGGCCATTATAAAAAAATGACGACTTCTGCCCTGTTGTTGCTTTCTTATGCAATATAAATGAGTCTTAAAATATGCAGCTGCCTTCATTTAAACTATTTAAAACCACTCATTTAGATGTCGGCTATCCATTTTGAAAAATTAATGATTTGTTAAATCTTAGATCTTGAATTTTCCCTAATGGCCTGACCTTTCTTGAACACAAGGGTAAAAATGATTTAAAATCTAAAAAAAAAAAAAAAAAAAAAAAAAAAATCTAAGATAAAAAGTTACACAAACATCTATGGGATGACCGGTTCTCAACAGTGAACTTAAGCATTTAAGCAGAACCATGTGTTACTGCATCATCCCCAACTCTGCTTTACAATCCTTTCCTCCTAAATGACGAGTCAGTGTAATTTTCACATTCACACAATAAACCATAGCTTGATCATAACCACAATTGTCTGCAGGGACAAAGAATTCCCTTTTAATCATCAGTTGGAAAGTGACCGCTCTTAACAGAGTCAAAACCCAACGGTATTAGGATTGGACTCTATGACCACATTCCACAACTGTAATATATGGTGAAAATCTAAAAGACAGCATCCACTTGAACTCCCTAGGTCAGATCTAAACCTCCAAAATACAATAATAAAAAAAAGTTTAATATCTGGTAACCAAAACTGTTCCTCCATCCCACCGCAATCTGCTCATTATATCATTCCAAAGTGGTGGAGAAAAAGCATAAAATAATTCATGGCTTGTAACTTAGATGGTTACAAGTTATGAATTATTTTATGCTTTTTCCTCCGAAGGTTGCTGTTTTACTGCATTACATAAGCGCTTCAATGGTAACCTTTTATAGTACAAAGCTGTAGACATCCTCAAAAAAAAAAAAAAAAAAAAAAGGGAGAGCTACGGTTTATGGATAATAATGGGAACAATGCTCAAAAGCAAAAAAAAAAAAATGCTAAAAAGCAATTTGTCTGAAATCAGACAGCAATTGTCATAAAATCTATTATGGAACGAGGGTGAATTTGTTACAAAAGTGGTGCTTAAACAGAGATTAATTTAGAAACGCTAAAACTTGAAGGAGGGTTTTAGCATGATGTAGACTGTTAAGACTTCCAGAACGCTATAATCCTCTTTAAGATGATGCATTTATGTGTATGTATTTATGCATTTATTAAATGTATCCCCTTAAAGCATCCCCTAAAAACCCTCAAAAAGCAATGTGCGGCATGTATAATGTATTGTCTCGACTAGATACGACACTTTCACAGACAAACAAAAAACTGGGAAAACTTGGAAGTAGTAAAATTTGACATAGCTTTTCCCTAGCGTGGCCGTGACAGTTTGGTTAGGGTGTAGAAAAACCAGCGGTCGTTTGAAGAGGGCAAGTAAAATGAAACTGATAGTAAGGAAGCAAACTTGTCGGTGCAGACGGGCCCCTGAGATCCGTAAGAAAACGCTACACATCTAAAGCGGTCTCATACTTCCCTGACCCCACTGAGACCATTCTGCATGTCCTTTCAAGACAAACACACCAGGAACTTGATCTTCAAATAAGTTGGACCGCAGGCTAGTATGAAGGCAGGGGACATGGCCTAAGACAGTAATTAACAACCAAGTGTTTGTCTAGCATAAAGCCCCATGCAAAATCAACTGAGGGGCTGTAATACTTTTCAGGAAGTGTGTAACTATAAACCATGTGAACTCCATGTAGTAATTATGAGAAGTGTATTCAACAGAAACCTCAAGGCGATGGCATTAATGCAGGCTTTCCATTACATGTCCTGTGGTGCACTGCAATAGAATGAAAGCATCCATACAAATGGCTAGGTGGAAAGACTAAGAGAAAGAGATAGAAAAACATCCTCGAATGCAGCGGTTCTCGAACAGTTTTGCTTCAGGATCCAGATTTTACATTGGACATCAAAGTGGAAACAAAACGCATCACCAATATTATTCGTCGTGAAAACAGGGTTATGCCCCACTCACAATCAAATTGACAAGACCCTTTAAAGGGTAACTAAACCCCTGGTCAGAGCCTGACTCCACCCACTGGCAATATTTGAAAATTGCTGAAAAAGAGGGCTGAGATAGACCCCAGCGGAGATAGAGGGGACAAAATTCATGCTAAAACACTATCCTGATCGTTTTCAATACTCGCAATTCCAACTCCTGACTCGCTACAGTGGTTTTGACGAAACAAGCTGGTTTTTATACTGCCAAGGGCGTAGCTCGTACCAAGAGCGTGGTGAGCTGAAAAGTGTGTACGTCACGAAGAACCGCTAACATCAAATAGGAAAATTCAACTGCAGTAGCCACCGTTCAACCTGAGAAGACGTTTTTACACCATATAATGTAGAAATAAAACACTTTATACACAAATGTCAAAAAAGTTACTCGAATCAATGACTGGTATCCATTCTTACAGATAACTAAAAAAAGTTGGTTTAGGGTTTAGTTACTCTTTAAACTCCAGTTCAATTTAAAGATTTGCACTGAATTATTTTTATGATTGTAAACAAAGTGGAACTGCAATTTGGAAGGAAGGAAGCAGAATTAAAGGAGGACTCTAGTCTATTTTAACATCTGGAGTGCTGTCAGTACAGACAAAAACAACAAAAATTGGTGTTGCCTACACAGTGTTATTCTCTTTTTAAAATTCGCACCCTGTTGACTTCAATGGGGCATGTTCTAAACCTGCTTTTAGCCTCTTAACATCTTTGATTTGTCATTACGAGTGCACAGCCATGTGAGTGGTGTTATTAAGAGTGACCACGGTCAATCTGACTGCAGTAGATGTGAAAGATATTGATAAAAATGATGTTAATTCAGCCAGCTCACATACCTGTTTTTACTTCCTGTTTTCGGTCAAAGTCCACATTAGTCGATTGTTGAGTTCAAGCGCGATCATTGGTAACTAAGCAACAGTGGAGACTGTCAGCTGATGACGGTGCTGTGTGGTGTTCTGGGAATATCAGCTCAAAAGGATATTTCATCCAAATCAGATGTTGAACATTATTTAGTTACCAAAGATCGCGCACACAAACTCGACAATCGACTAATGTGGACTTCGACAGAAAACAGGAAGTAAAAACAGGTATGTGAGCTGGCTGAATTAACACATTTTATTATCTTTCACATCTACTGCAGTCAGATTGACCGTGGTCACTCTTAATAACACCACTCACATGGCTGTGCACTCGTAATGACAAATCAAGGATTTTAAGAGGCTAAAAGCAGATTTAGACATGCCCCATTGAAGTCAACAGGGTGCGAATTTTAAAAAGAGAATAACACGGTGTAGGCAACACCGATTTTTGTCGTTTTCTTGTACTGACAGCACTCCAACTGTACAAAAACATGAGCTCAATGTTAAAATTGACCAGAGTTCTCCTTTAATATAAACTGAAATTCAAGCAAAACTAAAGTATAAATATATATAACATTTGTAAAAAAAAGTTTTTCAAGATGTGACAGAAAATCGCTTGAACGTTAGGCAAGGTTTTTATTGACCTTGGAGAGAAACAGATAGCTTTATGGGACCTGGATGGAACAACATTTCCTTTGTAATACAATTCAGTAAATTACGCATACTGTCATTCCAATTCAACCAAACCGAACCAGTCCGACTGGAATAAGAAAAATGTACGCTTTGTCCAGGGTCTTTAATCAGTAAAAAATGTTGTCTATATGGATTTAGCATGTCCTTCTCACCTGAGCATGTGAGCTGCACTGAAAACCACATCAAATTCTTCACTGTCCAACTGGGCGGCTTTCTGTGCCATGTCGGCAGCCTCCAAAAGCCGCGAGTCCTCCAGCAAAAACTGACCTGAGGAAGAAAAGGGAAATTTCATTTTATATTTGCTTTTACTCCCTCAGAAAGACAAATGTGAAATATTTCCTTTGGCTGTGGGACGGATAGTATGGTCTGCCCTCTCAATGATTCTGTGAAACATGAGATAGCAAGGCCGCTGCACGCCGCGCAAACCATCTGACAGACCATTTGTCCAATTGAGATTTATCCGATAGGCATGTTTCCGTGACAAATTAAATGCTTACTCCTGTAAGGTTGTGGAAAGGGGACCGACTGGGATCTGAAACCTCTGCAGTTCTGTTGCTAGAGGCATCGGTCAAGACCGAAGTGGAATAAACAACTAGTTGCTGTTTGGCAAAAGCGGCACTCCACACTACTGAACACTGCAGGGCCAAAACCAAACATTTTTTCCCAAATAGCAATGGACCAAAGTAGAAATATAAGAAGTGATGTTAAGCAAAAGAAGAAAGCTTAAAGTGCCTCAAATGCTTTTTACAAGATATTACCTTTTTATGTAGAGTAATATAGCTCTTTGTGAATGTAAAAATGCTGCAAAGTTTCAAAGATCAAAGTGTTAACGTATCCTTAAAGAAAGAACTGATTCTGAACTGCCTGAAACTAGTCATCAGTTATTCCAATCTTACTTCCAACGGTTTTCATTTCACAAATGTCTACCACATAGAAATGTCCAGCTCAAGTCATGCTCTGGTTGATCAACTACTTTTTTCAATGTTTCCTTATTGGACTTGTGCCTCGAACTGATATGGTAAAACCAACACCATTGTTGGTGTTCATATCACTGTGTATACAAGTGCTGAGAAAGCTTCCAGAGCTGAAATTGGGATACGGTAATGGCTGTTTAGTTCAACATCCAATCACAACAAACTGGGCAACAGATCTGACCAATCAGAGCAGAGTACACTTAAGGAAAGGAGGGGTTTTATAGAGAAAAAAGTTTTTTTTTTTTTTTTTTTTTTTTTTTTTTTACACTGCATGCATGTAAACCTATCATAGGAGAATTCCAAAACTTTTAAAATTAGAGACATATATAAAAATGTAATTCAAAACATTGCCATCAATTAAGGCATGTAAACAATTATAGCAAAAATCAGGCATAAATCAGCTTTCTTCCTTTGGTAAATGACAATGTGGTCAATCATGCAAAACGGAAAAAATAAAGAAGGCGGCACGTTCTCCAGGACGGTGGATATACACCAGAGAACAATAGAAGGAACTAGAAGATCATCCTTATGGCCTTTGGATAGTAAGTGTTCTAGAGATGCCTGATCAGACACGTACTAAATAATATTACGCAGATGCCTTGGCAGGTTTTGAGTGGAAAACACATTGTTGGGGTTAGCCAATGATGCTGTGTTTTTCTGGACTAAATCCATACATGAGAGCATCCAGAGACAGGTCAACTGTGAAAATCTAGGATTTGAGGAAAAACGATACTAGGAAGACTGATATGCCGAGATTAAAAAAAAAATGCATCCCAAAGATAATTCCAATTTTTTTCAAAACATTCATTAAGACTTTACATTTAAAACAAATACTGTTGATAAAAATATGATGGCATACTGTAAAATATTAACAATGCATTGCACATAGAATATAATTTTTAAACGTTTTAATTTTACTAAAACTAAAATATTATTTTTCTCACTCTTTCCATTTCAAGAAGAGCAAAATGGACAAAAATGAATGAAAATGACAGGGCGACAAGTTGATTAAACTCATATTTTCATCAAAAACAGTTCATATAAAATCGATGTAAAATCCACACAAAAATAAGGATGTGATGCACAATCATAATTCATAATTCCCTAAGAAATAAACTGAAAAAATGGCCATAGGCTGCAATTTGGCTAAGCCACATTCATGCAAATACACATAAACCCTCGTATGCCTTTTCCTTAGAGAAATAAGGTCTCATTATCTATCTTGGCTCGCTGAGGCGTGGGTGGTTTCGTCTCCCTGGAATAACATCTGTATACAAGGTACGCTTCAGATAACACCCAAACAATGATTTCCTGCAGAGCACCATCTATCTTGCTGTGAAATAGCCAAACATAACCTCAATTACAAGACTAAGCTAAAGAGTTAAATGGGAACAATTATGGCCTAAACGGAGAGAAGTAAAATTGTGAAAGTATTTCACGAATTTCACTGCATCAGCATAGCTAGAGCAGATGCAATGGTTGGGATCATATGACCTCATTATTTTTGAGTAACTGGATGACTAGCTAATGTGGTTTCAGCCCATGTGGGCATGTTTAGGAGAGATTAAAAATAAAGTATTACCAACCGTAATGCATATAGCAGTTTCCTTTAGTAGGATCGAGCTCGATCGCCTTGAGAAAGAACTTCTCCGCTTCAGTTTTCTGACCCTGAAATGAAAACAAACAAATCATAATCAGGAATTTCTTCAGGGCGAGGTTTTCATGGAATCTTTCACTTTAAACCTGATGATTTTTGACCTGATGTATAATGTTCACTGGAACAAAAGGAAATGTGTTTAGCAGTGCCTAATGCTGCTATTATTTATATACCCCTTAACAGCATGATTTACATTTTTTTTAAATGTAAAAATGTTACAGACTTCTTGCAAATAAAAAAAAGAAAAAAAGCTAAAATGCTCCCACGATTCACTTGATTAACATAGCATGAAGTTACCTTTAGACCAGCTGCAAATCAGTGAAATATTTTTATTTACACTGTATAATTTAAATCCCTAAAGCAGTGATGTGTAACTTTAAATCAATGTATTACATTCACAGTGATGCCTACACTATATACAGCCAGTGCTGTTTAACGTTAGACATGGATGTTTGCGAACTTACACCATGTCGAGTGTATGGAAGAAATAAAGAAAACCGACACATGGGACACTTGACTATCATAAACTATCAATGGGATAAAAAAGGGTTAGAGCAGTGGTGCAGTAGAATACATGTTATTCATATGGTGGCAAAACTACTTAGTTACTGATGTAACCTCAGTTCCAGTGGGAAATTTACTCGATTTACTGAAACCTATATGTAAAACGCATTTGCAGCTGCACAACTAGCCCATTGAGGGTCTGGCTCGCCTATAGGCTGTGCTGTAGCAACTGCACATCCAATGGTGTGCCTCTGATGTGCGACCACTGAGATCACTCAACGTCATTACACGTCAGAGCCCATCAAGTGACGTGGCCTCAGCATATATTAATCCCCGAATTCACCATTATAGCAGGTTTATACAACTGAAGCGACAACTAGCCAGTTAGTACAGTGCGGCTGGCTACGCAATACTTCGTTCCCTAAAGGCTAATTTATGCCTCTGCGTCGGACCTACAGCGGAGTCTCTATGGTATAGACTACGCGTTGGTTTTCATTTATACTTCTGCATCGTTGTCCGCGTTGACGTGCAATTACACATGCAGAGGGAGCATGTGACACCCGGGGAGCGGTTCACTCTCAGAAAAAAAGGTACAAAAGCTGTCACTGGGGCTGTACCTTTTCAAAAGGTAAACTTTTGTCCATTTTAGGTGTTAATATGTACATTTTAGGTGTTAATAAGTACATTTTAGGTGTTAATACGTGCATTTTAGGTGCTAATAAGTACACTTTAGGTGTTAATATGTACATTTAAGGTGCTAAAATGTACATTTTAGGCGCTAATATGTACATTTTTAAGTGTTAATATGTACATTTCAGGAGCTAATATGTCAATTTTACTGTAGGTCCTCCTAAGATGTACATTTTAGGTGTTAATATGTACATTTTTGGTGCTAATATGTACCACTATGGTAAGAAAGTGTACCTTTTTAAAAGGTACAACCCTGGTGACAGCTTTTGTACCTTTTTTTTCTGTGAGTGTAGCAGACCAATCACAGCACTTGTGGTACACGTAGACTCGCGTTGTTACATTTTTGGAGAGGTGCAGAAAACAACAATCTTCTTGTTTTCTTCATAGTAAAATGGCCGAGTTGCACAAAGTAATTAGGTTACAGTACAGTATGTGAATTGTAAAAAGTTTCTCGTGCAAATACAAATGTTTTTCAGGCACATGTGAAAGTCTTTACATTTTTTTTTTCATTTTTGCAAAGGTACCTCCGTACTTCTGAATTGTCTACTGATGAGCCAAAACAATATGACCAGTCACAGGTGAAGTGAATATCGTTGATCATCTCCTAACAAGGCCCCATATTAGGGTCTGGGTAGATTAGATGGTAAACAAACAATCAGTTTTTGTAATTCGTAATCAACGTGTTGGATGCAGGAGAAAGGGCTAGGAATAAGATCTGAGTGACTTTGACAAGGGCCAAATTGCTATGACAAGGTGACTGGTCAGGTGGGTCAGAATATGGCAAGGTTTCGGAAACGGCAAGGTTTGTGGGTCGCACCTGTTCAGCAGTGGTGAGAATTTACCAAAAGTGCCACAAACCGGCGACAGGGTGTTCACGCAAGTGTTGGAACTGGACCTTGATGACCTTCACCATATCTGATGAGTCCAGTTTTCTTTTACATCACATGAACGGCCGTATACATATGTGCCGTTTACCGGGAGAAGTGATGGCACCAAGATGCACTTTGGGAGACGACAAGCCGGTGCATGGACTGTGATGCTCTGGACTAAATATCCTGCTGGGAAATACTGGTCCGGCCATTCATGTGGATGTAAATTTGACACGTGCCACCCATTGCAGTTAAACGTTGTTGCAAACCAGGTACACCCCTTCATGACAATGGTGTTCCCTGGTGGAAGTGGCCTCTTTCAGCAGGATAAGTCACCCTGCCACCTTGCACACATTGCGCAGGAATGGTTTGAGGAACATGATGAAGAGTTCAAGGTGTTGCCCTGGCATCCAAATTCCCCAGATCTCAATCCAACTGAGCACCTGTGGGATGTGCTAGATCAACAAGATCCCTCCACGGAGGCTCCACCATGCCTTGGCGGGTCAGAGGACCAACAGCATATTAGGCAGGTGGTCATAACGTTTGGGCTCAAATACATATTTTGGAGTATATACATATATATTATATCTGGGTTTAGATTCATATGAAAAAATATGCATGTCCTTATTTAAATAAGTAGGACATGCATCAAGATAAGCTTCGTCAAGTTCCTGACAAACACATGTCAGTGTCATTCACCGAGGTCATGTTATCACTCTAAAGCAATATCCTGCTTCACTCCCCTTTCCTCTGAACACACACCCCCTCCTTCTCTGCTGGACCCCCGACCCCTTAATCTGAGCATGACATCAGAGAGACAACAGACACACTGCTGTTCCAATGTCTCAGAGGTGTTCTCCAACGGATTCTGAGCGTGATTAGCGACGGAAATGAGAGAATTCAATAATGCAGCTGAAGCACTCAACACACACACACACACACACACGTTTGTGAATGGAGGTCAGGGAAGGTCAGCACAACTGGGAAAGGACTGAGCTCCATTATGTCTCCTCCTTTCAACCCCTGCCCGTGAAGATTTCCCTGTCCCCTCCAGGAACTGACGCCTGGGACAATGATGGTGACTGCATGAACAATTCCTCATTGTTAATGTATATTTTTTTTTTACATTAATTAATGACATTAAGAAGACTGACAAAAGTGACAGTGAACACTTTTACACTATTGCAAAAATAATCAATTTCAAATAAATGCTGTTCTTTTGAACATTTTTGAACATTCCATAAAAATATATATATTTTTTTTTTTTACAAAAAGCAGCACCGTTTTCAGCATTGATAAGAAATGTTTCTTGAGAACCAAATCCACACATTATAATGATTTCTATAGGATCATGTGACACTGAAGACTGGTGTAATGATGCTGAAAATTCAGCTTTGTCAAAAAATATTTTTAAATGTTTTTTTTAAGACCGAAAACACGGGGAAATGAATGTGATGCATTATCTAAACCCAATTTAAAGGGTTTTTTCTAATTATAAGGCTGACAATTTAATGTTTTAATTCAATGTAATTAATTAAAAAAGCTATAAATGAAAGCAATTAATCATGCCTTCTAATTAATTGCAGGTTTTCTATCATCAGAGCAATTCAAGCATGAAATACGTTCATTTCTAAAATGTGCATTTCATTTGATTAATTTGCATATGATATAGTTAAACCAGTTCTTAATTTTATTCAATTGACAGCCCGAATAATAATACATTTTGTTTACAAATACTGAATGTATTGCCCTCTCAACCATTCGAGTTTGTTTAAGGCCACTCATGTTTTCCTCTGCTTCTGCATTAAAGGAGTAGTTCATTTGAAAAAAAAAAAAAAAAAAAAAAACCTTTTGCTGATAATTTACTCACCCCCATGTCATCCAAGATGTCCATGTCTTTCTTTCTTCAGTCGAAAACAAATTAAGGTTCTCGATTAAAACATTCCAGGATTTTCTCCATATAATGGACTTCAATGGGAACCAAATGGTTCAAGGTCCAAATGAGAGTTTCAGTGCAAAAATCGGTCATTTAAAAAATAAATAAAAAAGTTTTATAAGCACAAATGCTGGCCTTGCTCTGTTCTGTGATGAGCGTTCGTGACTCTCCTGTTCAAACTCGTTCATCAAAATGAACAAATCTTTTTTCGAGTCATGACTCGAAGGGTCCTAGATAAGACCCTTACTCATCGCCTGGTGTCGTTTAAAGCCCTTTGTAGCTGCACTGAAACTCTCATTTGGACCTTGAACCGTTTGGTTCCCAATGAAGTCCATTATATGGAGAAAATCCTGGAATGTTTTAATCAAAAACCTTAATTTCTTTTCGACTGAAGAAAGAAAGACATGGACATCTTGGATGACATGGGGGTGAGTAAATTACCAGCAAAAGTTTTTTTTTTTAAAAGTGATCTACTCCTTTAAGCATGTTCTGGCAATTCATGCAACTCATCAAGATTTGCTACTTACTGGTTACATGTGCGCATGTTTTTTTTTAACAAAAGGTAAATTTAAATCTGTTATAATGTAATTTCCCTTTAAAAGATGAATATTTGATGATAACTTTTACTTTTCAACACTGTTTAAAAAAATATAAACTGTAGTCTACAGTATAGCTATTAGTATTAATTGCATTTCATATAATATTAATCGACATTCTCTGTGATCGTTTCACGCTACGGTAGTTTTTTTCTACAAGGCAGCACAAATCGCCAAAACAAAGCAAGCAGAAAACACAAGGACCTGAAAGCTTTGATCCGAAAACTTTGTTCAAAATCAATACGGCTCTGAAGTCAAGACAAAACCTTTTGAATGTGCTTTCACTCGAGTGAGTTTCATCACAGCAGTGTGGTTCTGTGATGGATTGACTATGTCTTTGGTGGAATGACTTTGTTTTGGCCAGGACAGATTTTTCA
Organism: Cyprinella venusta; assembly: GCA_038021265.1. Classification (NCBI taxonomy): domain Eukaryota; kingdom Metazoa; phylum Chordata; class Actinopteri; order Cypriniformes; family Leuciscidae; genus Cyprinella; species Cyprinella venusta. Next base: position 11,729,623 of record CM075871.1, read on the forward strand.
GCCCAACTCCTGCAAAAATGTTACCTTCTCCGTTCCACTTGTTCCACTCACGTCCACATAAGCCCGCATGTAAAAGTAGAATTTTTTTCAGTATGTCCATTAAATTTCCATTAAATAGTTTCAAGTCAGGCCACCTAGCAACTACCTGTATAAAACGCTCCTGATATATTATTTGTTATTAAAAAAAAACAACTTTCACAAACCACTGTTAATTTGAACAGAAAATTAAGTATAGGCTACTGAATGCGTAATTTGGCATAGCAGAAAGTGTGCAAAGATCGCTCTCTTCATAATCACTAAAAAGCTGTCACTAGTTTTCGTTAATTTAAGCTAAATTAATCTAAAGTTTCATTATAATCATGAAGCTGACTGAACAATTAATCTCTCATAAGCATGTGAGAGTGTACAGAACTCATTTTACCACTCCCTCAGAGTTAAACAGTTGGTTTTTTACCGTTTTCGAATCCATTCAGCCGATTTTCTGATATTTAGAAGAATATCAGTAACCAGACCGTTTCTGGTCTCATTGACTTCCATGGTAGGAAAAAAATATATATATATATATATACTATGGAAGTCAATGAGACCAGAAACTGTCTGGTTACTGATATTCTTCTAAATATCAGAAAAACGGCTGAATGGATTCGAAAACGGTAAAACTTGACTGTTTAACTCTGGGGGGGGGGGGGGGGGGGGGGGGGTTGTAAAATGAGCCTATTTCCAAAAAAAGAGGAGTATCCCTTTAATAATGTTCAATTATTAAAAATTGGATTTTCGCTGTGGTATCGAAGTTAAGCGGGCTTTAAGTAATAAATGTAAAGCAAAGTTACATTAACGCCCTATGTTTTTTCTGGTTGATCAGATTCAAAAACCGTAATATGATCCGAACCATAAGTTTTGTGATAGAAACCGCAAACAACAGCAAAAAAATAGAAGCAAAAGCAACATTTGCATTTGGATATTTTATGTTTTATACATTTCTATTTGAATGGAGTCCCGCAAATCACTTAAATCTCTCGCAACCCGCGCAACCCGAGTGTCTTAATGCCCACAACCGCACTTGCTCATCAAATGCGTTGCATAGGGTCCGGCAGGAGTGCAGGCCACTAGTTTGAGTCCCTATTTTGAGATGTTTACGGACTGAGTGTCTTGGGGTTTACATCAACTAAAAGAGAAAGGAATGTCAAAGAGAGAGACAGAGGGACAGAAAGACGAAGCCCTTTGATCACACAATTTATTCTTGGCTGTGTGAAATGATGTAACCGACAGAAAGGTTTGGTCAATCTAAACTGCTCATAGTTTTATAAAAAATAACTTCAGCCAAAAGTGTTTCAAATTTTACCCACATTTGAAGTCAGTTATGGTACCAGCAGAAAAAATATATATATATATATATATATTACTAATACTTGTATATAAACAAATAAATACTTTCATTCAGCAAGTATATAAGAACAAATTCTACTCCTGCTACTGTTTTTAATAAAGTATATAGACATTTTGGCTACAGCTTCAGCCTTTTTGCCTCATTTTAATGAAAGATGACAGAAGACAGGAAAAATGTAGAGAGGGATCCCTTATGGACACAACACACACCTGATATGAACCAAAATGTCCAAAATGAGCACGACAGCTTAACATGCCTGGAACATGTTCAACTGCAATTTCACAGTGCGATTCCAAAAATAACTTTTATCTTTATAATAACATGCAAATATGAATCATTCACAATGAGAACAGGAACCTGTATTAAGAAAGTATGTTGACTTTACACAATACGGCTAAGTAGTAGAGATTCCATCACATTTCTCATTTGATTTTCTTGCCACAGTAGCTTAATAGTGAAGCTCCATTTCTGCTAGAACCCGTCAGAACAATCCCTCTTTCAAAAGCACACTGCTTTCCTTGTACTGTCTGCTGAGCTTTCAAAGATGCTAAATTAAGACAGCCTGTATTTTCTTTACATAATCAGCTGGTGGTGGCCTCATGGAAGAAAAAGGCCCGAAGAGGACCATGTGGAAGAGTTCCAGAGTGGAAATGAAAGGAGACAGACCCAGGTACACTCTCAGAGCAAGCTTTTTTTAACACATCTTCTCTCTTATCTGTCCACACGGATTTCGGCTGAGTGAATTCAGAACCAGGGCATATGTGCGAGTAATCCGGTCTTCTGTTTTTTTTTTTTTAGCTAGATTTAGCTAGTTTTTCAGTTCTAAATTTTAAGATCAGAGAGAAAGAAAGAATGCCTTTGGTTTTAAGTCATGACTTCTGGGTTTAGATTTATGGATGAAAAGGTTTCTTTAAATAATCCGGTTTCTTTATATAATAATTTTGCCAATGTGTGCTCAAGCTACATTATTTTTACAGGGTATTTAACGTTTAATGAGAGAATTTTGACTTTCAGATAAGGACATTAACAGAGTTACTAATAGGTCATTTATCTGGTGTCTCAGTTTTTTCTGTCTGTAAAAAGAAAGAGGTCCAATGTTGTTAGAGAACCTTTTGACTTTTGTTATATGGTCAAAAACAGTCCGCTCTATTTCAGTAAGCACTGTTTCTGAACTGCCTGAAACACCTTGATTACAGATTTTTTTCCCAGGAATGTACTCATCAAAATATTCCTCATTTAAATAATTCCAAACCAAGGCATATGCAGAAAAAAAAGACAGGTAAGGCCTGGTTGAGTTGTTTTAGTAGTGTTGTTACCAAATCCAAGTGTAAGCTGAAACTTGTGGTTATAGTATAATAAGGGATTTGCGAAACACACTTGAAGTGGTTGACCAATCACAACACAATGGTCCAGCCGACCAATCAGATCACATTGTACTTTTCAGACGGAGGGGCTTCTGAGAAAGGTACTAAACAGAGTGTTACTGAAAGAGTGGGAAGAGAGTGTAAAATGTAAAACAATGCAATAATGTAAAATGTGAAAAACAATGTGTTTATTTTGAACATTCGAGAAAAGCTATATAGACCCCAAAAATAATTGACATAGTAAAAGAGCATAATATGGCCTCTTTAAAGGGATACTCCACTTTTTTTTGGAAATAGGCTCATTTTACAAATCCCCCAGAGTTAAACGATTGAGTTTTACCGTTTTCGAATCCATTCAGCCGATTTTCTGATTTTTAGAAGAATATCAGTAACCAGACCGTTTCTGGTCTCATTGACTTCCATAGCATATTTTTTCCTACTATGGAAGTCAATGAGACCAGAAACTGTCTGGTTACTGATATTCTTCTAAATATCAGAAAATCGGCTGAATGGATTTGAAAATGGTTAAACCCAACTGTTTAACTCTGGGGGAGTTGTAAAATTAGCCCATTTCCAAAAAAAGTGGAGTATCCCTTTAACAACTAGGTAACCATCTATTATTAGTGTTCATTCGAGAGTGAGTTTACCGTCATTGCCAGGAGCTTGCCGTAAGTGAGGTGTGCAGGTATATGGTCCGGCTTGGATCGGAGAGATTCCTTATACCAGTGTTCTGCCTCTGTCAATTTGTTCAGCCTCATGTAGGCCTCTCCTATGAGGGGAGGAGACAGGGGTCAGGTCAACATGTCAAAAGTTAAGGAAGCTCATAACAACCCCCCTCGCTGTGGTTTATCAAAAATAGAGGCAGGCAACTGAAAATGACCCACAAATCATCTGAAATGTGATACTGGAGCCTTCTTTCGTTTATGTAAAATGAGCGTTGAGTGAAACCAACAGACGTTCAATTATTTATAAGATTACATTAGATTATTTTTATTAACCTTTTTTTTTCCCACGGAATATTTAAAAAAAATAATAATTAAAAACCATGAGGCCTCAAAAATAATCCTGCCGATGGCTTTTTGGATTTTTTTATGTTTTTGAAAGAAGTCTCTTATCCTAACCCAGGCTGCATTTATTTGCTCAAAAATACAATAAAACAGTAATATTGCAAAATATTAATTATACAAATATTTGTGTATAATTTAATGCATTCATGTGACGGCAAAGCTGCATTTTCAGCATCATTACTCCAGTCTTCAGTGTCACATGATCCTTCAGAAATCATTCTAATCCATTTCAGGATCTAATACGGTGCAAGACGAATAGAAAGTTCAAAAGAAAAGTATTTATTTGAAATATAAATCTTTTAAATAATATATATATATATATATATATATATATATATATATATATATATATATGCACTTGTTTCAGTATAAATTTTGGATTGAGCAAAAACACACTTAAAAGATTTATTAACTAATTTAAGTATTTACATTTTTTAAATAAAAAAAACACTATATATAAAAACAAACAAAAAAAAAAAAAAGATGTATTATACTATTAAATACAGCGCCCTCTCTGGCCTTCAGCTCAGCAACTGTCCAAGCGCCAACCCGACTCTTATAAATCCAGATGTAAAAGCAGACTCTTTAAGACACGAGTATAAACACACACTCCAATCCTTTAAACATCATCTAATACCTCAGCCAGCTTCATGCTCCCACCCATCTGCAATAACACACATGCTCCTCTTAGACAGATTATTACAGAGAGCGAATCACAGCTACTTCACTGAGATAACACAGCCTAAACATTGTTAATGTAATGTAATTAGAGCAAAAATAACATAAGCAGAGGGTACGTGACTACACTGAGGTTTCACATGACCCGCCAATCTGAATACAAGTCTGTCTGTGTTGAGTTGATGTCAAATATAGGACATGTGGGTCATTAAAACAGCCTCAAGTTAAATAACTCTGGAATTTTGTATTATATATATATATATATATATATATATATAAACAGTAATCATAATCTAATCAGTTCAAGAGAAGCATACTGTATCTTGCAAAAAGAAAAGAGAGGGGATCTTGTTCAATAGTTATTAAAGTGCTCCATTTAACATTTTGAGGAGTGCATTATTGATATTTTAATTTAAAAATCTTAACTGACTTATGCTGAGGATTCTTTTTGTATTGATACAAAACATGACTTTGTTGTTATTCAATCACAATTGATTACATTGTATTATACCAGTCTATTTCACTAAACCCTATTCCAGAGCTTATACATTATGAACGTGATGTCATGTGATATATTCTGTTTCGATCAATATACCACTTCAAATTCAAGAGAGACTGTTGACTAAAACACTTGTATTTGTATTTTTGTATGTAATTGAAAAAAAAAAGAAAAAAAAAAAAGAAAATCTCATTTAGAATATTCCCTATCATGATTAATGATGTCTGGTGGCACAATTGATTTGAATAGCTATTGTTTTGAATGGATTTATATGTATACGTATTTGCATGATTATTTTTCTGTCGTTTAAAGTACAAACGAATGCTAAAGATATTATTCCCTATAATGCAATTACAAATTGATATGAATAATATACACATCCACAAAATAATGTGTTAGGCACTGTAGACATAAGTAAATATTTACAAATATTTGGTTGTACCACCTGACCCCCAAAAAGTCAAAAAATGATTTAAAACACTTTGAAATGTTATTTAACAATTGATTTTTAATCACATAATTCCTGACTGCATTATGAAAATACAGTACATCCATTTTGAAAAGATTTAACAAAAAAAAAAAAAAAAAACTTTTTTGAAGCTTTATTTGTCATTGACCCAACGTACACAAGTTAGTCTATTTATCAATTTAAAAGGTTTGTTTAGCATTTCGACATCTGATTTCCTCAGTAAAGTTGTATTTGGCTCAGTTGGTCAGAGAAGACAGCTGTCAATTTTGGCTGTTAAAATGAGCTAAATACACAGTTGAAACAGCAAAAACTAACACAAGAACACAGAAAAAAAGACAAGTGACCACAAACGAGGAAGAAACAAACAGGGAAAGGAGAAAAAATACAGTTATGATGATATAATTGTGAGAAAATGGATTGGAAGGAAAGCTGTGGGCTGGTAATGTTGGATAAGATATTAAAATCCAACAGTCTGCTCCCATGCTTTAAATAAAATGGGATAATAATTCTCACGCTCCCTGTGTTGTACAAAGCGTCTAACTTATCTTGTGTGTGAAGCTGTTGACTCAAGCTGACAAAATCAATTCTATAGATCAAAGAAAGCTTTGGAAATGGGTTCATGAGAAAAAGCACCAATACAGTTACAGACCCAGACTTGTGAGACAAGATAAAAAAATAACAATATGGAGTTACACTTATGCACGGTATAATGTACAGTCAGTCAGTATCACAAATTAAATCTGACACTGACTTGTATCACCCTGAAGGGGTTTATTTTGCAACAATGACCTGCTGACTGTACATTATCCCACAAAAATGCTTACCAAATAAATACTGTGCATGGACATGAGTTATTGATTTGAGTTATATTAATTTAAATGATCTTGTGGACAGCTTACCTAGCTTATCTTGTGTATTTTATTATTTTGTAGCTAGCTTAAAGGCCTTACAACACAGAAAACAATCATCTTAGAAACCAGGGAAGACACTGCAATAATATTATATAAACTTTTTTTTAAAAGAAATTAAGTTTTATTAAGTAAAAACGCATTTAAAAAAGTCACAGTAAAGACTAGTATAATGTTACAAAAGATTTCTATTTCAACTAAAATGTTGTTCTTTTATACTTTCTATTAAATCAAAGAATCTTGAAAAAAACTATAATAGTTGCAAAAAGAAAAAAAATCAGCTTTGACATCACATTAATAAAATACATTTATTTTAAATCTAAATAAAACTTGAATTTTTTATTATAAAAGACTATATTTTTTTTTAAATCTTACTGACTAGTTGTATGCTACACTCTCAAAGGTACACAAGCTGTCACTGGGGCTGTACCTTTTCAAAAAGTAAACTTTTGTCCATTTTAGGTGCTAATAGTACATTTTAAGTAATATGTAAAATTTAGGTGCTAATATGTACATTTTAGGTGTTAATATGTGCATTTTAGATGCTAATAAGTACATTTTAGGTGTTAATATGTACATTTTAAGTGTTAATATGTCCATTTTAGGTGTTAACATGTCCATTTCAGGAGTTAATATGTCCATTTTAGATCCTAATATGTACATTTTAAGTGTTAATATGTACATTTTAGGTGCTAATATGTCCATTTTAGGTGGTAATATGTACGTTTTAGGTGTTAAGTACATTTTAGGTACTAATATGTACATTTTAGGTGCTAATGTGTAAGATACCAATATGCAGCCTTTGGGTACAAAAGTGTACCTTTTGAAAAGGTACAGCCCCAGTGACAGCTTTTCTACCTTTTTTTTCTGAGAGTGTAATTATTAACAATACTATCCTCCAAGAGAAAACAATACCACTGGTACGCTGTGATAGACAACAATCACATACTGTACAGTTTTTATATATAAACAGCAGTCATTATAAAAATATATATGACTTGGAATTAAGTATTCTAGTCATCTAGTGAGTCGAAAGAGACAAACTTACCAATCATATTATAAAGGCTCTGTGGGGCAAACTGCCTGGGCATCTTCTGAATTGCTTCTTTATATACTGATATAGCCTCCTAAAAAGGAGTACACCATCAATTCAATAAAAAGCCACAACTATAAGCATAATGAAGCACTCAGAATTAAAAGGTTTATAAATACAATGTGGTGCAAAAATGGGTTACGACTTTCATGTAATTTCATTAGATCAGATTTGGTGCAAACAAACTAAAGGGTTTAACTGCCCAAAAACCAGCTCACCTCCTGGTGACCCTGCTCATGAAGAAGCTTTCCCAGGTTATACAGGCAGCTGGTGACTGAGCTCTTGTGTGCATGAGGATCCTTCAGGTTTTCATCTGGGATATCGGCACACGTGACAAAGGTGCGCTTGGCCTCCTCTAGACGGCCCTGGTTCATCAGGACAATTCCTGTGTTCAAGTAGGCGGCTGCATGGGAAAGACAAATGGGTGAATATCCATGCAAAAGGTAATGAGGCTTATTGAGGCTCAAAGAAAGACCTCCACTGGGGCTGGTGGAATGAACTAGTTGATTTATGCAAATAAGCCGCCTGCAGTCTAGTCGATAAGGTGCCAATACACATTCACCATCATCCTGGCCAGACTCAACTCTAAATGAGCAGGGGAATTATCCACTCCAGCTGCAAGCTTAATTCTGATGAACTTAATAGACCATAATATACACACAGAACCACAGATAGAAATGAGTTTACATCACAGGATGGGGCAATCCATCACGACTCACACTCTTACAGATCTGTTACAGACGTCACACAAACCAGTCTAATTACACACCAGCTAGTGATAGACTAGATTTCAAGTTAAAAAATAAATAAATACCTACAAAAGCAAGGCCAAAATCTTTTCATACTATCTGGCAAATACTAAGGGATGCACGATATTGGATTTTGTCCGATATTTGATATGCCGATATTTTCAAACTATTTTTTTAAGTGCAAGCTTATTAAAGCTTCTATTAAAGAGCAGAGTGAGTGATTTCCTCTTTATGTTGTTTCAAACCTGTATGACTTTCTTTCATCGGTTTAACACAAAACACAATATATTTTGAAGAATGTTGGTAACCTAAAAGTTGACGATAGTCATTGATGTACTATGGAAGTCAATGGCTACTATCAACTGTCTGGTTACCAACATTCTCAAAAATAAGGGTGAGTAAATGATGACAGATTTTTCATTTTTGGGTCAACTAACACTTTAAAAGTCCCAAGGCTCCAGTGCACATATGATCATTTTCTCCCCGGGCATATACCAATTTAAGCAGAGCAGCAATTATTTCCTTATAACACTAAAAACAACATGGGAAATTATATGAGAAACCTTAAAACGGACAAAAATAGCACAGGCATCTCATCTTCTGTACACAGGACAAGCAAATGCATCAATATTTGCCAGATATTATGAAAGGATTTTTGGCCTTGATTTTTTTCCCCCAGTTAAAATCAAAGGTCTGTCATTCCTTGACAAGAGTGGATAGGCATGTGGATCAAATCATTATTTCTTTAATGCTGGACTTCACACACACACACACACACACACACACACGAACACCTTTCAATTTGTAGTTGCCTGGACACAGTAAAGACTGAGAAGGCTTGAAATTGTTCATAAAAAGAGGAGCTGTACTTACAAGCCAGTGTTGGCCTGCTCCCAATTGCCAGCTTATAGTAGTGGAGGGCCTCTGAGAATCTATTGTTTTCCTGGAGCAACAAACCCCTGCGATCCAAAGGAAGAAGAAAAAAAAAAAAACAAGAACAGTTCCAAAGTATGGTGTTACGACCCAATAGTGCAACACAATTCATTAACATTGACTATAATGGTTTATTTATTACTCGTTTCCTTTTTTGACACTTCATTTATATCCAAATTTGTTCAATGATATTTGAGGTACAGTACATAACTATGAAATTGACTTCCAGAGAACAAAAACTAACATAACGCCCTTGATTCTGTACTAATATTTCAGAAGGCTGGAGGAATATATATATATATATATATATATATATATATATATATATATATATATATATATATATATATATTACTTATGAATGATATAATTCTGTTTAAAAATAAATTGGCAGTAAAACGTTCCATGCAGTGGGACGGCGTGTGCAAAATCTGTCACGTCTCAGGCAATTGGGTATAAATTAAATTTTAGTTTATTTATTACTTGTTTCCTTTTTTGTTACTTCATATATATCCAAATTTGTTCAATGATATTTGAGGTACATAACTATGAAATCGACTTCCAGAGAACAAAAACTAACATAAAGCCCTTGATTCTGTGCAACCGTAATATTTCAGAAGGCTGGAAGAAAATATTTATATATATATTTTTTAACTTATGAATAATATAATGCTGTTTAAAAATAAATTGGCAGTAAAACGTTCCATGCAGTGGGACGGAGTGTGCAAAATCTGTCACGTCTCAGGCAAGTGGGTATGTATGCGCTTGTTGAAAAATTAAGATGCATCGAGGATCGTTTTGTAATCACATCACGACTCTCTGAATTAAAGCCAAATCGAATTGTGAGGTGCCTAAGGATTCCCAATCCCACTGCTTTATATGGATAACTGAATAGCCCAAATGTGTGCGGTTTATGAATTATGTATAAAGTGCCTTAATGCCCTGACTGTGTCTAGGGGGTCCCTGTCACCGTCCTCTGGAAGGCTGATGAATCTGGGGACAGTCATCGTCTGGCCTCTCGGAGGTTTCCTGAGATTTAATAGGACAGATCGATAGAGTCTGCCGCAAGGAGGAAGTTCGCTCACTCACAGGTTATACAACATGTCAGCCATGTTCCTCCGGTAGTACAGAGCGTTCCTGTAGGCTTGCTCGGCCTCCGCCACCTTTCCCTGGTTCTTAAGGACATTTCCCAAGTTACCCCAGGCTGAGGAACGAGAATAAAACATTTAAATTAATAGAACAAAAGAAATGAGGACACATCTGAAATCGATGGACAAACAACCTGCAAAATACTACAAAACAATTTCTTTTCCTCAGATAATAATAAAAACAGCTTTCCATGGCATTTCATCATGGTTGTACAAAACTGAAATGTAATATTCCTGTTGCCGTGGGGTAAAATATTTCTGGTAATCAAAATATGTAAACTGTATGTAATTTCTTTGTAACATTATTGGTTTAATCTTTGAAGTGGTCTCCAGACATTTTGCATTTTGGTTGCGGTTAGGTGACAGTGCAACATTGTGAAATTTTATGAAAATGTTTTGTGCTTTGAGATACTGAAATTGAAATTCACAAAAGGTGAATAATGCTTATGAGAGGCACAAGGAAGGGGGGAAAAAAAGTAAATTACATTAAAATAATGCAATCTTAGACACTACCCATGCATAGTCTGTGCCATGAAGAGGGGTTAGAGTGCCATAGCCTGTAAAATTGGATCACGGGGAGGTAATTACAAAGTCATATTGATGCAGTCTGGCTTGATAAATGATTTAAATGAAATTGTGATAACCAATTTGAGAGATTTCGCAAATGAAGATAACGGGCTGTCATTTACAGATTGAATTTAATAAGAGAGGATGACAATTTAACAGTTCAGTGGTTCTCCACACAATAAATGAATGTGATGCATAAATCAACGTGAGTGATAAACTGAAGAAACGTTTTAATGAATCTAATGCACTAGATATCTTGCTTACAGTAAAATAAGTAATAAAGCACTTGAAAGGAATTTGGGGCTATTTTTAGTATTTTTACACTTTGTAAATGTCAATATCACTTAGTTAAAAAAAACATAAATTAATGTTTTATATTTAAATTAAAACCTTTGATAAATACACTACTGAACTCTACCCTCAAATCTCAAAACTTCATGATGAGTAACTGCCATTTTTGGTTTGCAATAGTATTTTTTTATTTTGGGGAAATAAATGATCGCAACACATCCTACTTTAATATTGTCAAGTAACACAACTCCTAGTTGCTGTACTGTTGATGGATGAGAACTTGACTTTGGGGAACTAAATACTGCAATATGGCTGAATAAACTAGAATAATGGACTGAATAGAGCAGGGTTATTAGTCAACTAGAATTAAAACCACAAAAAAAAAAAAAAACATTTGTCACATCAAATAAAATATTCATTAATTGAAATATACATATCTATAAAACATATATAGCCTATAAAAAATGTAAACTTATTTAATTTCAGCTAGTTGCCAGAGCAAAATTTTGTTTAATTTAGTTGAACTTTAACTTATGTACTAAAATAACTAAAACTAAAATAACATTTAATAAAAACTGCATAAACATAATAAAAAACAACATTTTAAACTAAACTAGAAAACATAAAATACTAGTTCAAAATATTATTAAAAACCATTATATCTCAATGACACTAAAATGACATTTGAATAGAGAACAATCTGGAAAGCTTCTAGTAATATCTTTGAATAATCATATAATTATAGGGAACAAAAAATAGGTTGAATTTCCTGAATTACTTAAAATTACCTTTAGCAGGGTTCACAGATATTCCTGACTTGTATAGCATCTCCTCATTCTGCCAGTCCCGGTTCCTCAACACTGTCTTAATCCCAAAGAGAAGGACCAGGGCGGCAGAGCAGCCCAGAACCAAAGTTCTGGAGGACTTCCTCCTCAATCTAATGTATAAAGCTCTCATCCCCACTGCTACCAACAGGCAGAAGCCCATACTAGGGATGTACAGTACTCGCTCCGCCACCACAAAGCCCACATAGAAGAACAGGTTGATGGCAGGCAGGAAGGGAACAGCCAGTAGACCCAATGAGAAGACCACCAAACTCTCTGTGGTGGGTAAAGACGACGAATAGTGTTTCGCAGTCCCGTTTGTTCCATTCACATGCACTGAGTTGGAGTAAAAACTCGAGAGTTCATGATCAGAGCTACAACTGTGTCCGTTCGTGGACTTCCCGTTTGCTACATGATTGGCTTTCCCGTTGGTCTCCTTACTTTTGGTTGGGTATTGGCGAAGGCCAAACCACACCAGCATCAGAAGCGAGACGTAGAAGGCAATGGTGTGGAGGTTCCGCCAATCTGCAATGCTCCTCAGAAGAGGCAGGGCATCCATTGACCAATCAAAACTCAGCATGTCAGGGCACAGGAGGAGCCAAACGTTCATGGCGGGGAGGAAAAAGAACGTGAGTGTTCTAGTCAGGAAACAGGGACAATCTGCTGCAGGGTTGTCCGAGTTGGAGAAGTTTGGAGGTTTGTTGCCCATCCAGTAAAGACGGCAAGCCAGAAGGATGATACCCCAGAAGCCTAGAAGAAACACGCTCAACAGCAGGTGCAGGTTCTTCTTCTGAGAAACAAAAACAGAGAAAACAACATAGATGAGACCACAACATGACTGAAATATTTAAAAAAGCAGAATCAAATGTATTCAAATGTATACAACAATAGAAATTAGGCTGGGGACAATCAAAAACATACAAAAAAGGAACTTGATTTCAACTTGATTTTCATTTCTCAAGAGAGAAAACATAATACAAACCAACAGAAAACGAATAATTGAATCCTTTCAGGAGCATTAAGTAGTTTGGACTGTTGATTTGAATTGATTATATGAAAATAAATGGCAAAATTCTAGGGAGGCAGTTTCTGCACAAAAACAAAACATGAGAACTAACTGACTGGAACATTTCAATAAGGATAGTGCAGAACCATTTTATTTTTCTGTATGACTTCAAACCCTTGAGCACTTGTTAGTAAATCAACACCAAGACTGACTAATAAGTCAAAGATTTCCAACTCCATTAGACATTAAATATAAATAAAGAAAAAAAGGCAGCAGATCCAACAGCAAGTAAAATTGAGATCGGAAAAATAAACACTCTAGCCCAATCTTGAAAACAAGCAACCTTCATGAGCAATTTGTTGGGAGTTTTAAGTGTTATTCAATACATACTGTACCACATGCACATACTACGGTTTCATCGTGACCTCAATCCTTGCGAGGCCTGCGATGGTTAACGAGAATCAGACCTTTGCAACTCCAGTCACTGCGAACAATTTAAAACCTTTGGCCAAATGTAGACACACATTTTCCACATTTTTCAGAGAGGCCAAAATAATAAACGTAGCGTCACTGGCTGCTAGTCAGCGAGTACAGCTTGACGTCACAGCGCAAGGCAGCGCCGCATTTATCTCTGTCTCGTACAGCCGGCTTTTACAGACTTTATCAAATAAACAAGATGTGGCCTCATAAAGGTGCCAATCCATCATACCGCAGTGCTGATATTAAACACTCCAACATGAAAATGATTTCAGAGCATTTATGGAGTGTTTGAATATTTTACACATTAAGTAAAAGGGGGGATACATTGTATAGTTCCCAGTAGAGCAGCTGCAGAGTTCAATACTCCTACTTTTTCATGTTGATTTTGGATCGAGGACACCCTCGAGCAGTTTTATGACTTCCTCCAAACACGGAACTCATTTGGCACGGATGGCAAACAAACACACAAATGATTACTTCAAGGCCTCGTTGAACGCTATTAAAGGGATAGTTCACCCATGTAAAGGGATAGTAAAAGGATGGTACTCACTCTCATGTCGTTACAAACGTCTATTACTTACTTCTGCAGAATACAAAAGGAAATGTTAGGCAGGATGTTAGCGGTTAATTCCAATACAATGAGAGTGAATGAGAATAGACACCATTGAACAAGAGAATTCATAAGCCTTATATGTCATATAAAACTTATGAAACCAAAATTTAAGTTGTTATTTGCTGAAAATCTTCATTTTAGGCATCAGTTATGATAAATACATGATTCGTAAGTAAAATAACGCAACACAGGAGTGAACATTTTAAGCTAGAAACATGCTCGACTAATATGGACTATATTTATATTAGTTTTATGGAACTTTTTATCAGTTTAAGAGTTTTCTAGAATTCACCTCCATTCACGTTCAATCTATGGAAAAGAACAGAATAAATCTCCTTTTGTATTCCACAGATTTGGAACAATGTGAGTAAATGGCAGATTTTTCATTTTCATACAAGATGTTATGTGCAGTACATCTGGAAAATGCTTATATTAAAGATGAATGCGGGAAGAATTAACAAGAAATTTCCCCTAAAGGTTATTTGTGAACAGTTTTGTCAGTCCAAGACACCATTTATTGTAACTTAGAGAATTGTTTCCCCTTCCCTGCTGACTCCCTAACAGAATATGAGACAGTGAGTATGTGTTCTGCATTAATTTCCAGCTGTTCTATACAATATTGATTTTTTTGGTCCTGTTTTTGGTCATCTCTGCTTCAGACAAAGAGCACATTATTGCCCACAGGGGAAATTGTCTGTAACAGGCCACTTACCATGTAATCATGTTATGTAGCACAGATGTACAGAGCATATCCCAAATGACAACTTTTACCAGAAGTCCTGACAGGCACACAGCTCTGAATGCGTGACAACATGCCACCACAGAAAAAGAGAATTGAATAGATAATCGTTTTAATAATTGACAAATACTGTATTCATATATATATATATATATATATATATATATATATATATATATATATATATATATATATAGCAGTACTAGTATGTCTGTAAGACATGGCAATCTGTCATCAATTAAAGTCAGAGAACATCAAGTTAACTGCCAGTGTCTCTTAGTTCCTGTGACATCTGTTTAAGTTTGCTGACCGAAGGTATGATGCATGCATTAATGATCCTGAAAGATTAATAAGCAATACATAGCTTGAACATACATAAAATGAGTACAGTAAGATATTACACACAATAATTGTGTACATAAATAAAAGTGGTTAACATGATAAACATTGATAAGATCTCAAGGTGTTTTGATTTAATGCTACAGTATGGTTGACTGTTTCAGGTGGAACGTGCATGCATGTCCCGGCGGAGTGGACTGCAGGCTGAAGGGAAGAGGTTGTAAACGGGACGTCCCACAGGGGTCTTGAAGCGGCAGGCTACAGAGGCCAAGCGGAACTGTCCGACTGAATAGAAATACAGAACTGCAGCCAGGCAGGTTCTGCGTCTTAGAACCTAAACTACAGTGGTATGAAGGTTATAATTAAAACATTTATTTCTTGTATTGTTTTCAATTTTTAATGTTTGTCTGTCTGTATGTCTTGCCGTAAAACTAATTGCCCTCCTGGGGACATAAAGTTGAAGAGAAGAAAAAAAATAAATAAAAATAAAAAAACACTGCAGCAAGTAGAGCTGAGCAAAAATAACAGTTTTCAGAAATGATTTTCATTTAAAAAATTTAGTATTGATTCTTAAAGGGATACTTCACCTCTGGAAAGATGAATGTGCATTTAAAATGGGTCATTTATGTAGAAGAAATGTGAAATAACTTTTGAATTTGGAACTTCTAGACGAAGAAAAGCCAGACAATGTATTTTTGGCTTATGCAGATGAAAGACAACAACTCCCAGAATGCACTT
The DNA here is from genome assembly GCA_038021265.1 of Cyprinella venusta. NCBI lineage: Eukaryota > Metazoa > Chordata > Actinopteri > Cypriniformes > Leuciscidae > Cyprinella > Cyprinella venusta. The sequence goes on from CM075871.1 coordinate 11,745,515, forward strand.
GCTTCACTGCCCTAGGAGGCCACGCCTACCGGTAACAGAGTGCAGTAGTTAAACAACAAGTCTAGGCTACTAGTGAGTCTCCATGATGAGTTTGCCCGAAAATGTTTTTCGAAATCGCCCAAAATGTCCGGGATTCGGCTTTTGCGTTCTACAGTCGCCATTCATTATGTTTACTGTGGCGACCAGAACGATGCTAGGGCCGCAGGAGAACAATGCAAGGCGGTGGCTTGATTACTGATGAGCGACACCCGTGAGACGCACCGGTCTCGTATCTCTCACGGAAGAGTGGGAATTTTCTTAGCAATGTTAAAACGCACACCAACCAATCACTTGTTTAGCGTTCATGTAAACACTACATTCAGATTCACCAATTGGAATGAATTTAGTTAGATTGAAACAAAAGGTGTACATGTAAACAATGAATGTCAACTGCAGAAAGCAAAAGTGGAATCATGCGGACATTTTATACGATCTCGATGGCTTGACAAGTCCGTGAAAAAGAGGATAGTAACCACTAGTAACCACTCAGCTTTCTCCACAGAACAGGAGCCTGCTAGCTTAGCTTCCAAAAAAAGATGGCTGACACTATGTGTACATTCTGTGAGTGAGATCCCACCCTCTATGGGCGTGTTGAAAACATGCGGGACAGCCCCTACTACTGACTGTAGTCTTTAGCATCTGGCCAAAAAATCCTCCGATGACGCAAAATGACGATTTTTGTGTCATCAGACGATTTTATCCAGACAAAAAAAATACATAAATCTCTCGTCTCAGGAGGATATGAGGGTGGAAAGCATGGTAATTCGAAAATGCTGCAGGTTAATGCAAAGCGTAAAGCTAAATCCTGAAGTATTCATTTAAAAAACAAATCGATGAAATCCAGAATAAATCAATCTTTTAATACGTCTTTTTCAGTGGTGTGCGACAACTAGCTAATTATGAAAACAAATAAATGTGAAATTAATTAAATGATTTATTTATTTTATGATTAATTTTAGTCTTGCTTTATTTTTATTTATTTTTTTTGTAAACTTTATACTCAAAAAATCTAGATACAAAGTTTGAGAAAAACATTTCCCATAGATAAAAATATTTAGAAAATCTAACTGAAAGTGATGAGGTCACATTCTATATAGAATTTGCATATGCATAGAGAATTGTACTCGAGTCAGCGAAGACATCGTGTTGCTTCACGGGGACAGCTGACTGAACACAAGATGCCTGTCGAGTGTCATAATAATTGATAACAAATAGCGGCTTTGATATGGCATTTTATTTATGATTTTATTTAAAAGCAAATTCATAAGCCTGCATACAACTCTGACAACATTTTTTTTTTGCTCTCCTGCAAGTTTTGGTTACACTTGAAGGTCCTCGCATACTTCACTACATCTAGTACAGAGGCAGATCATGTCCCTAATTATTGAACCGCACCAGTAAGACGGCGACGATCACACAGCATATACACATAATTACATCCTCTGAGTCAAGGAATTCACTGGAGTAAAAAAGCTTTCAAAATGTCTTCACATCTAATGACACTTCTCGCCTGAATGTTTCTCTTCATTGATATGGGATTTTTATATGGGGTGGGAGAGCTTTGGGTTGATGTATTGCACAATCTTCATCTAGCACTGAAGGACTGTGAATTCAAACACATGAAAGTATGAGACATATTCAGATATAAATCTCTGCAAATAAGTATAGTAAAGGGGACGCATCTGTCATTTTAGTGCACTCACATGCGAATCACTGAACTCCACATAACCCTGTCAGCCAACACTCATGAAAAGCCTGCAAATATGGGCAGTTTCTTCCACACACACATATGTACATATATAAATAAATAAAAACTCAACTCTTTACATATTACAGGCGGTCTAACGGCGCTTAAGCCCAGTGGGGGTGAGACTGAGCGAGAGAGACCGATTGTGGTGCTCTAGCGGAGGCTGAAGATGTGTCAGTGAGGTCATGCGGGAGTGTGAATGCTTCCACACAGGATTCTCACTGGATTTATGAGGCGGCTGCGGGTTTGGGACTGTGCAGGCTCTCAAGAACCAGCATGGCTTTTAGCACTTGCAGGTTCAGAGCCAAAACACATAGATCCTGGGATTTGCGTAGGTTTGAATATCTCTCTCTCTCTGTGTAGAAGATGTTATGCATATGCAATATATTGTGTCATTTTAAAGCATTTTTTTAATGCTGAAGCAATTTTTGCAGAAAAAAAACTTAATTAAAATATTATTTCCAGCTTAATATAGCATTTTGCTTTGATACAGTTCTTTGAAATCATAACTGACCCAATTTAGATTTTAAATACACTGATCAGTACATTATTCCTAAGAAAAGGAGACTTAATTTCAATGTCCTTTTTTTCCATTCATGTGACAACACCAGCATGAACTACTCTGGATAACGTTAACCAATTTATAGCTCTATATACATTGTTTTAGCAAGCCTTCAGTTCTAAAGCCCAATTTACATGAATCCCATTTAATTCAGTCATACATACACTCTTAAAAAAGGTTATTTTTTGCACCCAGAGTATCCCAACAGATAAAATCAAGTTCCATACCTTTTGTCTCATTGAATATCCTCTGTCACTCTGAAAATAAGTAAGGGAAAATCCACAGCTACAGTATAGCTGTGCATTAAAAAGTTTTTAATGCATGAAGTGGAGGTAAAGAACCAGAACAACGTGAAGGGAAGTGCATTCAAACAGTTTATTAAGTGGGATTAGCTAGCATCGAAAAGTTAAAACGGTCATTGTTGTTTTCAGTATTAAATTTGAATGGAACGTTTAAAATGACTTCTTTTCATCAGCTACCACTCATTAGATCAAACATTCTGACTGCTTTAAATCAGACACAGAGATAAAGTAGTGCGGTAAGGTTACATTCATTTGATTGAATTATAACACTTACAGTATTTGAATGAATTAGCCCATCAAGAGAGAGAGATGTGCGATTAAATGACCTGCGTCTGTGCAGTGTCTCTTTACCAGCAATATGAAACTGTGATTTGAATTACTTAAAAAGCAGCAATGATTCAACTCCTTGGTGAGTAATATAATGCAGTGATTCATTAGAGAAGTTAATAGGGCACTAAGTGGATGTTTCTGTGCTCCTGTTTCTGTGTCCAATGAGAGCAGCACATTAATACAGAATGGGGATTAAACCGACTTCCTGTGCATTAAATGGTTTTATTGCACACTTTCCAGCAAATCAGTTTTGAGTATTCAGGCATACATATTACTGAAGTAAAACGGGATGCAAAACAGAGTTTTATAACTTTTCCTGTTGGTAAAAAAAAAAATCTCTCCAATTCTCACAAAAAAATGACACTATATTTGAGCAGGAACGTGTTTGCCTTATTGTATCTGATGCACAATGCTGGATTAAATGTGGATGTGTTTAACTACATTGTAAAAAAAATATTGTTGGTTTAACTTAAAAAAAGTAAGTAACCTGGTTGCCTTAAAATTTTAAGTTCATTGAAATTGAAAAAGTGAGTTAATACAATGATACAATGAAGGAGAATGATTTAATCATCAGAAACTCAAGTTAAGTATAAGTTAAGTACAAGTATAAGTTATCTGAACTAAATAACTTATTTAAGTTGATTTGACAAAAGAAAAAATGTTGTGATTTCTATCATGAAAAGATTTTTTTTTTACAGTAGTGAAAACAGGTTTGTGCGGGGGAAACAAAACATAATAAAACTCTTTTCTGCACTACCTGGCCATCTGAAAATAAAATTGTCACTTCTAATCGGTCTGAGCGCATCCATATGTGCACGTTGAAGACGTTGCTATTTGCATGTCTACGCAGACGTGTCACTAAAATAGAATGGACTCTTGTAGCACTATCACACAGCACAGACAAAAAAATCTATGCATGTAATGTTCATTTCCCTGTAATGGCATTTAATTCTTTAGAGATGAGCTTGAACAGGGTAATAGAACTAGACAGAAAGGCAGCAACCCATCTAGAAAGGCAGAACAAAATCTGATAACACTGAACCAGCACGTCACTGAGAGGGATTTTAGTGCTTGGCTCTATCTTCATCATCTCCTGCATAAACAAATGCATAAAAGTGTCCATCTTCATAATACATAATATATATACCCTGTGTTCAATGTCAGGCTCTCTGCAGCCCAATGTGGAATTTAGCTTTTGTCTTTTTTTTATATATAATCCAGGTTGACTTGAAATAAGTGGTTTAACACTACCCGGTAGGAGGGATGCAGGCTTTCTCCCTTCCTCCCATTGTCAGATTCTCTCCATCAGTTTGAAATTAAACTAGAAACAGGCATATGAGGATAACATCCGTGGAGATAAAGCACACAACAGACCAATTCAATAGACAAGTGAAAGAAAGAAAATCATTTTTGGCAGCATTTTGTTTCCCAGGACATTTTGGAGCTTGCCAAAAAATCAATAAGCTTTGGAGTTTTTTCTATTTTCTGAGATTTATAGAAGAAAGGTAAAAAAAAAAAAAATATATATATATATATATATATGCATTTTTTTTCCTTTTTACTGTTATTTTGCTCAAATGTATGTACACTCTAAACATGATGGGTTGGTTTACCCAACTTTGGGTCAAATATGGACAAACACAAACGTTGGGTTAAAAATGTAATAATAAAATTTACCCAATGGATGGGTTAGTCCATATTTGATCCAAAGTTGGGTTAAAACAACCCAGCAATTTTTAAAGTGTAGTAAAAAAGAAAGAATTTGTTGATAACAATTAGCTGATAATTATTTATGTTACAACTATTTTCATGTCTTTATTTTTTATTTTTTGCCTATTTTTCAACCTAAATCAAAGTGCCCGGCCGCTCAACAGAAAAACATTGAAGCCATTCTGTCAGAGCGAACACCCTGTGAGATTTGCAATTCAGAGCTGAATATTTACTCTGAAGCTGCTTTGAGCACAGTTATAAACGGATCAAGAAAAAAACACCCCATCAGCCAAGATGCCATATGAGGATTTAGCTTTTAAAATTCACTTAAACCAACAAGCCGCTCTCACATTAAGTCCAGACTGCACTTCTACCAGTGTATTTTCAGCTTTACTCAAAAGTTTCAGAGTAAGGATTTTTTTTCTGAAAAGTCTGTCAGTGTTTCCAGTTCCCGAGTGCTAACGCATGCCTCATCACTCTCGGATTTAACCTACATGATTGATAGAAGAGGGAAGTGTTAAATATTTCACTTTCCTTCATGAGTAAATTGGCTGTAACCAAGAGGGATTTGGTGAGAGAAGAGTCAATGGATAAAAGCCATCCGGTTCCTGCGCTCAATAATCCGCTGCTCTTAATGAGACTTTTCACATGAATCTGCAACTTTGGGCCCGGAGACAAGTGTGGAGCTACGGAAGATGATTTACTGAGCTCAGCCTCAGACGACAAACCTCAAAGCACCACCCTTGTCCAAGTCTGACCCTATGACAATATTTTAACCTGAAACTATTCTGTTTTACATTCATATCTTGAAAATGATCATTGTGAAAATTATAGATTGACACATAAAGAGTGACATAAAATGACTGGGATCCTCTTGGATCAAAGTCTGGAAGATGTGACTAAGTGACCAAACAAAGAAAAAAAAGGTTTTGTAATAAGTTTGTAACTTATATTTTGAATAAAATAAAAAAAAAAAAGAAGAAATTATGGAAGCGTGTTTCCGCCACAGAAGGAAAAATAAAAAAGGCAATTGCGACTTTTTATCTCAAAATTCTGATTTTTTTTTCACAATTGCAAGTTTACATCTCGCAATTCTGACTTTATTTCTCAGAATTGCGAGATGTAAAGTCAGAATTGCGAGATAGAAAGACAAAATTTCGTGATATAAAGTCGCAATAGCGAGATGTAAACTCAGAATTGCGTGATATAAAGTCGCAATAGTGAGATATAAACTCAGAATTGTGTCATATAAAGTCGCAATTGCATGTTATAAAGTCAGAATTGCAAGATATTAAGTCAGAATTGCAAGATATAAAGTCAGAATTGCAAGATATAAAGTCAGAATTGCGTGTTATAAAGTCAGAAATGCATGATATAAAGTCAGAATTGTGAGATTTAAACTATTCTGAGGGGAAAAAAAGTTAGTCTTTTTCCCCTTAGAATTAGCCTGATAAATCGCAATTGCGAGTTTATATTTCACAATTCTGAGAAAAGATGTCAGAATTTCGACGTATAAACTCGTAATTGTGTTATAAAGTCAGAATTGCGAGATGTAAACTCGCAATTGTGAGAAAAAAAGTCAGAATTGTGAGATAAAAAGTTGCACTTCTGTCTTTTTTCTCAGAATCTTCACAGAATTTATATCTCACAATTCTGACTTTATATCACGCAATTCTGACTTTATATCACGTAATTCTGACTTATATCACGCAATTCTGACTTTATATCTCGCAATTCTGACTTTATATCACGCAATTCTGAATTTATATCTCGCAATTCTGACTATATCTCGCAATTCTGACTTTATATCATGTAATTCTGACTTATATCACGCAATTCTGACTTTATATCTCGCAATTCTGACTATATATCACGCAATTCTGAATTTATATCTCGCAATTCTGACTAGTTCGCAATTCTGACTTTATATCACGCAATTCTGACTTTATATCTCGCAATTCTGACTTTATATCTCGCAATTCTGACTTTATATCTCGCAATTCTGACTAGCTCGCAATTCTGACTTTATATCACGCAATTCTGACTTTATATCTCGCAATTCTGACTTTATATCTCGCAATTCTGACTTTATAACATACAATTCTGACTTTATATCTCACAATTCTGACTTTATATCTTGCAATTCTGACTTTATATCTTGCAATTGCGACTTCATTTCTCACAATTCTGACTTCATATCTCGCAATTGTGAGATAAAAACTCGCAATTATTTTTTTCTTTTTTTTTTATTCAGTGGCAGAAACAAGCTTCCAAAAGAAATAGATCCCAGGATAGGAGAAAAAAAAAATCACTGGAACTCAGTGCCCACATGCGCACCGTGGCTCAACATACTGTCCAACAAGAAAAGCAGCAGCAAAGGGATGCAGGGATTACACTCAGATAACTGTGACATTTATTAATGCAGAAGCTGAAACAAGATAAATAAATGAAATTAAATTTGGAGGACTGAAATGTCACACAACATGAGATTCAACAAAACAAACAAAGACAGACCTATTTTCCTTTGTCAGTAGGAGCTCACCAAAATAATTACTATACCACAATATCTAAATAAACTGATATCTCAAATTGCTCATATCATGATATTGATAATGATCATTGATCGTATCGCCCACCAATAATAATTGTGATTATAATTTTTGTCATAATCGAGCAGCCCTAATTTGCTTGGCCTTGGTTAGTGGGACGTTTGAAGATTTCCATACCTGAAGATATGCCAGTGTTCCAGATGGCCATAGTCCTACAGTAATCATTCCAGCTCAAACAGGAATGTGCTCAGATAAGCTGGCTCTAACATGCCAAGCGTAACAAACTTAATAAAAGGACTTCAAAAATCAGAACAGATATCTAAACTCTCAAGGTTATGGGTATGGGTTTATTTTTGCCTTGCATTGGATGGCTAAGCAGAAAAGAAATGCAGTACTAAAAAAGAGAAAATAATAATGGATATGAAAAACATTTATCAAGAGACAGTAATAATCTTTAGATTGCAGGTATAGACTCATGCGGAGCTCTAGTTTGAGCCGATGCGAATATGAAACTTTAATATTTAACAAATAAAGAGAGACATGTATTACCAAGGCCATGACTGTGGAAAACACAAAGGGGATCAGAAAGTTAAAGATAAAATTATTTTAGCCTTGGGTTCGCTTGCTTTCTAAACCGCTCTCTGTATTTCAGCCAGGTCAGCAGTCTGTTTTGATCACAGACAAAGAAGAATGACATTTGAAGGATTTGTAGGCCTACACGCCAATGTATTAGAGCTTCCCAAGGTAGCCAAAAGAAATGCCTCGCAGCTATGCATCACCATTCACCAAAAATATGAAGCTCAACCGCAAAAGATGAAAATCTGAAAAGTAAATAAAGTGATGAGATTGAGAAACCTCAATCCGTTCAAACTCAAAATTGCTCCATGTGAAAAATTTATTGAGTGTAGCCACAGAGAGACCTCCTAGCATAAACTTCTGTTTCCTAAATCGCTGCTGTTTATTTAGCCTGAATGGTTCGGCGAGCCTGTGTGTTTCCACAATCCTCCGTGGCAGTTACAAGATACTGATTCATCCCTAGTAGAGGTCACTAAGGTCAAGGGATTTTTTTGAAAAAACTTTGCCATTTATTTGACCATTCTGGAAACAACTGGCATATTAAGCCATATTCGGACTGGCTTCGTTTTCAAAACAGCACAAATCAAATCATTTTATGAACTCACAAGATTTCTGTAGTTTAATCAAAAATTCTGAAACATATTCTACTTTCTACTGCAGAACTTACAAGAGCTCTGTTTATACAAAGAAAGTCATTGGGGTCCAGTGTTGCTTTGGAACTATTTGACTGTAATTATTATATTCCATTATGGTCTACAAAAGAAAGTAAGTCAATTACATTGATTAACTTTCATTTTTGGAAGGAATATTTCTTTAAAATGGGATTTATGAAAGAACCTACGCTATCTCACGACCAATTCGTACGGATTCGTACGAGTGATTAAAAAGTGGCTAATTCGTACCAATTCATACGACCTCACTCGTACGAATTCGTACGATTTGTCCAAACCCACGTGATGGGTAGGTTTAGGGGCGGGGTCAGGGATAGGTCATTCGTACGAATTCATACGAATTGGCCAATTCGTAAAGTATGTACGATTTAGCAAAAACGTACTAATTCGTACGAGTGAGGTTGTACGAATTGTTACGAATTAGCCACCTCGTAAACTTCGTACGAATTCTTGTGAGATCGGGTTGGAAAGAACACATACTCTATGTGCAAAGATGTGATTAAATATATAATTAAAACATTGCGTATTTAATTAAAAGAAGGAAATGATTAAAGGTGAGGAAGTGCACAAACTATTTCGCAGAATAACAGACATTCCAATGTGGGTCGAATTAGATTTCTCAGAGGAACAGAGTTAGATGAAACACAGCCCAAAATAAAGCATATGAAACACCAACTTAATGAGTAACTAAACCCTAAACCAACTTTTTTTAGTTACTGATCTGTAAGAATGGATATTTATTAATACCAGTCAATGATTCAAGTAACTTTTTTGACATTTGTGTATAAAGTGTTTTATTTCTACAATATATTGTGTAAAAACGTCTTAGTGCTGCCCTCCAGGCTGAATGGTGGCTACTGCAGTTGAATTTTCCTATTGGATGTTCCGCACTTCGTGACGTACGCAGGTTTCAGCTCACCACGTTCTTGGCACGAGCTACGCCCTTGGCAGTATAAAAACCAGCTTGTTTCGTCAAAACCACTGTAGCGAGTCAGGAGTTGGAATTGCGACTATTGAAAACGATCAGGATAGAGTGTTTTAGCATCTATTTCGTCCCCTCTATCTCCGCTGGGGTCTGCCCACTTTTTCAGCATTTTTCAAATATGGCCATTGGGTGGAGATGTGGAGTCAGACTCTGACTAGGGGTTTAGTTACCCTTTAACTAACATTATCTCCTCAGGTTAAACTACTTTCTGGGTTTTTGCAGTTTTTGCCGCTTAACAACTTAGCACTTTCACTATGGCACAGTTTGGATGTTCTGTGGTGCCGAGTGAGAACTCCTATGCACCGTCAGCACTGCTCTCCTAAACTAATAATCTGAAACGAACAGGACTTGTGATTTTGCTGGGTAGGTTATAATGTTTGAACTTGCTGAGTTTCCATCCTCATTGCTGCATCAACAGAGCAAATCCATCCAGGGCTGTTTGCATTGGCAGCGCTTGACCAAAGAAAACACGCTGGACATGATTGAGTGCCATCAACAAGCTGTGGTATATGGCAGCCTGTTTGTGTACATGTATGTGGCCACCTTGAGGTCATACTGTGTTCTATTCTATGCTTCCAGAACTAAGTACATACAAAGAACCTGAATCTTTGAAGAAAACGCTAAAAGTTCCCATAAGGCATTGCTTAAAAAGCCTTTCGGAAATTATGGATTCCTGAACACCACACTCCATCTTCAGCCAGACCAGCGCTGGACCGGAGGGGACAGGCAACAATAAATTAACCAGTCAGCAACTACAACCCAAACAAAGGCTTACTTCGGGCCACGGTTTACATTAGGGCTTACAGTACAAAGTCTCTTGCCTCCGAGACTCCTTTGAGACACAAAACGAGACTCTTAGCTCATTATTAACCATATCCGACTGCCTTTTTCAAACACAATGGAAGTAAATGGAGACCACAGACAGCTTTGTTCACCATATACATTCACTAATATGGGACAAAAGGAGGTCATAGAGGTTTGGAAAAACATGGGGGTTTGTGAATGACAAAATATTCATTTTTGTGAACTACATCTTTCACTAACTAGTATTTTGTAAAGAAATTAAGGACCAAAATATAACTTGCCTTGGCCTTATAAATGGGCCATGAAACACACTGAAATGAAGATTTATGTGTGATTCAGTTATAACATTACTGTATATAATAATGGAAAGGGATTAATCACTGTAAGGACAAAATTAGCAAAAATCCCACAAAATTAGCAAAAATCTCTAAATCAATAATAGATCTGCACCAAAAAAGAAAAATCATTATTTGATAAGGAGCAAATAAATGTGTCAATCAAGAAATTCAAGATGTTCCTATGAAGATGGAATTGCATAAGGACCCTTGAATGAGAACGTAATTTTAAAAATGTAAATGTAATTTTCTCTGTAAGTTTTTCCTAGGATTGTGTGAGAGATCAAACCAGCCATGTTTGATTTACAGGATTAAAATCATTAAGTACATCCGTGCAACACAAATATACCTAAAATCCTCAGAGACAACTTTTTCCAGCTTGCACTAAGAGAGAGAGAGAGAGCGAAAACGAAAACAGAGCAACTCCTGCTTCTGTGGGCAAATATCTGCCAAATAGATACAAAGAGAAACATACAGAGAAAAAAAATATATCAAGGAATGGAAAATACACACAAGGGAAGAGACTATTATTAGAAGAGTGTGGGAATTTTACAACCTTTCACAGCTTTTTTTTGGTTGTTGGTGTTTTCCTTTATACTTGGCTTTTCTCGATGCATCTTAACTTGTTGCAGTTTTTATTGAAACTTTTAAGAAATAATACAAAAGCAGAACACTTTCCATTGAGGTTTGGGTTAACTATTCCTTTGAGTTCTGCATGTGCTCAGGCACACAATATCATCTCACATTCTTCTAATTTTGTTGTGTGTACTACATTGCTTCTGAATTATAGCTAAATCAAAATGACAGCTCTTCAATACAAAAACATCACAGCAGTGAAATACTGCTGAAGTGGCAACCAACTCTGACATTAGAGAAAAATGGAGCCGTTCCACTCTAAGCAATATTACCATTCATGTCATGATTCTTCAAGGTTATGCTGCAGCATTTGATAATTCCAGTGTTGTACAACAAAGAAATGAGAAATGGACCAAGAATACTCACAAAATGCAGAATGTCATGCCCCTTTCCATAACTGAGTTTCAACAAACTACTAATGCAACCAAGCCTTTCTGCATATTCCTTGGCGGGAATGTGTAATGTGTAAACTTGTAATATATACATTCCCAGAAGAAAACTCAAGACTATAATCGAGGTGCTTCAGGGAGGTTCAGAAATAGTGTGCACTGATATAGAGAATAACTCCCTTTGGACATTGTGGTTTTTAAGACCTTTTCCCATGCTCAACAACTAGGGGTGGGAATCATTGGTCACCTCACGATCCGATCCGATTCCGATTCTGGAAGTCACGATCCGATTCCAGAACGATTCTTTATATTACCCCCCCCCCCCCTTAATTCATTAGTTTAGATAATTATAGGCCTACTTTTTTTTAATAATTACAAATTTTCTACAAAATAATTAAAACAGTTGTATGTTAAGAATTTTAAACTAGTATAATTTCAAAACATACAAGCAAGTAGCTAGCAAATAATAAAGAGGAGCATAGAAACATATAACATAAACAACAAACACGTTACAACAAACAACAAACGTGTTTACGTTAATTTTACTCAAGTACATTAAACCACGGAGACGCACAGCCGCATGCGCGAGCAGTCTACACAAACAATGCGCGCGTGAGGATGTGAAATTGAAAGCAGCTTCCGTTAGTGAGGTTCATATTTTAAATATATAAGTCCACTGCATTGCAAACCACATAAATGATGACTTCGTAGAGCATTCGTAAGGAAAATATACCGACGGGCAAGTACAGCACACTTCAAGTGTAACATCAAACAAAGTGCGCGTCTCTCAGCGCGTGCAATGAAGCCAGTGAATGACCTCGTAATTCGCTTCAATCCTTCCGAACTTTATGAAAGATTATTTCACGGAGGGTTCGAGTGGTGTATGTAGGCCTACAGCAGCCTATATGAGGAATTGGAAGCAAGCAGAATACGGGTGTTTCTAAAGCAAACTCAGCGTCATCGCACATCTGCTTAAAAACTAAACTCAGAATCGATTCTGAAATTCTCAGAATCAATCCAGTATCGTTGGAGAGAGAATCGCGATGCATCGATGGATCGATTTTTTTCTCCCACTCCTATCAAAAACAACATTACACTGTAAAGAAAGTTGAAATATATATATATTATAGGACCCCTTTAATAACTGTTCTCAGTAACATAACTTCCCCCATTCAATATGTAATTATTCATTAAAAATGATATGTTTATAGCTGCTATTGGATCATTGAGTCAGCTAAACATAAAAACCGAACCAGTCCAATTCATGAATAAAAAGAAAGAAAAGGACGCGTCCTCTATATTAGATCCCTGTTTGTGAGTGTTTATAAAGTACTAAGTCATCATGACACGTCCACATTGTAAATGGACACAAAACAAACAAGACTGTAATAATGCTGTGAGAACTAGAAAAAAATGAAAGAGTGGGTTGAAAAAAAAAACACAGCTGTAGAGAATCATGCAACTTTTTGTGCACATTAGCGTAAATAACAAAATATACACGTGAAATGAGAAAATGGAGTTACCCCGCAGACATCCCTGCGATCATTATTCACACTGCTTAAACTGCCTCTTTGTTATGATAATGAGCATGAATTCATATTTCTCCTCTCCCTCTTGGTTTCATAGAAATTAGTGCGTAGCGTAGCACAGAGATCTGTGGAAAAAGAGTCCAACAGTATACCAACAACATAAGAAATCTCACTCCAAACCTTTAGAGAGTAAACTACTCTAAACAGTAAACTACTAGTAAACAGTAAACTACTGGCAGCTGTGGTCACCCGGTGGAAAATGGCCTTGTAAAAAAAACAAAAACAAAAAAAAACAATAGTTTTTGTTGTGTAAGAAGCTTGGCTAACATTATAAGTGAAATTCAGGGGAAAAAAATAAAAGATACAAAAGATACTAAGCAGTAAAGCCAGAAAAAAGTACCAAGCGAAAGTGCCATCTCTGAACATTTCCCTTGAATGCAGCCAAATGGATGCATGGTTCAATGATCATGCCATTTATCTGAAGCAAGAAATGTAAAATGGCAGCACTGTCTCCGGAGTACACAGTATCTCCAGGAGGATGAGGAAGACTGCTGCCCTTTAAAACCACACCTCAAGAACCATCAGTATTTACACCGCAATGCAGTGCACAATCAATAAAGACAGAAACATTCCCTAGCAAACATCGCATCAACATATTCTTGATTCATTGTGTGGGTTTTCAGAGGTAGAATGCATATCTAATTTTGACCTCCATATGCTCTGCTCGCTGATCGAGTAATTACAAGAGCGAGCGAGTCGGCTGAGCGTAATGCTAATTGATAATTAGAGAGTGAGAAATTATGAGCAGAAACAATAAAGTGAGCTAATCTGCAAGTAATTTATTTTCCGTCATTAGATTAATAAGATACCCCTCTGATAAGAGATAAAAAGCTTTGGTGGTAGCAGAGAGAGAGAGAGCGAGAGAGAGAGAGAGAGAGAGAGAGAGAGAGAGAGAGAGAGAGAGAGAGAGAGAGAGAGAGAGAGAGAGAGAGAGAGAGAGAGAGAGAGAGAGAGAGAGAGAGAGAGATTGCTTTTATACAACAGTTCGATGTTTGTGTGAAAATAAGAAATAATGTGTCTTTAAAGACCCTCTTTTGTGCGGAACTACCTTCCACCGCGGATTCATATCAAATTGACAGTTTAAAAATGTCATAATAATGTAACTTTCAAGTCAAAATCAGTTACTACCAGACCCTTTATTTTTATAACAAAGTATTATTTACTAAACACTAATTATTATACCCATTCTAAAAATATGAGAAGTTTGTACCTTAGGAAATAAACAGTTCAGTCAACAGTCTCTCGACTAGCAGTAAAGCTGGGAGTTTAATTACTTCAAATCCAGTGATGTTACAACCCTGCTGATTAATAGCCTATAATGAATAGTATGACTAGAAAAGTTAATGTAGCCTATTAATAAAAGTCATGGGGCAGAGTTGACAAGAAGTTTCTGTGCTCCTGTTTTAGTGCGATGACGTGTGTGTGCGCTTCAATGAAAGCACAGCATTAATATTGCTGTGAGCTTGATTAATCTGACTTGGAACTACATGTCCATTAAATGGTTTTATTGCACACCAATAGAATTGATTCGCTCAGAATTGAGTATTCAGACATCCTAGGGCGCCATTTAACTGACACTTTTGACCATGCGTCTAAATCCGATGCACACGGCAACCTTTAGCGACAATTAGATGACGCGGGTAGGTTTAGGTCTGGGGTAGGGTTAGGGTTAGACCACTAGGAGGCACATCACATATTGACGCTAACGGTGCTATGTGCGTCGGATGTTGACGCATGGTCAAAAGCGTCAGTTAGATGATGCCTTGGGATGAGAATGTATTGGGTATTAATAAGGGCTGTCAGTCAGCAGCGTTATTAACGGCATTAACGCAAACCCATTTTAACAGCGTCAATTTTTTAATCGAGCGATTAACGGTCTTTTCGGCCTAGCAAACTTTGTTGTTTTCTTTCACATGCTTTTGCAACGTGTCGCGTTATGAAACCCATTCATTTCAATGGCTTGTGCCGCGCGAGGACGTTTTGTTGCTTCGTCGACCAAAGTGCAAGTGGATCTACTGTAGCTAGACCGGAAACAAAACAACAGGCACGCCGCACACACTCGTTTGGGTTTGAAAGGCGGCCAAATAGTTGGTTAACATTACGTTTTGAGTGGATGACTAGCGCGAGACACCGAAATGGATGCCAATAAGATTCTGAATGGAAACTTTAGTTTTAAAAAGTTGCAAAATGGTTCAATTGATAAGACCAAAATGATCTGTGGGATTTGTCGTTGTGAACTGAGCTATCATCATCGCAGCACGTCCTGTCCAAACACCACATTTTCCGCCCCCTCGTCAACATCAGGACCTTGTCAGTATTTCTTTCACCCTTTTATTGGAGACAGTGTTACATTGTGTGAGAGATTATTTGCTCCAAGAGAGAATTTTAGTGTGAATTTGAACACAGTATATGCAATGTTTTTTTCAATAATAATAAAAAAAAAACACATTTGCACAAAGCAAGCCGATCCACTTTTCCATGTTGATAAGAGCATTAAAATGAGAAAAAAAAAAATAATGGGACAAAAAGAAATCAAGAGACATTTAGAATAGATAAAAAAAGTGCGATTAATTGCGATTAATCGCGACATTAATGCGATCAATCCCAATTAAATATTTTAATCGTTTGACAGCACTAGTATTAATATAACTATTAATCTTATTATTGGGTTTGCAGACACTGGAATAGGATTTTGCATAAACACAAATAATTTTGAGCCTGATATTCCAAAACTAATTGTATTTTCGTCTACCCCTGTCAGAACAAAGCCTGTGGTTTATTGTTGTTTGCAACACTGAATGAGTTCATTTAAAGGTGAAGCAAGCATGTCAGATAACCCAGGTTAGCCAAAACCAATCAAATCTACCACATGATCATCTTCATCACACCAGATATCTCCAGATGATCAGTGGATCATCAACACTGCTGCGTGGGAGAGTGAGTCTCGTGTTTCCAGGCTGCATTAACTCAAGTCTGAGAGTAGACAGCAGAGGAGAGACCCGCTCAGACACACTAACCACAGAGCACTATATATAGAGGATGCATGACAGATCGTTGGATCTGAGCGCTCTTATGTATAACGCTAGGGAAAACAAAACACTGAAGCCTTGCAACGCTTTACACACCTCTCTGCAAAGCTGAGAACACATAAATTAAATCAGTCAAGGAAAAGCAGCGATAGAGGATACATTTTCACAAGCACAATATACTTCTTAAATCTCAAAACCTTCTGTTTACACAATTAAAGCTTTTTTGAGCAGTGGTTTGTGCACTTTTCACAAAAATGTATTAAACTGCTCTGATTACCTTATCTACATGAGGGGTGACAGTCGAAAAAAAAAATCCTGAGCCTAAACTTTTTTCCCTGGGACAGATGCGTAAGGGCGAGTTTATCCTCCACTAATTTCTGACACAAAGTGACGAGTGGATGAGTGATTGTTCTTCTAGTCTTCTTATATTATTGTCATATATTTTTGTCATTCTTTTTTGAGAATGCAAGACACACAAACACATGTCTATCTTCATAATTCTAGTTTTGTCTTCTAAAGTTTTATTTTTATTTTTTATTTGACCCAAATTCTAAATTTCAGTTGCACTGCATCGCTATATATATTTTTCATAATTAATATTGCATTGCAAAATAATGTGTGCAGGTCAACTAGTCCAAAATTAAGAAACCCCTAGAAAACAGTAAAAAAAAAAAAAAAAAACAACATTTGTACATTTAAGATAGTTCTACTTAATTTGTTATTCCAATATCCAAATATGATACTTGATAAAAATAAATAAATAAATAAATAAAATGGGCTCTTATTTATTTTGTGCCATTCTGTCTTTGCATTTGACCACTGCATATTTTAAACAGGACATGCACTAGCTGAATATACATTAGCCAATACAAACATACTTAAAGAAAATAGTTGACAATGAATAGACAGGAGTCCTGTCACAGTACCAATAATAGCAAAACAAATCACTTATTCCTAAAAGACACTGATGGACAATAAAAAAATGCTTTCTGACATTTTGACAGGAAAAAAACAAAACAAAACAAAACAAAACACAACCAAGAACAAAATTTAAACAGTCCGTCAATTTTCATTTTACAATTATCAGTAACACTTTACAATAATTGTACATGAATAATCATGTACTCATATCTGAACTAATAATTAATTATTACTTAACTATGAACTAATGATGAGTACATGCACTAATTAGGAACTAACCTTATACGACATGAGTCGTATGAATTCCTGCATGAAAATACCATCTTAACTACAGTACACGTTAGTACATGCTTGTTAATTAATTCATTCATTAACATTTCGGGGTAAAGTAAATCAAACATGTTACAGATCAGGAGAAAGATGTACTAAAAGGGCACAATGTAAAATTGTTCATAAATTTGACACCAGCAACTGTGACAAACATCAGTGAATGACACTAGATGTCTTGCAATGTTTACATTTAACCTTACTCATTGAACACACACACTGTAAAAAATATTGTTGGTTTAACTTAAAAAAAATAAGTAACCTAGTTGCCTTACAAATTTTAAGTTGTTTGAAATGGAAAAATTGAGTTAATACAGTAAAGGAGATTGATTTAATCATCAGAAACTCAAAATATTATGTTATCTGAACTACATAAATTATCTAAGATGATTTGACAAAATAAAACATGTCATTACAAATCATGAAAATATATATTTTTTTACAGTGCACTGATGCATTTATCATTAATGTATATGTATACACACACAATGCATATAAACATTAGGGTGTATATTGCCAAGAATCTGGCAATATGATATATATTTATTTACACACATCACACAAATAATATTATTGTTATTAAAATTATATTTGTATTGAACTTAAAATAGGAGGGAGGGAAGGAAGGACCCCAGCGAATAAGTTTAAAAACAAACCAATTAACTAGAACATTTTTTATTGAAATGAAAAAAAAGAAGAAAAAACAGATTTTTGGTTGTTGTCAAAAACTAAGATACCAATATATTAATAATTGATGTTTATTAAAATATGGTTATTAAAACTAAACTGATGCTTCAGCTCTTCTATAAAACAGTCCAAACAATGTGAAGAGGGCACAAGGTGGCACTGGAGAGCACCCGTCCCCTCTAGTCTTAGACTCCGCCCTTTTATGCAGATCTGTTTCCTGTGTGTTAGGAAAACCAAAACGGATGAATCCTTCACACATTGTGATCATCTCTGAATTACTATCTCTGAAACGTCACGGATATTGCTGTGGTCTTTTGAGAGAAGAAAGAAAGGGTGAGGGCAAAGGGTGATATGCCCCAATGCACAGCAGGGTCACCGCTTGTGCTGACCTCAACGACACAGCAGATTCCTTTAATTCATGATATATGCATGCAGAAAGCTTCCTTAATTCAAATTCCCATTTATTGTAAAAAAAAGGCCGGAAACTAGAATTTAGTTGGCAGCCATTTTGATTTGTTAAGCCGCTATACAGACTGATAAAAATGTGTTCCTGGTGGGCAGGTGCTCTTTGTATGGGGAGATGCCTACAAAACATCACTTCATAATACATTGACAGAAGGAGTTAGAGCATTCACATGCCATCTGTGCAAGAGTGTGTATACGTGACCATGTGTACACACAAGGCCATGTAATAAATTCACACCTGTTCCTTAGAACACAGCAACACACACCCAGAGCTGAACTTAACACATGTTTCATTGACATACCAGGGCTTCTTCCCAACTGAACCACCCACACAGTAAAACCACCAGACTTATCAAATGCCACATTGCTCTTATAGGAAAAAGATGGTAAAAACATGCTCCATTAAAGCACAACTCTCCTGGCCTTTGGAAAATGTCCATTGATGTTATTAGTAGTTTTTGAATTTATTTTCAACAAAAAAAACATGTATATTGTGCACTGTAAAAATTACTATGCTTTATCTAATCAATAAAATTGTTAAAACATATTACAAGCAATATTATCTATTAAATTGTACAAATTAGAATTAATTAGAATATTAATTTGATTAACTATTACTCAGTTCTAGTTTGTTCAATTTAATAAATAATATTGCTTGTAATCTGTTGCCACAATTTAATTGATTAGATAAAGCATATTCATTTTTACAGTGTGCTAGACCATTTAAAAAAAATGCATTATGAAAGCAAAATGATAAGATACTAAAGGTTAAAACTAGTCAATTACAACCAAAAATTTTCGTTTTTCATGTCATAAGTAAGTATCTCCTCATAGTCATTATTATGATCTCAAATGTTATGTAATAATGAATTTTCATGTCATAATTATGGTTAACAGATATTTCTTGTATGGCGGAAATTGAATTCATAATGTTTGTTTATAATCACCAACTATTTCACACTGCCATTGCACACTTGATTTCTAAACATAACACTTATACTGTCAAGATTGTTTCTCATATTTGTCTATTTAACTGTATTTATTCTCTATGATTTGATTTTTAACAACATATTTACCATATCAAAACTACATTTCAACAAATTGTAACAAATTTAAAAAGATAAACAACTGGTTTTCACCAGAGCACAGAACCATGCAAAATTCTGTCACAAAACACATTTACCTTATTAGCTTATACCAACATTGCCGTTTGTACTGTGGAAAAACAGTCAAATTGCCAAGTCCTCAGGAAAGACATTTTACAGCTTAATGCTGATGAATAAACATTGTGATCTCATTCTGAAAGGTGTGTAGCCTATGCCAAACGTGCTGTGCTAATTGTATCTAACTTCAGTATCTGTTACTGAAAATGAGCCTATTAACTTGTTCCAGAAAATGAGCTAATAAAACGGCATTTTCCACATAAAGATAAACTGATTACACCATAAATACAATACCTGCCAGTGCCAACAATGTTGTACGTGAGAGCGAGATTTTTAAAACCTACATTCACCGTAATGCAGGTTTGACCTGCTCTAAAAATTCATTTTGTTATAGACTCAGGGTTACAGATAAAGTTTGAAAATCTGCGTCAATCTGGGAGTATAAAAATGCAAAACATCTCAGCAAGCACACTTCGATTGGCTGTGAGCGTGGAGGCTTTTTTAAAAGGGTGAGCAATGACCAAAAGCATCCTAGAGCTCTAGCAGGACTCTTAATAAAAATCCCCCAAGAGCTTCGGTGGGAGACGCTGCCAAAAGGCGCTTAAAACGCAGCTCCCTGTTAACTCAACATGTGCTTATGCACTTAACTCATTCCTTCTCCTTCTCATGTTCATACTCGTGTGCAAACTTACGAAACATAGTGAACTGCCTAGCTAGACTGCAGTTTAGGCATCACAGGTGCCCAATGGAGGCCGTTTCAAAACGTACAAATCCTGATATGAAATGGAAGTTGCGATAGTCTTTTAATTCCTATTGGGACGTCTAATGCCGCCTTTACACTGGTAGTTGAAATCATCTCCATAATACGCAATACGTCCCCAACGGACGTCGTACTACGCCGTGAAAAGCGTCGGATGCGGGTAGAACAAAAATGGCGGAGAGATTAGAAAGGTTGATTCTGTCAGTTCTTTATGAGGGTTAGAAATTAATATGAAGGCTGCGTGACGTAAGTTGAGGACGTTGACATGTCAGGTCGGCTAAAAAATTGTGATATAGTGGTAGTGGTCAATAGTTCAATGTATAGTTAATACAATTTAATTGTATTAACTGCCCTAAAAACGTTAGAAAGTCATGAAAATAAAAAAAAGACATGACAACTTATCGTTATAAAATCATTATTTATTTTATTAAAAGTTAAGAATTCAGGTTTGTTTATCAGTACCATAGCAACGCTCAACTTCTGCTGGAATTGTCGGATAGGAACCGTCAGTAGATTTTCGCAAAAGTTAAATTTTTTTGAACGCATCCGTATGACCAACGGACACTATTTTCTTCGTACCGCACTCTGTCGGATCCATTTCGGGCCAGTTTCGGACCCATTCGCATGCGGCCTGCGAATCTCCATAGGAAATGAATGACTTCCGGTCGTTTCGGAGTCGTATCGGAGAGGATTTCAACTGCCAGTGTGAAGGCGGCGTAAGATACGCGAGTGAAACTCCTTGAAAAAAAAAATGTTAGTAGGGCAGGACTTTTTTGATTTAGTCCATTGGGAATTGATTGATTTGTTGGACGGTGGTGGATTGCCGTGATCTCATGTGGCAAACAGGTTCTCTCGCTCATGCCAGTAAACACGTAATCAGAGAACAGAAGAGATGTTGCTACAAGTGGCGGGAAAGTTATTATGATTGAACATTACGAGCGATTAAAAGGGATAAATCATTTATAATAAATACTCCATAAAATATTCCATAAAAAAATACATAAATATAAATTTTGATTAGGTATTCAAGATAATTTTAGGCAAATTCTAGCACAGCATTTATCACATAGACCTGATGCACTGTGACAATTTTATTATAAAATGTAATAGTATTACTCAACATACATTGTCAAACCCTTTACAAATTAATTGATTGAGTAGAATATTCCACATATTTAGGTCCTACATGGATGTGCTGCAGATGTGGCAAGTGTACAAATCGGTCATGTTAGGATGCAGACAGCTCGTTGGATTTTAAAACAGAGTTTTAAATTACTTCTAGCATGCCTATAGTATAGAAGTAAAATGCAACCCGAGACGTGGCTTGATTTCCTTAAATGCAAGTGTGATTTTTCTCAACAATGATACCATAATAGAGCCACAAAATCTGTTTGCAGGGATAATGGAATCACGGCTATAATGGAAAGGAAAAAAAGGCTCATTATGCATTCGCAGCTGATATGTCTATCTGGCTATCATTATGGTGGCGAGACAGCAGAGGTGTGAGGAATGTGCAGCCAGAACATTACACCCTGATCCAGGCAAAAGAGTGTTAGTATATGTGAATGTTTATAACGATATGGAAAAAGACTTTGGGACACCGAGTTCCATGTTAAGGGGATAACACATGCTATTAGAAGATATTAGTCTATTTTTCAAGCCATTTTTGAATTTGCGGAAGAAAAATAGCCATGTCAGTGCTATCAAGTCCAACTAGATCTCTCTAGATTATTTCACAAGAGTCAGGTGAATTGCAAAGCTGGAAATGTGCATTATTTAGGGATAGACATGTATACAATATCAGTACCATATCGGTTTTTAACATTCATTTCACTTTTGGATAAACATGTATTTGCTGATGTTGAATTCATTCATTGCATTTTCTTCCTTTAGATTAACTTGCTGTCATTAACACTCTCTGACATCTAATCTTTAAAAACACTTAAGCACAAATGTTAAATATTTAGCAAATCTCAAAACGAATGTTGATCTTTAGTTCCAATTTTGTACATTATAATGTTCATCATCACTGTGTGTCGTTATGAGAATAACAATCTATTTTTGCATTGAAGTGACATTTTAAGATGAAGCACCACTAAAAATTGACCACTGGCATCCAAGATGCAGTTGTCTTTTTTTCCCACAGTATTTTCAATTTTGATATTTTTAGGTACGTTGGACAGATCAGTTGGACATGGCTGTGCTTACAAAAGGTAAAAACGATATAAATACTGTTCGTTTTCTCACACAAACCGCTCGTTTCGTGTCTTAGGCCATCAATGTGTACTTACATCCACGAGTCATTAAATCATGTTTAATTTGGACTTCTCTGTGTATGCTTTTTCAGGTGGACCCAGGGTGATCCCCATAAAACTCCATTATATGAGTGACAGACAAGAACGGTTTGACCTAAAAATATCAAAATTGAAAATACCATGCAAACAAAGACACCTGCATCTTGGATGCCCTTGAGGTAAGCTAAAACATATCCAAAATTAATTTCAAAGTGAACAATCCCTTTAAACAGACTGAACTTCTGTTCCTTTTAGCTTCATTTTCGTTCACATCAATGTGGCATCCATTTTGACTTAACTCTACTAATAAGCTTATCAAAACACTGCGGTTTTACAAATACAAATTCAAGTTAGAGAAGATTGGAAATAAATTGAGAAGGTGGAACAGTCCAGGGAGATTCTAAAAAACACTTTAATGCAATTTAGAAATCTCACAACATCCAGACCCTCTTAAACTTGAGATTATTGAATCGAAAGCACCATCCATCTCCATAATTGTCCTGAGTCCAGACCAGCTGCCCAGGGAGCATTTACTTATAGCAGACATCCTGATTTAGCATCAATATAAAGCTATGGGATGATGTCATAAACTGAACAGCACAATCAGATAAGCAGCCCCGCTATTACACGCCTGCACATTTAACACGAACAGACGATGAATGCCCATTAATATGTCCCTGTGCCTGCCTCACACATTAAGCAAGCCCACAGACGTATTGCACCAAAAAGTGCATTGCAGAGAGAATTATAGACGTGCTTATTATGCCACATTGACAGCGCTGGTGTTTTTGAGTTTATTCCCCTCTATTTAGTTTATTGTCTCATTACGTTGAATGAGTCTTCGGGCCCTTGGATGTAGGAAGCAGTTTGTCTCCTCACTAAAACCCATCCGGCTTTCATCTCTGGAATTATCACCGCAATGCAGCCTGGCAGATGAGAGGTATTTGTCCTTTGGCTTGCGGATCTTAGAGATGCCTTGATGCTTATGTGTTTACATAGTAATTCTGGCTTCCCCTTCGACTCTACTTTATGTTAAGCTGTCATAAGTCAGAGTGACAGGGTCTCTCCTCAAAGAAGTAAATCTGGAATTATTTGCCTCTGACAACATGCTAAGACTGTCTAACCGGATGACAGCAATGTGAAAACACATGGGTTTGAGGACAAGCGAATGCTCTCCGGCAGACTGCAGAGCAAAGCATTTCTACTGTATGGATTAATATAGTTAAAACGACAGCTGGGCCAGTAGAAGAGCTGATGACTGATGGGGAGATGGTCAATCAGAGTGAAAAGAGCTGTCAGATATGAGATATCATGCTCTTTTTCCACCTATAGGCCAGGCTTCCCGGGCTGAAGTGATGTGCCATTAGAGGGCCTGTCTGCTGCAATCTATGAATAATCCAAAAGCAGTCAGCCTCACAGCTTAGCCTCTCTCTCTCTCTAAGATGTCACAGATCATGATAAAAAGCCACGCTGGTCCAAAATACACTGGTGTACTGTACAATGTGTGTATGATTTATCCCCATAAGTGTCAGAAATAAACTTTAAAGGTCTAAATTTGCTCCATTTTCTTCTGATATGAGCACATTTCTGTCTAACACAAACACAGAGCATGTCTTCAATTTTTGGTAAACGCATTCGGTACAACTTTACAATAAGGTTCATTTATTAAACATTAGTTCATGCATTATCTAACATGAACTAACCATTTGTTACTGTATTTGTTATTCTTTGTTAATGTTAGTTAATACAAATCTAGCTGTTCATTGTTAGTTCATGTTAGTTCACAGTGCATTAACTAATGTTAACAAGATTTTAATAAAGTATTAGTAAATGTTGAAATTAACATTACCAAAGATTAGCAAATGCTGAAGAAGTATTATTCATTCGTTGTTAATGTTAACTAATGTAGTAACTAATGAACCTTATTGTAAAGTGTTACCATGCATTCAATTTGAATTGAATAAATTAATTGAAATAAAATATCAAACTTAAAAAAAAAACTGTTACCTACGGACCCCCTAAAGGGACCTTTACCAAATATATATATATATATATATATATATATATATATATATACAGACTTTCTGTTTGAGAAAAGATCTGATTTTAAACATTAAATAGGCATAACCTGGCATAACTTTAAATGAGTGTTACATGATGACAATGGTTCATCATTGGTTCAAAAATCAACCAATATATCAAATATAAACAGATGCAATAAATAAATTTGTTATATATCACCAACAACCAATATGGCAGTTATTGTGGAATTGAGGAATTGCACCATTGCTATTTCTGATGAATATGAATGCACGAATTTACCTTATTCTTACACCCTGGCATGAGAATTCAATGGGTCTCTAAATTTGTCCACACATCAATCCAGCTTGCACTGATTGGCTGGGGGTTACGAATGTCACTCTGTTCTGAGAGTTGATGGTAAATTCTTTTGACAAGCCTGGGGTGAGCAAAAGTCGACCTGATAGTCGGGTGCTTGGAAGAGCAGAGATCTGCCCTAAGGAGCAGGGCACCGCTGTGTGCAATCCTTCTAATATCATTGATTTTCCTGTTCAGCTTTCTCCACCATAAATCAATATCCACACACTCTGACTTCTAATGTTTATGAGCGATTGCTGTGCTAATTACCATTCTCATGTAAACACAATACATCCACACCATTAGAAGTCATTAAAGGAGCATTCGTTCCGATTTCACTCGGACCGTCAGTAAAACAATATCAGAATGGTAGCCAGGCTTTTCCGGCCTCACTTGAAAATTTTACAATTATAAAGGGTTCATTAAAAACAGGAGTTTACAGGGGACTGACTTCACCCGTGTCGGGTTCAGATGAACGGTAGTTTGAGAAAGCAGAGCGGTTCATTGAAATTTAAGGAGCCAGTGTTCAGTAAACTCAAAATCAGGGCAGTGAAAATAGATGCAATAAGGTTACCGAAATTTGATGGGGTGCAGAAACGTTTTCGTGTAATTACAGGTCGTTGTGCGCTGCCAAGTGAAAACACAAACATCTCAGGCCAGATGCATGTATGTTAATACACCAAACAAACACCAATTTTCTTTTGATTGCCCTTGGCTAGCATTTTTCTAGCCCATTACGAAGGAGGAAAAAAAAAACTGTACGGTTTGTTACGGTTCATTCAGTTAAACATACATGCTAAAACGTTTTCCAAATTTTATCCTGATGGAAAGCAAACACTACACGTGAACGTTTATACAAATTATCCACCAGCACACACATGCACTATCCACAGTTTGCCGGGCCACTGCAAGAGTTTAGGAAATCAAATACATGCATTAAAATATAAATAAAGCTGGTTTTCCAAATGGCAAATAACGTCTGTTTACCTTCTGGAAGAGAGCTGGAACCTGCTGTAGCTTAAACCCGTGGAAGACAAACACATCGTACATGGCAGCCACAGCCAGCACCGTTACGCCTTGCTCCTTCCACAGCATGCTGAAGGAAGCACACGCCAAGGTAGCCAAAAACCACGTCCAGCTTCGCCTGTGGGCACTCGTCTTCATGGCACAATGGCATATGTAGCAGCGTAGGGCCAGAAGGAAGAAGAGGGCAGCTCCCACGTCGGCCCGGCCCACAATGCCCGCCACGGCCTCGGTGTGAATGGGGTGAGCGGCAAACAGAAGCCCAGCCAGCAGGCTCCAGCAACCCGACCCAAGCAGCAGGCTTGAGAGGCTAGAGAACAGGGCAGTCGTGGCACAGTGTAGAACCACATTGACCAGGTGGTAACCCCAGGGATCTAAGGCACCCAGGGCGTAGTTGAGTCGAAAGGAGAGAGTGCAGAGTGGGCGATAGGACTTATGGCTACCGCTGTGGGTGAGAAGTGTCCCCCAGAAGTCATCGTAGAAGATGTTGATCCAAGGTGTTTCGGGGAGGAGGTCCTGGTTGGTCTTGATAGCACGGCTGTGTGGAGAAAAGAAAGAGTTGGTGGTCCAAATTAACAGAATTATTCAAATTTATAAAACTGTCAATTAATTATATACAATGCATGTAAGGACATTGCTTTGAAGAGTGAAGGTTGAGTTTGTCCTTATCCCAAATGTTCTGTTATTGTGTGAGCTGCACTATGAGTGTTGTGATTGACATTCGTCACTTGTTAAAGCCTTGAGTCTTCCTAACACAGCAGTCTTATTCATAAAAGAACACAAGAGAAGATGACTAACACACACACACAAGACCATGTTTGAAAGTACAACTGCATGTAAGCTGACAAAGTCATTTGTCCTATAGAAAAGTTCTTTTGTTTATACTGTACATGTATTACCATTTTTTTTACAATGAACAACAAAACCCTAAATTTTAAGTCAAAAATACTTAAAGGGATACTCCACTTTTTGGAAATAGGCTCTTTTTACAACTCCCTCAGAGTTAAACAGTTGGGTTTCACTGTTTTCGAATCCATTCAGCCGATTTTCTGATATATAGAAAAATATCAGTAACCAGACAGTTTCTGATCCCATTGACTTCCATAGTAGGAAAAAAATATACTATGGAAGTCAATGAGACCAGAAACTGTCTGGTTAGTGATATTCTTCTAAATATCAGAAAATTGGCTGAATGGATTCGAAAACGGTAAAACCCAACTGATTAACTCTGGGGGAGTTGTAAAAAGAGCCTATTTCCAAAAAAAAGTGGAGTATCCCTTTAAAGAGTCTAAAACTAAGTGAAGTAAAAAAGAAAATATAAATATGAAAAAAAAACTCATTTTACAAATGATTTATGCAGTTTTAATTGTGATGTTGATGTAACTGTCCATAGGGATCATAAAGATCAATAGAGACTGCAAATCAATGTGTGAGAACACCTTCCATTGATTCTGACATTACTCAAAGTTGAGAAACTGAGGACATGTACCGCACACTTGACCAAAAAAAGAACTAAGTGATAATCAGAAAGAACAAGGACTTTCATTTAGCCGTAAGCAAGCACAAAGTGCTACCAAATGTCTATCAATCAAACCAATCCAAGACAAAGGGAAGAGTTGAAGGAGTAGGCAGCCGTTTTCTTCCTCCCTGGGAGAAGGCTTTGGGACTCTACATATGTCTGAAGAAGGCCTCATAAAAGCACAGAGTTGTGCAGAGAACGGGAGGAGGCAGGGTGGGATATGCTCTAGTGGCTATAGACACATACTGTGCCCACGTTGTCTGCCTGTATTGCACCACACAACAAGACTGAGAGAGTCCTCAAGGCAAGCAAACAACACAAACATGTGTAAACAAAGCAACTAAGCAGTTACGTTATTCCATATGTAGTCATCCGTGCCAAAATCCATGTCATTCAAACCCTAGGCAGTGGTATCTTGCTGTGAAACAAACACCCCCTACCCCCTGTGATCGTGAATACACGACTGCACACATGAAATGGTGTTGAACCGTCGAGTGTAATTAGTCTCCTTAGAGAGCGCAAGCAATGACATAAGCTGTAATTAAAACATGCGACAGGAAATACGTGACAAGTGCGATAACGCGCCATCTAAGCGACAGAATAATCTGTCTTCACAGCAATGGTGCCAAGAGTGTGTAATTACCATCGAATGGAGACAAAAGGTTTAATGGAAACATGTTTACAAGAGAAAGATATGATGCAAAAAAGAGCAATGGATCCCTGGCTGTAGAGCCAAAGTCTTTTATCAGTTGCTACTAGCTAGCACACTTGCGCAGTTGCCAGTAGCGAACCCCCGTCCACTCCTCCCCCATGACAACAGATGGAACTAGGAAAAGTGAGGAGATGTTACAAAAGACTAAACTGCCAAGAAGAACTAGTTCAGGACATGCTTCAGCTTCTTTGTAGTCTTGGGGGAAAATTTTGACAAGACGCGTTGAAATTGCTGCCATTACTTTGTAAAAGTCTACATTTCTCCATGAGATAAAGCTCTCCATCATCGGACACATTTCAAATCTCTCCCTTGACTTTGATACATTAACTGTCTTGGCAGACTCTCCTGATTTTTTTTTTTTATCTCCCTAAGGTATACCTTCTTTATTCTATTCCAAACCATTCATCAACTTAGATCTTTATTCTTCCAAACACAGGGATAACACGAGAGCCACTGTGGTTCAAATACACCTCTGAATCAATTGAAAGGAGTTGCCAATTTATTGGATACTTTGGAGAGCAAGAGAAAACAAAATCCATGGCCTGAAGACTCGACACCAAGCAGCTCAGACAAGACAACAGACTGTGCCAGGGCCAGCAGGCAGGGGCTTCAGAGATCGGCTTTCGCATAAAGTGTGAATCAGAAAGGAACACTTGGAGCTCTAGTGCTGGATTGTACCTGAAGATCAGGAACAACAGAGGCTCTCGGATTGGATGACGAGAACATGAATTCTTGAGCCACTGCCTGATTTGGCTTGACAGTCCTCCGAGGAAGTCTGACTCCCTAGAATGATTCTAATTGGTGTTACTGAGACAAATAACGTGAAAGCTAATCTCTAGCACGAGTTGATACTTCTTGCCTGTAGAGGACGTACACAGGGATATGAGTCCAGTAGCAGGTTTTTTATATGCAGGAGCACTCTTGACAACTCTCAGGGGACTGGTGGTATCACGCGATCCTGAATCTGGCCACTTTACTTCATCTAGAGCCCAATCAGCATGCTGGGGATACTGTGACCACATCTGTCAAGGCATGTTTGCTTATCAATCTATCCTTGCCGTGACTGGTACGTTGTTACGTTTTGGATGACCGCAGCTCTAATGAGAAGTGAAATCCAAAATAAGTCCTGTGTAATCTAGATCCCAGTTCCCTTCAGACTGGGAGCAAGACTTAGCTCTGCGGCCACGAGAGGGGCTTAAATGTTTCAATGTCAGGCTGCGACCTCAATGTTTTCGGACAAGTACAGCTTTGCTAGGTCCAAAACAAAGGCTTATAATTCGAGCGCAAACAAAACAAACCACAAAAAGTGTCTATTCTCAGGAATCAAAAGCAAACAATTACAGTTCAAACATACCTCATGGATTGTCTTTCTTTATAAATCGGGATGGATGCACGTCTTGATGCATGATTAGCTTAAAGTGCATGGATGCCAGCAAGTGTTCCTATAACGCAAGTCCATCCAGCATCTATACTTTTTCACTTAAAGATATCTAAATAACTTATCTTAACAGCATATTGTTTCAGATATTTTTCTGAAAATTTGCCTCAATGCACAATTGTTTGCTATTTGGGCCAGCAAGCGAAAAGCGGGGGAGAAAGACACAGGCAGTAGGGAGATGTGTTTTTCAGTCTGCCAAGTATGTGTCATCACCCGGCTTCAGTGTCTGAAAGGACCGCAGTCATATTTTGAGAGTGCCTACAGAGAGGCTGTCCGGTCTGTCCACTCTGCTCCCATGCCTGGGCTTTTGTCTATGGTTTCTTCCCATGAGAATGCCTACAGGTCAACAACAGAATACCTTCCCCTTATGTGGTACTTATGTGAGAAGAGCTCTCAGGGACAACAGCCTTGTTTCTTTTGTGTAGTTTCATGAAGAAAAGCTGTATGGGTTTTATAGAGAGAGGAAAATCAATTAATTTGTCAGAATAAAGGTCTGGACTATTAAGGAAACACCTTCCATGCCGAGTAACTCACTAAGTACAAATGTATTTCATTTTTCAGTCCATTCATTCATTCATTCATTCTCTCTTTTTTTCAGTCATACTTTTGTTCTTTCATTCATTCTTTCGGCCAATCTTTCATTTTTTTTTTTCCTTTTGGTCAAGCTTTCATTATTTTTCATTTCAGCCATTCTTTTATTCTTTATCATTGGACATGGTACACTGATAATACTATTTTGGACATATACTGTGCTAATATCAGTTGGTTCAAAGTTTGCTTAGATTTTTTTAACCTTTAAAGCTACACTGTGTAACTCTTTTTGTTTATTCTTAGCTAAAAACACTTAGTTCTTTCAAAAATATATGTGCTCATTAATGTATATTTAGTTTGTTCAAGTAATAAAGTATTCCCGCGAGTGTATAATATGCCATTGAAAATACATACAGGTAAGGTGTTCTTATGTCGGTCGCCATGTTGCCCCTCCATCTTTAAAGTACATTAGCCAGAGAGGGACATACCCGTTAATTCAAGCTTCGCCTTTCGCGTTTACGTTTGAGTTAACACTCATGGACGAGGTCGAACTGGAATCCATGTTAATCTTGGATTAAAACTAAATCGGAATTCAGTGAATACTTCCTATAGTTCCTCTGATGGAGAGCTTTAGATTATGCTTCAAATCTTATCAAAAGGTCTTAACACCATCACAGCTTCCTCAAAAGTGGAGAAATAAAAAACTCTATTTGTATAAATCATTTATAAATGGCAGATTATGGAGGTGAAAGACATTTCAGTAGGCTGATCTTATAAATGCTGGCATTACAAATCAATACGCCTGGAAAGAACAAAAAGCTACTGACATTTCAAAGTCACAAAATGCATTCAGTCACCAACTTTAAAAAAAAAATAAAAATCAAGGAATGAGTGAGGTACAAAGTGCTCTCTTGAGATATTAACTAATAGAATTGACACTTTGAACTGTTTGTTGTTAAACAACACAAAATCAATACCATGGTAAACTCAATGTATTTCAATATGTCAGTCTGGCAAGTAAGTCAAAATGTCAGGTGGTGTATTATTGAATTCAGGTCAGACAGAGTGGGACTAAAGGCTTTCACTTGTTGGGCTTCAACAAATAGTGAAGCAGACACACACTGAAAGGGTCGGGGGCTCTCCAATCAGAACAAACCATCTCGGGTCACCATGAAATCAACATGGTCATGGCTAGACACTGTTGATCTAAATGCCACAAAAGCCACATTATCTAGATTACAACCATGTCAAAGTAAAAAAAGAGAATGGAGTTTTTTTTGTTTTTGTTTAAAAATATGTATTATATATTTAACCATGATTTAATTTATGACACTTTCAGAAGGTACCTTCCATAAACTCTCATCCCTGAACCATTTTCACAAAGTAATATGCACACATCAGCAGCCAACACAACTTTTTCATGGGCATGAATGAATCAATTGTCCACTAATGGCAAATCAATGAAACCGCCATTTCCATTTAGGCTTTATTGACCAAAAAGAAGGGAAAAACGCACACTCAGCACATGGCTCTGTGAACTCCCTCTAAATTAACATAGTGAAAAAGCGACCACCACATTTCATTATATCATGCCACCCCTCTTGGGAAAAACAGCCTTGACAGGACTCACTATTTACAATACCATGAGGAGAGTATAATTATGCTGCAATTGAACTCTACTAATTAGATAACACAACAACAATAACTAACAAGATAGGCATTTCCTAAAAGAAAAATATCAGTGCATGCAAGACAACAAAAACAACATAGTTCAAATCAAAATTAAACGTATACGCTTTAGTTGTAAAAACAAATGTGCAATTGTAAACTAACCTAAACAAACTATTTAAATTAAATTACAGAAAACAGAGGAGAAGAAAGAGGAGGAGAAAAAAGAAGAGAAGGTAAAGAGAAAGTAGTCACTCCTTCATCCACTTCCTGTGTGCAGAATATCTGCTGTAAATAGCAGACAACTATACAAAGCATGAGCAGCTTTGGCCAAAAGCAATCAGGCAAAATAAGTTACACCCAACACATCTGCTCTGTAACACTTTCATGGATAGTAACTGACTTTCCAGAAGGACTTTCAGTGGAAAGTATGTAGGAAGATGCTCTTTTAAACCCAAAAGAAAAGTCTGGCCGCTAGGAAAAATAGGAGTATTTTAGAGGTTAGTGATAATCATAAGGAGGCATGAAAGCCATAAGAACATGCCTGTATTTGTCTCTTAAATCTGAGGGCATTAGATAGGACAAACGGCTTCAGGGTAATGTCTTTAATTAAAGATTATAAGGATACATTCATTTCTAAAAATCAATGAAGGGTACAGATAAATCATTTATAATAAACACTACAATATTACATATAAAAAGATTTCTCAAATTTGATTTCATGCCGACTTTATACGGATACTCCACTTTTTTTGGAAATAGGCTCATTTTACAACTCCCCCAGAGATAAACAGTTGAGTTTTACCGTTTTCGAATCCATTCAGCCGATTTTATGATATTTACAAGAATATTAGTAACCAGACAGTTTCTGGTCTCATTGCCTTCCATAGTAGGAAAAAAATATACTATGGAAGTCAATGAGACCATAAACTGTCTGGTTACCGATATTCTTCTAAATTTCAGAAAATCGGCTGAATACATTTGAAAACGGTAAAACTCAACTGTTTACCTCTGGAGGAGTGGTAAAATGACCCTATTTCCAAAAAAAGTGGAGTATCCCTTTAAGGAAATAGGAAAAAAAGCTCAACTGCTCAAATTGCGACTTGCGCCCAACATGAAAAACCACTAAAAGGATTCCTATGTTAAGCACTAGAATCAAAACAGACAAAAAAAGCTGAATTTCAGCCAGAGTTTAAGCAATATCATGCAAAATCTTGCACAAACCATTGTTCACAGAGGTGTGCGAGCTTTGTACTGTAGCAGATAAAATCTTTGGAGCTTAGTTCATTTCCTGGGGATCATAAAGTGGCATGTGGGCCCTCCCGGTCAGCACTTCAGACTGCAAACTAAGCCACCTGTTTGGCATCAGTGTTGACACAAGATACATCTTGCATAAAGGTTACAAATGTGTTGAACAGAGATTTTCTGAATAGTCATCAAATAGATTGTTAAAACAAATGTACTGTTCTTCAACAATGAGAGACTTGGCACAAATGCTGCCGAACCGCATTTGAAAGCTCAGGGTTTGTAGCAAACGGCACCCATCCTTAAACCATAGAAAATAAAAACAAAAACTCCCACTCAGCACTTTAATATTGGATCAAAACTTCTTTGAAAACGTATGCCTAACTCCCCAAAGCTACTCCTCATTACAGCTAAACTCCAGTCAAGCCATTCCTTTGAAAACATAGGTAGCTAGTAACTAAAGGACTACAACAAACTGCTGGTAGTGACTACAATGAGCTTCTTCAAGGGTTAGTGACATCACCAACCTTAAAATTTACATAAACCCCAACACATGAACACAATTTTAGATTATAGAACAGAATATACCAATCAATGACTAGAAGATAGCTACATAA
Organism: Cyprinella venusta; assembly: GCA_038021265.1. NCBI lineage: Eukaryota > Metazoa > Chordata > Actinopteri > Cypriniformes > Leuciscidae > Cyprinella > Cyprinella venusta. The sequence continues at coordinate 11,779,514 of CM075871.1, forward strand.
ATTCATCAACTAACCATTCAGAAATGTTCTGTTGCTTCTACATGTCACTTCTTCTGACATATAGAGTCTCTCCATCATTGACATCATCTTTCTTCGGTTTGAATTTTCAGTGCATGTGTGTGTGAAGTAAAATGACACAGGCTGTTGAAGCTCCGCCCTCTGTGCATGAGCAGCAGCTCATTTGCATTTAAAGGAACAGACAAAATGGTGAGTTTCTTCTCACCCTCAAAAAGTGACACCTTTAGCATGTTATATAAAAATACTGTGGTGTATTTTGAGCTAAAACTTCACATACACACTCTGGGGACATCAGACACATTTTACATCTTGTGAAAAAGGCATTATACCACCCCTTTAAAGAACACTAAACACTAAACTAAAACCGTTATGCAATCATTGGGTAAAAAATGTGTGTATCAACAACAATACAATACTATACCGTTGTGAAAACAGATGACCTACTGTTCACTGCTACTACATATTTTAGTTACTCCCCAACAATGATAACAAACAGTTTTTTTCAAATTCCTCAGGACAAGCTTTGTCAAATGCTACTTAGCTGCAACAATGGATACAAAATATCATCCATCCAATCTCAATTAGCCTAATTTGCCAAACGTGTCATGCTCGGTGAATCCTCTGGTAAATGAAAGTGTCTTTGTTTTATCCAGAGTTTGACCCAGGTCTGAATACTCAACCCACTCTCTGGCCACAGTACACAGGCCTCTCAACAGGAGGCTGTTTGTCACGGCTCGAGTCCCTCTGGCCGGAGTGCAATAAATTAGCTGGACTTTGTTCCTGCATGTTTGTGGAGCTTCTTTGTCTTCCCATGGAGCGAGAGAGTGGGCGGCCTGCTCGCTGTGTTCGAGTGCAAGGCCCATCCTGACCACCGATGGGATGGTTTATCATTCGTGCGGCTCTTGTTGACCCACAGGAGCATGTGGGAAGGAAAATGAGGAAAATGACATTGGATGGATGAGAACCAGCTGAAAGAATGCAGAGAGGAACATGTGGTACAGGGATGGGAATGAATGCTGAGGAGATACACACACACACAAAGAAAAAAAAACCCTTCAGATGGGAGCGAATATATTGCGACCACTGAGCAGTCTTTCTTTTCCCTTTTCTTCCTACGAATTTTCTTTTTTTCCCTTCATTTCTGGACTGGTGTGCCAGCAACATTCTCTGCAGTTGCCTTGTCAGCGGGGTGTCTTGGCTTTCCGGACAGTTATGTGCAATAGTCTGGCAAATGTCTGAAATTTTCAAAAAGCACATCTGCATCGTAGACAAAAATCATCAGAAATACTTTGAGAAAGGAATGAAATGATTTCATCTGAGTATCATTTGCATCTTAACTTCCTCCACTGGAGCGTACAGACTTCTGGTTTACGGACACGTGGCGGATGTTCTGCAGTTGTGGGTTGGAGAGACTGCTTGCATGCGATGCAGTCCGTTTTTTATGAAGCATACCAGCAAACGGCCCGCGCCAGGCCTTGGCATGCTATTGGTTAGCCAAGACTCACTACAGTTAAGAGCACAGCACAACAACCGTGAATGCCAGCATCTCAACCGACCAAATCTGAGCATCTTCAGTAAAATTTTGGCAGCCATAACCACTTTGCCACCCACACACAGTTCCCAATCCCTTCAGACCATGATACTTTTTTTTTTGCCTGCTGCATATGGCTATTCCAGATCTTCTCTTCTATCGTGACCCCAAAAACCTTTGTTCATCATAAGTCTGATCTGCTAGGACGGATACTGATTACCCCGGCCTTTTGGAGGACACCAGGTAATCTATCAACTAGAGGCCATGAACAAAAATCAATCTAGATGAGGCTGACTACAGCTCAAAGACCTCTAGGGTGATCTGTGATGTACATGATTTATACTTAAAAAAATCCCTCTAGAATGCATGGTATTTCACTTTTTTTGTGTGTGTGGAAAATCGGTCCACAAATGAAAGATAAAAAATAAAAACACAAAAAACTAAAAAAGTACACTTAGTGCTTGTTTAATTTGGTGCAACAGTTCCTGACAATGCATGTCAATTAATTTCAAATAAAACAACAGTAATAGTTCAGAAAGAGACAAAATACGTTTTGAGACAAAAGTGTATTTTTTTTTTCCAGTGTACTTTCAGTGTTAATTTTGACTGCAAATTTGGAGTTAGTTTTAGTTGACACAGTCTCATCCCAAGATGTCATATAACTGACGTCTTGGGACGTCTTTTGACCATACGTCAACATCCGCCGTTTTAGGGTACACTTTAACGTCAATTACATGACGATCCTGGGACGTCATACAACTGACGCTTTACCTTTAACGTCAGTAAGGTGACGGGGAAGGTTTAGGTCTGGGGTAGGGTTAGGATCCGATAATGTCATCTAACCGACGTTAAAGGGTACCCTAAAACGGCGGATGTTGACGTATGGTCAAAAGACATCCCAAGACGTCAGTTATATGACGTCTTGGGATGAGACTGCGCTGTTTTAGTCATAGTCTTTTGACAAAATTGGCATGGTTTTAGTCATATTATAGTTATTTGAATTGGTTACATTTTTAGTCAACTGAAGAAGATAAGATAGAAGTCGACACAATACGACTAAAACTGAACAGTCAGTAAATAAAAAACAAAAATAACAAATAGCCTAAATACAATAGAACAAAAATACAAATGAAATAAACAGTGCTTTATGTTTGTCATGTAGGTCTAACAATAGTATTCAGGTAAGAAAAAGTAGCCTACATACAGTGATTAAATAAAGTACTTAAATCTAAAATAAAAGTGCAGTATTCCTTGTAAAAATCCCTGTAAAAGCTAAAGTTCCTCATTCAAATCCAGCGAGTGATTTTCTCTTTTTCTCTCTTGTTCTTTGAATTAAAGAAGATGATTTAGGCTGATGTCACTTTAAGAACTAATGCACAGATCCAATGATGCACATCCGATTTTCTCTTAACTGTTTACTTTCACATAACCGATTGTTTACATTAATATTTGTCCTTCATAGAGCAAAAATAAGCTAAACAGAACTCTCGTTGGCTGTCAGAGAGGTGGCTTTCTGTGTGCACAGAAAACCGTCCCATACAGAACTCTTGTGCTTGAATAGTTTTAAAGTAGCCTAACACCTGAAAACGCATGATCATCTTTTCCTATGGCGGCCATTGTGCAGTTCTGGCTGCCAAGCCCTATATTGTACTGTTAATTTCTTCATTTTTATGGAGTTTGCATTTCCACATAGTTTACAAATGTTCTTGTTTTCCTTTACATCAAATGTGAAAATATACACTCTAAAAATACTGGGTTGTTTCAACCCAAATTTGGGTCAAATTTGGACATTTTTTTAAATTTAGTATCGAATCATTTTTGACAGCGATTATTTTTACAAACATTATTCGTCATGAAATTAACTGCCAAAATCAAGAATAATCTTCTTAATTACAATGCAAAATCCCAACAACTCTCTCTATTCACTGATCTAGATAAGTGTCTCTATCCGACTGTCCTGCAACCATAAAACAATCCGCCTCGTTAATGAGCTCGCCTGAGCACAAAGCCCACGTTCATGTGTGATTCCACATGTTCCACGTTAATTATAGACAACCGTAGAGGATTGTTCATGGTGGCGCACAGTGTGATATCATTAGAAGTAATCACACTGTTACAGATGCCTCTTGTTCAGGCGCACAAGTTATTAGTTGAACATTAGGGGGCTTGCTCATAATTGAAGGTGCATATGTTGACTGTCCCGTGTGAGTGTCCTGTGAGTGAAATCACAGATGACCTCCAACAGTATATACATGAGACCTTGACTTTGACACCGCCCCCTTCCTGCCACGGAACGCATCATCCTTTCAGCATGTCTACTAATGAATTCTGTGCAAAAAATAAGACACAACAAATTGGTGAGCTGCTTTACTGCCTACATTTAACAGTCACAGGCAGTGAAAATAGACGGCAAAAATAGGCTCGACAAGTTCAGTATAATTTTATGATAGCATGCTGCTAACCTAACAGTGATTCTTTTAAAAAGCATAAAAGCATTACTCACAAATAATAAGTAGCCTAATATAATACAATTTGAATTCCACAGAGCAATTCTTTGCCAATAATTTTTGTTATCGAATAAATTCCATAGCTCATCATCACAGTGTCACAGTTGCTATAGTTGATATACTATAATAACATACATATATGATATGTATGCTTATTTTTAAAATTTCTCCCCTTTAATTGATAAATAAACCTATATATACATACATACATACATGCAAATACAGTGCATACATATACATATATACATACATATACTGTATACATATATACACACACACATATATATATATATATATATATATATATATATATACACACACACACAAACACATATCTATACACACACACACACACACACACAAACACATATATATATATATATATATATATATATATACACACACACACACACTTGACATTTAAAAATATAATGATGTTGATTTAATGATGAATTAACTTTAAAATATATTTACACTTATTATATATTATAATAATGTTTCAATAATAATGATAATATTAATATTAATAATACAATATTATAGGTTTTATATTACAGAAGTTTGAAATATTCAAAAAGTTACATTATTTTTCCTCACAAGAGGTAAAAACAAGAAGCCCTGTCGAAGCTTCCGGAAAATGATCCAAATCGCATCACTCAGTGCAGACTGGACTTTTTAAACAAACTAAGGATTTTCTTAAATTAGTGGCTGGAAGGAAAATGAGGGGTGGAAAAGTCAGCAATAAAATGAAATACAACTAAATCTTTTCCTTTAAGGAGTGACATTAATTCAAGTGTTACCAAAATATACTTAGCGGTGCTATTGCGTGAGACGAAAGCGTCTGGTAATCCCGTAAACATTCTTAAAAGGAACCCAACCAGCCACTTAACTGTTTTTAAATGCTTTGTCTTCCACATGGTGTCAATTTGCATTTTTGTAAAGGAGCTCATTTACGCATTTTAGACTTTATGGTCACAAAATCACAGAAACCACAACACCATCCTGGTAAGCAATTCGGTTTTACAGCCTTTTGATTTTGCAATCGACTTTTCAATCATTTTGGGACCACAAAGGAAAGACATTTCGGTTCTCCGACAAGTCCATCACTAAAATTCAAGCTCGAGTTACCAATTACCACCCAAGACTGATTAATTCTAAAAAAATAGCTAACAGATTTCACTGCTTGGGATGCTTTCAGAAATATTTGGTTCATCATATGGTTTCAATGAATCAGAACCCTAGAGATCTTCAGTGCACGACTGCAGCTGACCACGCCGAGGGGAAACCCATCAGAGTAAAAAGCTAAAATTTCATGCACCCTGCCCTCCTCCTCACTGCCTGAGATGGAGAAACAGAGCAACACTCGGAGTACGATCCATCAATCAATACCATTCTCAGCCAAATCTCCACCGTCTTCTGGAATCGAATCCAAACAGACAGGCCATAGCAAATACCTCACTTTGAAAGAGGCCAGTGGCACACCATGCACTCGTCATTATAATTGCATTATACGATCGTTAATGTGGAAAAAGACCTAATACACAATACATTACTGACTCACGAGGAGCTAAAATACACGCCACGGTTATAGCTAAAATGCGCAGGATTGACTTTGCAAAAATTATGATGACAGAAACCATTTGTTTAAAATAAAACTGAGGTATAGGGGAAGTCAGCACTTCAGATGAGGCCTTCTTGACAAATAGCTTAATACACTCCTCCAGATGACAGGACGTACGAACATGAACTTAAAGCTGAAAGTGCGTTACAGAGGTGTTTTCATTTCCTCTGGAAAGCAGCACAAACATTTGTCAGGAAAAGGCCATTTCCCATTGTCAAGTGCATGTGCGTCTTTGAAGTCTTCAAACAAAATGTATTTCCTGATTAGCAACAGCCTTGTGCATGCGAAAGAGGCTTTCTGTGTTGCTTATGCTTGGGATTATTTTGATAAAGTTCATAAAAGAGGTCTTTCATAAACATCCTAATCAGTGACTGTTTACACGCACAGATTTTCGTCAATCCGAATTTAAGAGTTATTGAAAATCTGTGCAAATACCGGCACAGGAATCGCAAAAAAAACATAAAATGTTTCCGCCTGTCAGCAATTTTTCACACAAACAGTTAGTCACACCCCAAAATTCAAGCTATTGATGTCAATGTTGCGCTGGAAGGGATTCTGAACCAAAGAAAACTTTTCAAATCATCCCAGCCATCTGTTCAAGGGAAAATCAAGCTACAAATGGATTACTTTCATAATTCCAGAAAGCTTTCAATAGATCCGTTAATATTTCCGCCGATGCAGGCCAGAGAACAAGTAATAAAATCTTTGCACTGATAAAAACTGCATGTTTACTAGACATCAGTTGTTAAAGGAGAACTCCGGCACAAAATTAATCTTTGGTCTAATAAAACATCTCTACCTAGTCAACCGTTCTCCGAGATTTGTTTTCATGATAATCGAATGTAAAGAGTTTGATCTCTAAAAACTGTTTAGTGTATAACGCTAGTACTGGGGGCATTGTCCAGTGAACTGTCTTTATAAAGGATCTTCTTATTAAACTGTCTTTACACTTACAAAGTTCTCAATGCTTTGTTTTGCATGTAGGGACCCTCATTATGGCTATTTGAGCCTTGTTAGTGCATAAACTAGCGATTTATTTCTTACTTAGTAAATGCCCCCAGTACTAGCGTTATACGCTAAACAGTTTTTAGAGATATAACGCTTTACATTCGATTATCATGAAAACAAATCTCAGAGAACGGTTGACTAGGTACCAATGTTTTATCAGACCAAAGGTTCATTTTGCGCCGGAGTTCTCCTTTAAGTTTGCACAAAATAAATAATACCTTGGGTGAATTTTACAGATGGGGAAAAAGCAACTACTGTACGTCCAGAGTCGTTTAAGTTGAGACCCCAACGACACAATAAGGAATTTGACAATACATCAATTGGTTCTTTGTTTTAACCAGAAAATGACCCTCACATGTATGAGGAATTATGATTGAAACACAAGTCATGGAAAATATGGAACTAAGTGGTGTATATTATGTTGCAGAACAGCAGATGTGATCATGGCAAGCATCTGAAGAAGGTCGGCTCCTTTCATTCCATATAGCACTGAAAATAGAGCTCCAGGTCTGAGTCTGACCTGCACTAGATGCATCATTACGCACTCCTGAATCTGTAATCAACCGAAATTGGGAATTGAGAAAAGGTTCTACGAGTGCCTGTGTCTATGGAGTTGTCCTCTAAAAGCAAAAGCAAATATATGAGACAACCAGCATAGTCTGACAAACAAGTCTTATGCGCTCTTTTTAATCAATTAAAAAAATACAACGTCAAAACAACAGATTACAACGGAAATACACCCAAATGAATCAAGTCAAGAGCTTATGAATCAAAATAATTTCAAATCAGGAAATCTGTATCAAATTCAATATCCAGCTCTACTATCACTGCATGCATTTCATTCGTTGTGTTTCAACGTTGTGTTCCTTAAAGCAACTTACATTGCATTCAATGTATACATTTGATCAGTTTATGCATTCTTTGGGAATCAAACTATAACTTTACGGTTGCTGTTCAAGCAATAGAATTTCTTGAGCTCTAAAAATGTGGCTGAACATAATATGCCAAGAATAGCTTTACCAAGACTATGCAAGTAAAATCTTTTGAAGCATCTACGCATCTAGGCTTTACAAACAGGAAGATAAAATGCTAATTCCAGACGGCAGCCAACTCTGGGATATGAGACAAAACCTTGAGTGTCAATGTCTAAAATTGAAATGCTTGCTTTTCACCGCTCTATCAGGGCAAACGAAAACCAACAAAAGGGAACTAACATTCATAGCATGTCTGAGATGCTTGCTTGTGGTCTATTGTTGGATTGTAGATGGAGAGCAGAAAGATTAGGGGAGGGGGTTGAGGGAGGGTACTCCCAACGTTAAGGACAAAGAACCAGGCTCAGCTCTGCCCAATACACCAACCCAATGAATGGATGACACAAAGAAACAACTGAGGCTCTCAACTGCCGGCCGAGAGTGAGAACGAGGGAGAGGCGGAGAAGGAGAGGTGCTCCTCTGCCCACACTTGAGGGCCCGGCAATAGAAGAACAGTGTGAGCTTCGATCATGTGTGGTCCATTACTCAACCAGTAACAGCTTGACTATTCCCCATGCCTACGAGACAACGGAAGCTCCCTCGGTGGGTAAATGGGCCTGATAACTAAGAAAAGCCCTGAGAAACAATGGTTAAGCCCATTCATCGTCGCTGAGTTGGCTATTGAATACGTCGCAATATGCAGGCACTTCAAAAAACCTCAGGGGAGAGAAAAACTGTGCCAGGTGGCAACATGGAGAACGATGAGAGAAAACAGGAATAGTGTAATGACTATCATAGGGCTTGCAAAACTACCCATTTTTACTAGTTGGCTAGAGTTCTCCAGAAAACTAACAAGCAAGTCAGTGTTTACCTTCTGTAAATTACACATCAATACAAGGGCCGTGTCTCTTTCAAAACTGAATTGCGAATGCCTGGTAGATTCCAGTTAATTTCATCATTTCTAATTATTCTTTCAATTTCTAATAGGGATGCACGATATATCAACCACTATACTGGTATCGACCGATATATGATCATTTTAATGTTGTCATTATCGCCCCAATAAGAAAATTTGGTCGATATATTAAAGCCAATAAATAATGTATTATTTCCTTCCATGATGGGTTTGAATTGCTTGAAATATGATTGGAATCACTTCAAAAATGAAAATCCTTCAGTGTGCAGCTCAAATCTGTCATATAGGCTACATAAAAATATTATGAGAACAACATTATAATTGTGTGTTTTGGACATGGCTTTAAATGGTGAGACTTTAGTTTTGTTTTTGTAATCGGTTTTATAATGATAACATTTCCCAAAAATGCATTACCAGTGTTGCATTGGTTTGAATAGTTATTAAATCTTTTCAGATTCCAATCACATTTTCTTTGATGTGTGACTAATTAAATTCAAATTCTCCCTCAATTAGATTTAATTAAATAGGAACCAATTGTTCAATTATGAATTTTGAACAAACATGGTGAACCCTCCAAACAAAACTCAAACCATCACAGGTTACCTTACAAAACAAAAGACATGTAAATAGCAGGAAGTGCAACTATGTAGATAGACCACAATATAATGTTTTCTTTTTAATGTTTTCAATCTAAATTAAGAAATGCCTGTCAGAAAGCACTACTCAAACACATTAAACTTCTAAAATTACAATGTTTGAGGTCTTAGACTTTTTGGCTGCTCAATGGCACCTTCTGCCAAAACTTATTGGATTAAATAATATTATTTCTGGCTTGAAAAGGTTCAAAAGGTGCAAACTCAAGTCAGTTCTCATTCAAATCAGTTTCTGATGAACACACCTGACATTTTGTTAAAGTGCAATGTCTTTCTTAAAGTCAAAGCAAGCTAACTAAAACACAGTCGGTGTCTCAATTGTCTCAGACCAAATGTCTACAAACCCGTTCTCATCTGAAACAGTGTGCGTCAGTCTGCTTTTCCCATCCTGGACATGTGCAGAACAAGGTCACAAGGCACAACCCAGGGAAACTTAGGGTCAAAGTGCCAATGCGTATGCGTGTACATGTCAGCGGTGGATTAAGTGCCATGCAGGAAGGAAGGTGATGGTGGCTACTAGCTCTGAGATAACAGCCTTCCACTTCCTCTTGAACGATGTTCACAGTCTGCTATATGTGCAACAGGCAATACTGCGAACATAAACAGACACACATAGATGTCATCAGCCTGTTACCACCGCTGACAGAAGACCATGTGTCTGGGGCGTTTACTAGCCTGGAGACTATCTTGAGGACATTAGCTTTGAGTATGGGAAATACAAGCAGCCAATTCTGCAACACAATGGTGATGAAAATTTGGAAGCAGTAGTGTTTATTTGTCAACAAATTATATATTATTCACTTCATACTGTATATGTATGTTTGTATATATATATATATATATATATAAATGAATATATATATATATACATACTACATACAATGTACACGTCTATGAACGTATTGCCCCACCCAAGCGTATACCAATGCCAGTAGTTCCTAAATGTTCCTAAATTATCTTTAATTGAAGCTAATTGTTCATTGTGGATTCTAATTGTTAGGCAACCAAGAAAGAGGTGTGTTTCTGCCCACCCCCCTCGGTTAACTGTATACGTATACAGTATATACACATACATTCTGAACTTAACCACTCCAGGGATAATGTTCAGCACGAAGACAATTAGTGTTGACAGCCCCACCTAACCACTGCACAATCTATTGCTTAAGCTGTCTAAACATTAGATTATCTTATCTGAGAGCTCAGGCAAAGAAACGTTTGAGCTGAGCCAAGCTACAGCGAAACATCGTGAAACATTACCTTTTCTTATTAGAGAGCTTAGAGCGCTTGGATAAGAAAGGCTTATTTAATCTTCCCCACACTTTATACCTTCAGCAGGAATTGTGTTCAATAAAGAATGCAGATAACCTACAGAAGAAATGCTCTGATCGGGAATTCGTGAACATCTTGGTACAAGGAGGACTGCGATTGGGGGAACGTCATTCTATAACATGGTCTGTGAAAAGTTATCTCTATAGGTTGATAAATGCATTGATACAAGTCAAGTAAAAATGTAAGATAGTATATTTATGTACTGAGACATCAGGGGAGAAAAGGTCATGTTATTCAAAGGGTATAAGCTCTAGTTAATAAAAATAACTGGGATGAAAATAAATCAAGTGGTTCACTAAAAACAACATGATGAGGAAAAGCTAAAGCTCTGCAATCAGGAAGATCATGAATTAGCCTTTACTAGCTTGGAAATATATCAAATATTATCTCTTATATGAACTGAAAAATTCAATATATATATATATATATATATATATATATATATATATATATATATATATATATATATATATATATATATAAAATTCATTACACACTGATAACACTGGGGAAAAAAAACAGTTGAAAATAGGCATATACTGTACACATGTCTATGAACGTATTGCTACAAATGCTGTGTCGCCCCGCCCAAGAGCATACCAATGCCAGTACCAGTAGTTTACAAAATGTTCCAAAATTATCTTTAATTCAGGCTAATTGTTCATTGTGGATTCTAATTGCTTGGCAACCGAGAAAGAGGTGTGTTTCTGGGTCAAGCTACTGAGATTGATGCCTGTTTTTGGGGGGTTGTGGGCTTGGCAAAAGAAAAAAAAAACCCTATTAGTACTTTTTTGCCCATCCCCCCTCTAGGTTAACCATCCTTTTTTTTATAAACACAGGAGTGCAAGAACAACAAATGACACAGTGACCTAGAAAGCTACCACCAGAACCGATTCAAAGGTTCACAGCGGTAAAAGCTTTTCAGGGTGCGCACTACACTGTTGAAGGGACATCATACACTCGTGATTATTTTATGAGGAGAGGAAGACAAAGCAGCAAGCCGAATTTCTCGTTAAATGTCAGTACACGAATTACACCAACCCAAAAGAAACAAAAATAAATAAAAAGCATAGCATAAAAGGATTTTTAGGATATGTTTACACGACAATGATGTACTAAAAACGGAAAAGTTTTTCCTTTACGTTTTGCCACGATACAGACGACAACGTTGTCAAAACAATCCCCGTTCACACGGATACTTCAAAATGATTTTTTTTTGTTTAGATGGAGATGAAAACAGTATCATTTTCAAAAGCGTGCGTTTTCAAGCCCCAAAAACGTTGTTGTCATGTAAATGAATAGCCAAAATGCAAAAAAAAAAAAAAAAATCATGAAAATGCCCCCTTTTGAAAAAGGTAAGCTTCACTTTTGCTATTGCTCATACTTAAAGTTTGAAAACAAAAAAAATGAAAGTTTGAAAATGAAAATGATACCCTTTGAAAATGATACTGATCTTATCATCTACATGTAAACAAAAAAAAATCGTTTTGACTGATCCATGTGAACGAGGATTGTTTTCACAACGTTGTCGTCTGTATTGTGACAAAACGTAAAGGAAAAACTTTTCCGTTTTTAGTACATCATTGTCGTGTAAACATATCCTAAAAATCAATTTACGCTATGCTCTTTATTTATTTTTGTTTCTTTTGGAGAATGGGTTAGTGTAATTCGTGTACTGACATTTAAAAAAGCCTGCTTTTTGAAAAGCCTGGCTAAAGGCTTTTCAATAAGCAACCCCCTAGCAACCACCCAAAACACCCTAGCAACCACATTAGGTTTGGAAACGCCATGTGAACCATTCCTGAAAATAAAGCATAATGAGCATCAATTGGCACAGCATACAGTATTAAAAGCACATCACTGTGAAAAGCAGCTTTTCCAAAATAACAGGCATTGAGTGGACTGCCAGTTTGAAAGAGTGACTTACGTATCACAAAGTTTCTAACAGTGCACTGACAACTAACTGCAAACCAGCGGTGCTTTCATGTGGATACGTTTACCACATTTTAAATCAAAATGACATGAGGGGCCAAGTTTAAAGAGCAAAGAGCACAAGAATTTCATTCTGGAACCACATCAAGGCACAAACGTACACCAGGCTCCTTTTCTGATGGAAACGTGCCAGTCATTTCCTCAAAATTCACTTTGCTCACACATATATCTTTGTTTAGTTCTTAACTTTTTTCCTATAACCAACTGATAAGGATTTGATACTCAGCATACCAGTGGAAACCACTATTAAGGTTTACGAAGTGCTTAATGTTATAGTTAAATGTTTATGTTGTTAAATGTTAAATGTTTAAACGCTTAAATGTTATAGTTTTGAATTTGGTGGATTTGGTCATTTTTCGCTCGCACTTTTTCAAATTCTCATATAATAAACCAGAGCACAAGAAACAAAATGCTACACCCTTTCTTGTACCAGACGTTATTTCATGGCATGATGGCGTGAACGATGTACGCTGAGCCTGGGAAAGTTGGAGAGCCAACTACTGGTTGCAATTAAAAGCGTTTTTATGGATGTTCGTCTTCTAGCTGTAGAAGAAGAGAGTCATGTGTAAAAACAAAGCAAGCCAATTAAAACACCTTGCATCTACCGAAGCACGCGGTATTATGATCGTATAACAGGAAGCACTTCTGATGCATTAAAATCTCGGTCGGGGTGCTGAAGTCTTAAAGCAATAGTAGAGGAAGAATTTTACACAAAGGTCAGATCATATAAATTTGTTTTAAACAATACAGTTTGTGACTTCCAGACCACAAAGCGCCCCTGTTAAACAGAGACTAGGAGGTCTGGGACGAGGGCTGGGAAAGCGGGCCTGCTCACCCTGTAGGAATCTGTCGCAGTAAATATTCTCCGGGACATTACAGATGCAAGCTCATAAAGTAAGGACATAAACTACACGGCGGGGTGGCTTCCCAAATCCAGAAAAAAGAAAACAAACTTCCATAAGACTAAAAGTCACTGATATGTTCAACTTGCGTGAAAAAAACCCAACTTGTTTTTGTTTGGTTGTGAATATATTGCTTGTCTTCAGCGCAGACGTAATCGTCATGTCACCACAAAGGCACTTTCTCATCAGCACGAGCAAATGAATAAAACACATCATGTGCTCTGTGTCTAGTTTGGGTTAAGTTGAGCTCTTTTTATAAGCAAATAACATTGCTCAGCTATGTCGGGTCGGGTAAAAATCTGTTTTATAGGCACACGTTGTTTGTGAGTCTGGGAAACAGATAGCGGCTGCGAGTAATCTTCTGCATGGTGCCGCATCAAAGCCTTTCTGGACATCCTCTGCAAATTTCCGTCAGTGCCAATGATAATTACACACAACTTCCTCTCATTATGGACACAGGATAATAATCTAGTCTTGCATTTAACGCCATGCTACTGCCCTTGCATCACATTTAATGTGTCTGTGTTAGGAATGCACAGGTTGAAATTCTGAAATAAACTCTTATGTCCCATATTAAATGGCCATATTAAAACTATACACAGTCTAAATTAAATAAATAAAAAACTCAAATCAGTTGTTTTAAATGTTACAAGTGAATAACAAAAAAGTAGTATACAACACGGAAAATGGATATTCATTTTGAGAATTTAAAAAAAAAATTTCAATGGAGTATTGCAGTATTTTGTATAAGTTATTTAATCAAATCATCTTTTTTAATTCATATGTCCATAATCTTTAAATCAAAATAACTTCCCCTAATGATGCGTTCACACCGGACGCGAATAGCGTGTCAGGCGCGAATGATTTCAATGGTAAGTCAATGCACAGATGCGTTACACGCGTAAAAAATGTCTGCAGCGCGAATGAGCCGTAGAGCGCGGCATGGAAGACGCAAATATGCCTCATTTGCGCGTCAAGTTCGCGCAAATTGAGCGTCTGGCACGTTAAGCGTGTTCGGCACAAACGATTTCTATTTGTGCATTCACGCGTTTGACGCAAATTCGCGTCTGCCGCCCGAGTTGAAAAATCTGTACTTTCGCGTCAATTCGCGCCGCGTTAACCAATCAGGAGCCTAGCTGCTTGCTCACGTGGTGAAGGATCTGGACGCTTCAATAAATTATTTTGTAATATGACTAAATGCCTGGTGTGGTTCTAATGCACAACAAAGCAAATATTTTATCGCTTAAAACTTTATTTCTATATACGAGACATGTTCATTTTGTATCGAATGTTATTCATTCCATATCTAGATTATATGAAATAGTATTATGATGTAAAGACAACCAACATACATGTGCATAAGTTCGTGTCTGGATGCGAGAGAGAAAAAAAATTCACAGGACAGGCTCTATTTATCATCAAAACAAAAATAAATGACAGCTAGATTAGATGGATGAGGGCGAGGGTGATCCTCGCTCCGATGCGGGGCAACAGGTCATCAAACTGGGCGCGGGATAGGCGGAAGTACCGCTGACAGCGGCCGTCATCCAGGCGCAGCTCCTGGAGCGAGCAAATGGTGAAACTCGCCAAACGGTTCGCCTCCGAAGGGTCCGGTGGGCACAAATACGGCAACGATGACCCCCACGCCACTGTTCTAGCTCTCCAGAGCCAATACAGTGTGGTGAATCTCTTGATGAATACTCGATCAACATAAAAAAGATGGCCGCCAACGGGTTTCAATTTTGACGAGCGAGACGCACGCAAAAAAAAAACTTTTGATTTTACGTGCGTCCGTTTCGCTCTTGACACGCGAATTAACACAAAGTGGTCAAACGTCAAACTAGACGCGGTAGACACGAATTTGACGCACTATTCGCGTCCGGTATGAACGTAGCATAACACTTGCAGTGACATCTCTTTGAAACAAAATTAAATATCTAATATCTACTGATACCAGTGAATTCTAAAATTCTGAAAAAACAGAAAATATAGGCGTATGACCTATGTTACCAATATTGTGTGCATCCCTATTCTGTTTAGATTCTTAATAAGGAACTTATTTTGGTAACACTTTATTTGAGAGTCCAATTAACTGGTTGCTTATCAGCATGCATATTACAAGGATAATGGCTGTTTATTAGTACTGAAAGCAAATATTAATGCCTTACTCTGCATAACGATATTCTACATCGATTAACAACTACCTTATTAACTATTAATACTCAGTAATAAGGAGTCTGAGGCTAAAGTTTTGACCGTAGAGCATTTGACCCTAATCTAAAGTGTGACCCTTATAAGTAATTTAGTTTAATTTCTTTCCAGAACTGTAGCAAATTTGCTACAGTGTATTTCCTCCAGTCAAAAAGAGCACTGCTGTACTTTCAGCCCAGAGGCAGGCGAAACATCATTAAATATTAAGATGGCTTAATGTCGAAGATTTTACTTCCTAATAATTTACTGTGTGAGCCCACCTTTTCTAACATGTACATATATCCAAGGCAGATAAAATCTATGCCAGTAAAAGTCTCAAGAAAAATGTTGACTTTTACAATTTGGAACACAGGTCAATTACAGTATTCACCCAAAAATTGGTGAACAAGTCAAATAAAATAATCCCAGCCTGATCATACAATACAAATCTTTTCAAGAAACCTTGACATTTCTTTCGGGAAACATAAACAAATACATATACAATAGCATTCCAACACTTAACTGAAGGGACAGAATTCATAATACACATTGAAAGAAATAGACATCCGAAGGTCTAACAACTCAAAGAGATGTTTGGAAGATGGTGACATTCAGATGTTTTTGCAGTGCAAATCAGAGTGTGTCAAGCATAATTTAGTGTGTCAATCAGTCCAATGAGGTCAATATGTGACTGGATCAGTGTTTATTATTGCTCAGTGTGATCTGATTTGCGGGCTTAAGCTCAGGTCAGAGAAAACCCTCTCAACCAGACTTTTCTAGGTTAATTAGACAATAAATGGAAGGAATGACTGCTTAACCAAGTATGTAAAGCCCCGATATGAATAAAACGGAGATCATAGATGACAACTATGTCAAAGGTCTAGGGAAAAGAAAGGAAATTCACCTCCTCAATGTAAAATGTCTATAGACAATACAGATGTTAGTAAAAGCAAAATAACATTTGCGACAAACAACAAACAAGGAAATTACTAAACTCAACCCAGAACTTGAACTCAAAATTTCTGATTGATTTAGCTAATTCTATTATTTAGATAATTCAAATTCGAATGGAAGGTTTGAAGGTCAACTTAAATCAAATAAACAAAACAGACTGAGTCGGGATGTCCAAACCTGAGCTTTATGAACCAAACTCTTGACGTCAAACAGACTCGGCAGCAAAACCTTGCCTAAAAATAAAGAAATAAAAAAAGGAACGCAAACCAGTGACAACTGACACACAGATGACATTAAGTCTGAGAGTCAGGCTAAGACCATTTACCGGTGCAGTGTCAAATGTCTTTACACTGTGTTGCATCACACAGCTTAACAAAGAGTCTTGATGGAGATCACCAAATGTGACTCTCTCTAGGTACAGAGGTTAAGCCTCTCTCAGTAGGATGTGTGGAGGCACTTCAGCGCTTTCCACGGCGCTCTGTCAGGTTAATCGGGATAATCCCATACCAGTTTTGTGATCAAGAATGATCCCCGATGGAAGTGATGACGATAGTGGTCGAAAAAAACATTTAGAATACATTCAAGAATGTTACATTAATACACACAGCCCTGCATCTTTAAAATTCTAAGTCTAATATTTCCCAATTTGATGATACTGACTTCAAAAATTACCTTTCCATCAAGTACATTAGTAAGAAAGAAGTATTAGAATTCATTCAGCAAATTTGATGCAGGGCGATTTTATTTATTTATTTATTTACACATTTAAATCAAGTAAATATTCTTTATTTTTTCCCATTAGCCTTGTGGAGAGAATAGCTGCAATGGTCTAACCACACTCCACCCGTACTGCGAAAATAAACAAGTTCAGATTAAGACACGTATAGCACAGATACTCTCTTAGAAGCATGACATCTGTTGCCGCCCATGTATTCTATTCCATTAATGTGCTGAATGAATTAAATCAGCACTTCAGCATATGGGGGTGTTTCACCCAAGCTTCTGCAGAATGATTAAATAAATGAGGGGAAAGAGAAAGGGAAAACAGAAGCGAGACTAGGGGAGTCCGATCGAGTGTGCGCATTCCTAGAGCTTAACTCTTATTAAATATTCAAGTCACGCAAAGTGGGTTAAAACCTCACAGTACGCACATTCAGCTCTGCTCAGCGGACACAAGCATTTGGGATTTGTGGCCGAATGCAGCTAATCTCGGCACATAATGCCCTGCATCGCTCCGTCTTCCTGCCAAAGTCTGGGCTAGGGAAACAGAAGAGGTAAAACATACCCAAAACTCGGTGTTTTTACTCTAACACAGTAAATGAACCGCTAAAAGATGGTGTTTACGTCAAAATCAGATTGATAAATTCAAGATGAAATGCTGTTGCTAACATAATTCATGCCCATTAATAGTATACAAACTAAAAGATGCACGTGTAAACTACATATTCAAAACCAAGTCGTGGGTTACCTAAATGACTAGTTTATTGGTTTTTATGCAATACATGATTTTTTTTTTTTTTTTTTTTTATCAAGAAAACGCGTTAAGGGCGTTACGCGCAAATGATTTCACAGAAAAATCGGAACTTTGCCGTTAATTCGCGCCGTGTTAACCAATCAGGCGCCTAGCTGCTTGCTCATGTGGTGAAGGATCTGGATACTTCAATAAATTATTTTGTAATATGACTAAATGCATGGTGGGATTCTTATGCACAACAAAGCAAATATTTTATCACTTAAAACTTTATTTCTATATACGAGACACGTTCATTTTGTGTAAAATAATACAATATTTATTAGTAACATTTTTTAAATTCCATTTACAAACTCTTGTACATTTTCATATTGTATAGTCATTCCCATTATGTACTGCTCTCTTAATGCATTTTTAATTCTTGTTATTAGTTTCTGTTTATAATAGCTGTTTAGCAGATGTTTCTGCCATACATTTCAATTGATGTTCTTGTTATAGTTATTTGACTTTTTCATTGCGTATTGATTAAATTCCTGTTCTTATTGTTAAAGCTTAAATGTTGTTCCATTTATTACGCAAATGTAATCTACATATGTTTATCTCAACAAGTAAAGTTCTGTCTGTTCGAAAGCTGACATAGCATTATCATGGACCCATAATCTGCAACATTATAAATATCAAGATTATGAACAAGTCACGTGTTAAACAGTAGGTTTGTTTCTACTTAGGTTTGTTTCTACATGGACACAGCTGCCTAGACAACACTATTTTGGTCTATTTATTCAATCGTATTTAACTGAAAATGGTAGTTCAGAGAGTATGTCCACAAATTAAATTTGACTCTAAAGTTTTCCATGAAAGCATCCTGACCAACAAGCAGGTGTTTCTAATTTAATACACAAGGTGGTGAAGAGCTGCAAGAGCGTGGAAGATTTGTGCTGCTCCTCTAACAAGTCTTTATCACTTCAAACAACACTCCTAGACGAGTGATCTAGGATTGTGGATAACCCGACTTCACATGCAAGCTCCATTCTTTATGAGGTGCAAAGTAGAGAATTATTTCTACTTCCTTATCCCCTCTCATCTCCTTTCCTCCCTTTCCCTGGCTCTGGACGTCTTAAACCCAAAGAATAATACACATATAGTGATTTTATGATTTGAAAAGTGTAGGTGCAATTGACCAAACCCTGTTTTGGCTGTGAGTGTTATTGCTGGAAGGCGACGTTGCCAGGTATGGTAAGGCTCAGCGCATGAAAACACGGGATGTGTTTTGTTCCAAGAAAGCAGCTGCTTTAACAGTTCCTTATTTTAGTCTACAGGGGAATAAAACCCTTAAACACTCAGAAATATCTCACACAGTGACAACTGTCTTGACTGTTATACTGTTCTCCTGGAAAATCAATTTTTTTTTCAACATTAGCATAAAAATATACAATGGCATTCTGCTCAATGCATCTTCATGACAAACATATTTCTCCATCTAGAACACCCGAGAAAACGCCTAACAATGCTTAAACAACCACCAAGATGACTCACAGAAAAAAAAGGTACAAAAGCCGTCACTGGAGCTGTACCTTTTCAAAAGGTACACTTTTGTACCTAAAGGGTGCATATTGGTACCTTAATGGTACTGTACATATTAACACTTAAAATGTACATATTAGCACATAAAATGTACAAATTAACACGTAAAATGTACATATTAGCAGCTAAAATGTACATATTACCACCTAAAATGTACATATTAACACCTAAAATGTACATATTAACAGCTAAAATGTACATATTGACACTTAAAATGTACGTATTGACACTAAAATGTACATATTAACACTTAAAATGTACATATTGACACTTAAAATGTACATATTGACACTAAAAATGTACATATTAGCACCTAAAATGTTCATATTAACACTTAAAATGTACATATTAGCACCTAAAATGTACATATTAAAACTTAAAATGTACATATGTTCACCTAAAATGAACATATTAACATTTAAAATGTATATATTAACACTTGAAATGTACATATTAACACATAAAATGTATATATTAACACCTAAAATGTACATATTAACGCTTGAAATGTACATATTAGTACCTAAAATGTTCATATTAACACTTAAAATGTACATATTAGCACCTAAAATGTACATATTAAAACTTAAAATGTACATATTAGCACCTAAAATGTACATATTAACACCTAAAATGTACATATTAACACCTAAAATGTACATATTGACACTTAAAATGTGCATATTAGCACCTAAAATGAACATATTAACACTTAAAATGTACATATTTGCAGCTAAAATATACATATCAGGACCTAAAATGGACAAAAGTTTACCTTTTGAAAAGGTAAAGCCCCAGTGACAGCTTTCTTACCTTTTTTCTGCGAGTGTACAAATTTCGTCAAGATTGCAAACAGCTAAAAAAGTGCACTGCACTTGGTCCAGCATATGGTTAAAAGCAAGCAAATTGGCCGTGCAGATAATGTATATGGGCTATCCAGTTGTACTGTAACACTAGCCACCGTGTGAAAGCACTTTATCCTTAGCAGCTTCAGATCATTTTCAATACTGTCAGGATTCAGAAATGATCATATAACTTTTGAAACACAGCTATCAAAACGCTTACGGAGGCAACTGGCTGTGAGGGTCTACCACTATTTGCCATGGCCCATACACTTCATTAAAGCAGCAAATAAGCATTCTTTGCAAAAAGGAACAAAAAGATCAAGATGAGTTACATTCAGTTGAGTTTGCATCTGTGCTGAATAGAGAAATACAAAGTATCCCTTTCCCTATTTTTTGCCATGAAATTTCTTCTCATTAATTGCAAAATTGCAAACCTGAAACGACCCACATATGTCCCATGCTGACACAGGGAGAACATCCAAACTCCTAACTGAAAGGACTCCTGGCTCAGCTGGGGCTCGAACCGTGGACCTTCTTGTTGTGAGGAGACAGTGCTGCCCTTGTACTCTTCTATACTGAACATGAAAAAAAAACTATGTAGCATTTAGCTGCCATTAAACGCTCAGTTGGATCCACAACAGCGATCCTTCCTAATTACCGGCCCTGTCCTCAGCATTGCTGTCGGCCTGTTGGACAAACAGGCCTGTTGTCCTTCAACATTCATTTGAGAGTGTTTTTGTGTCTTTGAGGAGCACTCTCTCTGAAGGCCAGCCAGGAGATGGTTTGCCCCAGGCAAGCCAATCACAGTTAAAATGGGTTAGAGCACAGACAGCGCCTTAATTATTCTGCTGTATTGATGGCCTCCGTATCCGTCACTTCACGTACAATCAGAGCCAATAGCGGCACGACGGACATGAACTAATCTGGCCGATTTCAGCTCCACTGCCATTGATTCATCCTTTCCAATTAGGTAATGGAGGACAATGGATAGAATGCCCGAGTCCAAACCTTTATTGGGAACAGTGATGGCGATGGCCTCCTTTGATCAATATAGAGTGCAAAGGCCTAAAGAACCACTCACCGCTGGCAACCGTTCATGTATGCAACTAATGGACGTACTTTTTCCTCAGCAATGACCTAGTAGCAGCGGCCAAAACGCACCATTCAGCCACATGAATCACCCCTAAAAAACGCACACACTTAGAAGAAACAATAGACATTTTTACCACTGATCCAATAAAATGACAGAATCTAAACAGCTTTGAATCAACCAAAATAAACAGTCTTTTGAATTCTCGCAGCAGATGTGAACGCACCGGATGGACACTTGTGGTTTGTCTCAACAAACCGACTTGAGTCAAAATAATCCCCATCCCCAAAAAAAGCACAATCTAGGGTCTAGAAATCAGGACGTTTCACGGTTTATAGCTAGCTACAAGTTGGGATTCAATATTGAGGCAAATAGCTGTTTGACACGAAAGCAGCATTGGTTTTATTGGTTGGTCAAAACCATTCTACGCCAAGCTAACACCACAAAAACATCTAAAGAAGTTCAACGATCCTTCTGATGTTACAACTGCACAATTATGCCAATTAACTGCTTATTTAGAAAGTATGAACATTAAATTGTGGTATTGAAAATATCTCGGCAAACCGTAAATAGGCATGCAGAATCAAGACTTGGCACGATTCTTCATATATATTATATATATATATTCTCATATATACTGTATATATATATATATATATATATATATATATATATATATACTGTATGATCAAGAAAGCTAAATACAGGCAAGGAGAAGATCTTGAAGTTCTCTTCAGTGTCTATTTGTGCTTGAACGGACACATACACGCACAGTTACGTAAAAATACTTATCTTTGTGAGTATTCTCGTAAACAATCGTTTACAGTATGTGAATATAAAAAAATGAGAAAGAAAACGGATGTGTATTATTATATTGGATCCGTGCATTTGGTCTTAAAGTGACAGCAGCCTATAAATACCTGATGCTGTCTGTGTCGTTAATAGCTTTTAACAAAGCTTAATTAGATTTGGTCTACACAGTGAAGACTATGCAGTGTTATTTTACATTTGATTATTCAATTTCTGTACCCAAAGACTGTTAAGAAAAATATAAAGCAATGTTTACTTAATTTGTTTCTAGGTTCTATTGTATTTACCTATGCTTGTAATTTGTTTAATATTTTATGCAGGTTCACTCCCCTACAAATTTACCCCAATTATTCTAGAATGATTCTTCAAATCATCTGGTGAAATTGTTTTAATATTGCAATATGTCTAGCAGAAAAACAAAATATTACAAATTTTTTTGTCAGTGATTGCGCTGAAGATCTGAGCTTATTAAACTGCTTCAAGATAACGGAGTTTGTCAAAATTATCCCTGATGCTCTCTGTAGACAAACACTAAATTACTTCAAACAGTGGGAAGGAAACAATAGAAACAAAAGAAAATGTAGGATTGTGAGTGAAGAACTCAAATGGTGACTAGGGAATTTCATGGCAAGATGTAGAACTTTCTTGTCAAGTTCACATTCATTTCTCACAGCTGGAAATGTTTGTCCCAGTTGTAATAAATTCAATAGCTCTTCTCAATATACTGCTGGAGAAATGGAGTAGCCTTTAACAGAACCGCGCAAATGTTTCGTTTTTCTCACTAAAGCTACAACTAATACCGATAACTGACCAAAAATACCATGGGTGTCAAAAAGAGAGTGGAATAAAGAAATTTCAATGCCAATTTCTGGTATAAAAAACTAGTGACATTTCAGTGACAGCTTAAATTACATTTACATTTAACTTTAAGCTTGACAAAGTTCCACACTATCATTCCCAATATCAACAGCATCTTAATGTAGACTTTCAAGCTCAAGAAGTTTTACTTTCAACAAATATGTTTCCAAGTAACACTCCTGTGAATTTAACATTACACAACAGTTTTCAGTTATAGTTCAGCCTGTTCCAACAGACAGAACCCTGTGGCGAAGATAATCATGATGTTTCACATGTTGTTTTTCTATCTTTGTAAACACAACAGAAACCACTTCAAACGTAAGCCATCCACGGTGTGCGAAAATTCATAGGAGAGAATGAGGGGTTTTTTTTCAGTCCCAAACAAGGTTCCACTATGAGGATTTAACCTTTAATCTGGTTTATCAGAAAAGTCTGAGCCGTAACAGCTGCTGTTCATTCAATCGGCACTAGTGATTATTAAACACACCCCAAAAAGAGTTCAAATTTAACTTAAATGTTGTTGCCTTCATTTATTTGCATCTTAAAGGAACAAATTGGGAACTGAACTATATACACCATGTATATATTGGTAAATTTGTTGTAAAAATATTTTTTTCTCACTTACATTGATAGTGTGGTCTTTGCAAATATAAAATATAAAGACCCCTGTGGGGTCTTTGCAAATATAAAAATATACAGACTTTTGTGCATGCAAGAGAAATATGGGCGAATGTTCACACAAATGTCCCTTTAGGGGCTCCATAGATTGGCATGCACGTATAACATGTTTTCAATATGTAAAGGATGGATCCCTTTGATTAAACAGTGTTGGAAAAGCATAATTTGAAAGTACAGTATTACTTAAGCTAAGTCAACCTAAGTAGATGCCAAGTAATCCTTTCAA
Source organism: Cyprinella venusta (assembly GCA_038021265.1). Lineage (NCBI taxonomy): Eukaryota > Metazoa > Chordata > Actinopteri > Cypriniformes > Leuciscidae > Cyprinella > Cyprinella venusta. The sequence continues at coordinate 11,803,668 of CM075871.1, forward strand.
GACCAGACCAAAAAGAAAGACAATCCTGGCCAATGGATGATTAACGCATTTAAACAGAGCTTAAATTGTGATAATAACCGACAACAACCATTGCACAAGCTGAAACCAAACCCTGTGAAAAGCCAAGTGCCTCCGCGGGTTCTGAGTATATAGATTTCAGAGGGAACTGCCATTTCAAATGGATCTTTCCGCTATAAATCAGATATGGTCTAAGTAAGACAAATAACTCTTTAATGCTCTTCATGCTGCACAGACACTATACAAATTTAACTTGAGAAACTTCAAAGTGACTGGAACGTCGACTTGAACGTGCCCACTTGGGTGAAGGAAATAATGGAAAAATCCGCAGCCAGCCAAAGCGCCGGTCAAGCAATCAACGTGACTCCAGCAGTAAGAAGTGCAGGGTCTGTATTGTTCACTCAACTCTAAATATCCTATTCATACAAAGCAAGATGATCTTTGATTAATGGCTTGCCTTCCAGATTAGATCTTGTTTAACCAGACCAATGCAACGGATGTCTGAATCCAGTTCTCATCCAGCGTCATCTAACTGACGCTTTTGACCATGTGTCAACATCCGACGCACATGGCACCCTTAAGCGTCAATATGAGACGCGCCTCCTAGTGGTCTAACCCTAACCCTACCCCAGACCTAAACCTACCCGCGTCATCTAACTGACGCTAAAGGTTGCCATGTGCGTCGGATTTAGACGCATGGTTTAAGTGTCCGTTAGAGATAACTGAGAGATAATTGCCGGTACTAGAATTAATGGTAACACCTCAGAATACTGTATCTTAATACGTAAAGAATTATTGAAGAACTGGTAGGTAATTCATCCAATTAACTACTTCACTACTGTAAACTACTAAGGAAGATGTGTTAATATTAATACTAATCAGTAATAGAACTGCAATAATCCATTTTTTTTAGCATAATACATCTCAATTCTCCAGCTGCAGTCATCTTTGAGGGAAACCAGTTGTGGGCAGGGTTCGGGCTAGCATCCAGGCTAGTTTTTTTTTTTTTTTTTTTTTTGGCTAATTGCCTTCTAAAGCTAGGAGTAAGATGTGATTAAATTTCAATTTAAGTTCATGATTACCAGAGATCGCAGTCTTTCTCTCTCTGTCAGGCCATCATTGTGATTTTGAACAAACATTTAAAGGCAGGAGCCTGCCAATTCATCTTATTAGACAACCATTATCAATCACAGAGACAATTAACACACCCACATGCATACACAAACACAACCCATTCCCCAGACACAGCGTGCAGGAACGATGCCTTTCCCAGACACATTACGTTCATATGTCAATTAGGGCTGGAAAGTAGATGCTACAACCAACAGATGATGTCATTTTATGGCAATCTGCATACAATGCATACATCGAAATCTACATCTGCCGAGCTTTTCATCAATGTTCCTTGTAATAAATGTGAAAAGTACTTTTGCAGTCTGTGCATGGGTTTGCTATGAACTGGTAATGCTGTAATTTGACACAAAATGCTTTAAGATGTGACTTGAGACAATAAATCCACTTCTGTCCATCACAGACAAAGTGCATTACCAGGAAGCAACATCTCATTTTGACAGAGTGACTTCCATTGATGCATTAGATGTTTGGATTTCTGACCTTTGGAAACATGAGCCAGAGCCGTAGCCTAGTGGTGTGCAGACGTTCATTCATTCATTAAAAAAACAAAAAAACACTTGTAACGTTGAGCACACGTGTAATGTTGAACCTTACCACAAGGTTCCACAAAATCATTCACAGACAGTGACAGGGCAGCACAATTGAGAGTTCCCAAACAGTTCCTTTATTTAAGCCCTTGATGAGAAGATGGAAACTTTGAAGTTATTGTGTTTGTCTCTTTGATGAGAACCATTGACATGGGCCTCAAACTTTTATAGCAGTCAATCACACAAAATCAAACATCTTCGATTAGCTGAAGAGGGTCTGCATCATTTGAAATGGTTTTAATTAGACATGTTGACATTTTCAACATGTTGGCAGTGAAGCTGCTTGGCTACATCTAGTGGACTACATCTACTTATTGATTATTTAAAGATCCCTACCAAGTCATCAAGGGCGTATCTTCAGTACTTAGTTTGTTATTCTTTGAACACTTAAATCAAATCGCATTTTTAGACTGAGCTTTTTTAAATCTGGGATATTCCGAAGAATCAAGAACGTTCCACTTAATTTTGCGGCAGAATCCGTGGCCAAGCTGTCAAAAAGACACATGTATTCTCTCAAAAGCTAAATTTCCTTTGAGACCCCAAAATAAACATCCACTAACTCCCCCATCAAGGAAAGGAAGACCCCACTCTGCCTGATGTCCCACTGGGCAAACTAAACAGTGCGTGAGTTCAAGAGCAAGGGAAAACTTCCTGTAGTTCCGCTTTCTCAAGATCAATGCCGTGCAACACACACAATACACAAAAGCATTTCTTTATCTGGAGGAATGCCTGACTGGACATCTTTTCATAGTAAAGCATAGCATGAGAACTTTCCATTTGGTTTTATGACTGGTATTATAACTAATACTATTATTTTTTTAGTGTAAAAAATAGCAGCCTAAACCTGATATAGACCCTTTAGACGTAACTTAGAGTAGAGCACAAACAAAGGATGTTGGAATAGTATCCGGTCAAGGAATGTCAAAAGTTGGTTCATAATAAAAACCCAAGTCTGGGTGGATTAAATATGCAAGGTCAAGCTAAGCACAATGCAAGTAATGGTGTGTCTCTATTATATTGCAATAATATTTCAAAATATTATACTAGAAAGAGCACATAGACACCACTTCCTGAAAAATCATTTCAGTTTACTTAATTTTTAATGTATGTTCCATTGTTTTACATGTTATATTCCTTGAAATTTGTTTCTCTGATCTTTATTGTATTACTGGTAGCACAACTGTTTTCATAAATATTTCTTAGGCACCCGCACCAATTTGGAATATTAGAATGATTTCGAAAGGATCGTTTGGCATTGAAGAGTAATGGCTGCCAAAAATTCAGCTTCACAGAAAAGTAAATGCATTTTAAGATTGTATTGTTTAATTTGACATTTAAATAAATGTGAGCTAAAGAATTTGAAAGTCTTACTGAACTCAAACTTTTGATCGGACTGTATACGAAGAGTTCAGATGCAAAAGCCTCTAAGTGCCATTTGAAATTTTCTTCTAAAATGATCATTTTTATCAAGCTTGTATATTTACGTTCAGTAATTTCACTTAAATGGCAATGAAGATGACCTATTAATTGTCATTTAAGTGAAATTACTGAACTTAAATATACAAGTTTGATAAAAAATAGTCATTTTAGAAGAAAATTTCAAATGGCATTTAGAGGCTTTTGCATCTGAACTCTTCATACATTTCTTCTCGCATACAAGAAAGATTTTGATTATTTAGTGATTTAGCATTTTTTTTTTCTAAATTTGTATCGAGACTTGTGCAATTTCATTTGTATTGCCGTCGACTACTAAAATTACAGTGTTCTGACAACTCTAATCTAGTCTGTCCCATAAACTACTCTACAAATGCTCTTCCCTGTCATATTGCTGCTGATGTCAGAGCTAGAGATGTAGGAATTACAGTGATGACAGAAGAGATGACTTGGAAGTAGGACAACATGAACGCTGTTCCAAAAGCAATGACTCAACCTCCAAGATGTTCAATGCGATCATTCACAGCCAAAGGAAGCCTCGGTGACTGCTGCTGGGTTTGATTTGCTCCCTCCTTTGCTCATTTCTACTGAAAATGTAACAAAATTAAAAAAAGAAGTGCAGGCTGCCACAGTCTCTTCAGAGAGTGAAAGTGGTATGACAGATCACAGACTGAAAAAAAAAGAAGTTTGATGTTTGTTGAAAGACAGAAAACTGGTGACAAACAGCAAGTGTTCCTTTAGACTTACAGAAGTGTTCCCCATGGGGCCAATTAACAAATTCTAAGTGCCAAACTGATAGATACTACATGCAGAAAAGCAACGTGAAAGCACACAAACTCATCTCTATATAACAAGCTCTAAATCAGTTATATACATATGTTGACTTTATAAAGAACTATTACAGATATGGCGCATTTTAAAAGTAGGTTTCAATTCGAAATACGAACTCAAATTAATTTTTATTCACCAAATAAAAATGTCAATTTCATCATCATTCACTTACCAAATCTTTCCCTCTACCATAAGTTCTCAAATCCAATTCAGTGACATGTCAAACTTCACAGGTTCTTGAATGTTTCATGACGGTCAAATTTTTTCTCTTTGGAAATTTGAGAAATATGAATAAAATGCAAGTTGAATGAGATCTGACAACTGCGGCAAATAGGAAAATAACTTCTCTTCATGCAAAGCTATCATATGAAATCATACATATGGACTTCTTGCTTTTATCATTATGCTTTCATAGTCCATCAGTAACCACTGGCTTTTAAAGGAGTTTCAAACAAAATTTGTGACAACATTTTTTTTTTCCATTGAAGAAAGAAAGTCATACACTACGTGTTTGCAAGGTAAAGAAAATAAAAAGGTAAGAAAATAATTACAGCATTTTAGGGTACGTTTTCACGACAATGACATACGTACTGTCAATGTACTATAAACAGAAAAAAAATTCACATACTGTACAGACAACTCAGTATTATGCTTGCCAGGCCAGTAGTTGGCGATGTTACTTCAAATGGCAGTAAAGAAGCACTACGCGGCTATAGACTGAACACGCGATACAAATGCGTATGACGTCATTGTTTTCAAAAATTTGCGCTTTTTTGTAGTTTACATGGAGACGTTAATGGTATCGTATTCAAAAACTTTTTCAGGCCCCCAAAAGGCAAGTTTTTTGTAAACTAGCTATTGTTGTGTAAATGAATGGCCAAAAAGTTCTCTGTTTTTAATTTGAAACTGTTGCGTAAATGGACCCTTAAAGGAGTAGTTCACTTAAAAAAAACTATTACTGATAATTTACTCACCCCCATGTCATCCAAGATATCCATGTCATTCTTTCTTCAGTCGAAAAGAAATTAAGGTTTTTGACGAAAACATTCCAGGATTTTTAATGGACTTCAATGGTCCAAAAAACAGTTTCAGTGCAAACTGCAAACTGTTCAAAGGGCTTTAAACGATTCCAGACAATGAATAAGGGTCTTATCAAGCAAAAAGCTCATTTAAAAAAGGTTTTATAAGCCCAAATGGTTGTCTTGCTCTGTTCTGTGATGCCGTTCGTGACTCTCCTGTCTGAATCCGTTTATTAAAATGAACAAATCTTTCTTCGTGTCATTTGGTTCGTTCAATGAATGAAATGAACGAGTTGACTCTGGAAAAGATTCGTTCAATTTGATGAACGAGTTCGGATAGGAGAGTGACGAACCTGCATCACACCCTAACCCTAACAGAGCAAGGCGAACATTTGAGCTTATAAAACTTAAACTTTGTTATTTTTTTTTTAAATGAGTGATTGTTTCGCTTCAATAAGACCCTTATTCATTGTCTGAAATCGGTCAAAGCCCTTTGAACAGTTTGCAGTCTGCACTGAAACTGTCTTTTGGACCTTGAACCGTTTGGTTCCCATTGAAGTCCATTATATGGAGAAAAATCCTGGAATGTTTTCATCAAAAACCTTAATTTCTTTTCGACTGAAGAAAGAATGACATGGATATCTTGGATGACATGGGGGTGAGTAAATTATCAGCAAAAGTTGTTTTTTTAAAGTGAACTACTCCTTTAATTCTGGGGTAAATTACAAAGCAGTCAAATAACTGTAACCACAAATGATGATGTTATTTTAAATAAAACACCTGTCTACTAGACTGCCGGTACACAAGGACACCCTGTTCTAATCATTCCATTTGGCTTTAACATCATATTCTAATTCTAAAGCCTTGATTACTAAATACCAGAATCTAATCCTCCTATCCCCCTGATCTCTGTAAGAAACCAAACGGGCACTGCCCATCTGGCACGATGTCAGATATGGAAAGCAGACGCCGGCTCACATGCCCTAGTTTGCTTACATGAGGTTGGCAAAGTCATCTCTGGCTTGCAAATCCAGCCACAGGATTGCTGAATCAAAGGTAATCTCAATGATAAGATCAGGGTAGAAAAAGGATTGTGGAAGAAACCTTTAGAGAAATGAAAGCTTTACAGAGCCTGAGCCAAAAACAACATCATTTGTTGACTTTGCATAAATGCATTACACGATTTGTGCAAATATTTAAAGATCTTTAAAAAGAAAGAAAGAGGGAATACTGTTTGGATTACTGAAAGCCTCAGTAAAATGATTCCCATTTCACTGACACTTATAGAAAGAATAAATGCAACAGTTCTAAAAAAAAAAAAAAATCAGGTGTTATGATCGAATACTGACATGATCTTAAATAATTCAATGCATTTTAAATAAATAGATGTATGTTGTATGTGTGTCTATAAGTATGAATATATGCAATATGAATATATACTTGCAACTATACTACATTGGCCTATTGCCTATTATAAATACTCTGTAATAGAGCCCGACCGATAAAGGATTTTGAAAGCCGATACCGATACAAATATTTTGGGGTTTTAAAATTCGATATTCCGATATATCGGCCAATATTTTTTTTATTAAATATTGTTGGATTTCACACACGTGTAAAAGAAAAGCTAACTTTTCTGCACAAGATACGTTTGATACCTTTTCTCTATGTCTAAATGTTCACTCCTCACAAGTATAACTTACATTTTACAATGCAGGGACTGTAACTAGAGATATGTTAGTTATAAATACAGTAATCATTACTTTATTTAGGCAGAAAAAGTTCAATGTGGTTTCCAAGCTCATTAATGTTAACGTTAGTGGTCTTCCACTGATGATAGTGGCATTAGCTAGCTTTATGGTTAGCTAGTCTATGATGATGAGCCATAATTTAACAATAGATAACATCATACTGCAAATTGTAAAACATCATTTTTAAATATAACAGGCCAAGGAGAGATGATTGAAGCGTGTTTCGTCCATTTTTTTTTTTTTTTAAATATTCATTTATCGACCATTATACCTGCCGATACCGATATTTTGGAAAATGCCTAATATCGGCTCTACTCTGTAAAAATGAATGCGCTTTATCTAAGCAAAAAAAAAAAAAAAAAACTGTGGCAGCAGATTACAAGCAATATTATTAACTAATTTTAAGAATCGAATTGAGTAATAATTTATCAAATAAATTCCTTAACAGTTAACCATTTAAAATGAGTAAAACCTACAAGAAAAGTATGTGTAAGTCACCATTATGGTGATCAGTGTTTGTTTTAAAATTAAGTTTTTCTCCTTCAGCGATTCTGCTTGTTAACATCAGATGTCTTCAATGTTGGCAATATAAAATAAAGATAATATAAAATAATGAATCTTTGACTCTGTCTGTTATTCAGATATTTTTGTTACATTTTTTTGGTGTAAACTTTACTCATTTTAAATGGTTAACTTTTCAGGAATATTTTGATTTATTGTTCAATTTGAATTAATAACATTGCTTGTAATCTGTTGCCACAATTGTATTGATTAGATAAAGCATATTAATTTTTACAGTGTATACCTTCAAGCTTGTAACTACATATTAGGATTTGCATCTATGTATTCAAGCTTATATTCAAATTCACATTTATTTCCAATTCTAATTAATCCAATAAGCAACCAGTACAAAAAAACGGACTATACCCTATAAGGTAAAAACAACACACCTAAAAACCCCTAAATAATTCTCTGGTCTTCCGCAGAAGGTGTCTGTCCAGCACATACATGTTTGCAGGGCTGATCAGATCGTTTCTGACAGGTTGATAGATACACAAAGGCAACACATCTATTCCCTGCTCCAAGGAAGAAGGAAAAAAAAAAAAAACGAGCACTTCATTGTTCATTCGAGCCAACAGGCAACACAACTGAGGCTTATTTCTCATCAGTGAGCGGCAACGCTAATGGTGTGCACAGGCGGAAGAGTGAATAGAGACCACACAGCTCTCCACAAAGCACAAAAGCTTCTTGGCCAGGTCATGTCCCAGCTTCCTCTGCAGGCATAGACGCTGCATAGGAGACACTAGAAGGTAGCCCAAAGAAAAGAGAGGCCTGCTTTATTTTTTTTAAGTGCACTATAGCATCCTCCTCAGCCGTTAGCAACAGGGGGGTTTTGTGCTTCAAATGGATCAGACGCTTTCCTGACACAGCACCCCCCACAATCCACAGGGCACTGCTAATCCTATTAAAATGAAGGCAGGCCGGCACAGAACAGGAACATGGCAATAGATCCATCACCAACATTAGATGGAAATCAAAGCTCTGGTCTCTGGCCTTTACCCAACTAGTGAAATGAACGAGAATTATTTGAGACCCGTGTGTAATGATCAGGCCGTGCCATCACATCAACATTTTGTGAAATGGCTTCTAAATATCCCCTGAAGCTTGACCACACTAATTCACAGATAAAATCCATCTTTCTGTCAGTGCAGCCAAGTTTTGTTGTTTATTATTTTGCAAGTTCATACTCGTCTCTAATGTAATTTCTGAGAGTGCGGTTGTAGTGGTTGTTTTATTTTGACAAATATTGTGACTTCAACTTGAACTGTGATATGATATGTCTAATGTTTCTGCTGCTAAAATAAAGCCAGAAGCACTTATATTCACTGTAAAAAAATGTATTGTTGGTTTAACTTTAAAAAGTGAGATAATACAATGAAGGAGATTGGTTTAATCATCAGAAAGTCAAAATAATAAGTTATCTGAACTAAATAAATTATTTAAGTTGATCTGACAAAAGAAAAAATGTTGTGATAACAAATCTTGAAAATATGTTTTTTAAAGTGTAGTAAAAAAGAACTCAAGTGTCTTTGGATTTACATTGTATATGAACTTTGTTGATAGTGGACTTTTGTTGTATTAAATTCATTTTTATTTTTTAGCTGTAACTTTGCTTAAATGAAACTCTAGCAAAGCTAAGAGAAGGTGAAGAAATTGACCCAAAATTATTACAATATTATTATACAATTCTAACATTAAAAAATAAAAATAATTAGGGCTGTCAAATGATTAATCACGATTAATCGTATCCAAAATAAAAGTTTGTGTTTACATAATATATGTGGGTGCACTGTGTATAATTGTTTTGTGTGTGTATATATATATATATATATATATATATACACACACACACACATGCATGTATATTTAGGGAAAAATAATTTATATTAGGGGAAAATATTATTTATATATAAAATATGTATATTTGTATATAATATAAATTATATATAAATCTATATACAGTATATACATGAAAATATTTTTAAACTCATACAAACACGTGTGTGTATTTATAATATATAAAATAATTATACACAGTGCACCCACATATATTATGTAAACACAAACTTTTATTTTGGATGCGATTAATCGCGATTAATCGTTTGACAGTCCTAATAATAATGTATTCTTAGTATTCTGTAATTATTATTTGAATATTATTCATTATGGATTTAACTTTTTTCATTTGATTGTGTAACCCAAGTTTATAGGACAAAGGGAAGAACATGACTTCCCTTAATTTGCATTTAGCTTACAGTTTAAGCATAGGCTTAATTCTACCTTAATTAGTGGCTAATGTGATTAGCTCAACGATTGACGGGGGAAGAAAGAAGGTGGCCAAATTAATGCACCTAGACAGATAATCTGTTATGTTTTAATTAAAATGACAGCCACAAATATGCAGCACGAATTTGGAGGTCGCCATGGGATCCTGCAGCATGTCCAATAAAGTTAATCTGCACTGCTGTCTTCTACTGTTCAGTAAACCTGCCGTACATATGACCTTCCTCGTCCAGGCCTTATTACAGCCTGTCCAGCCCTGTCTGATTTAGAAGGCCATCATCTGTGACCAACAGCCCATTTAAGAGCCCCTATGGGCAGCGATGGGTTAGGCCGCACTGGCCCGCAGTTTATTTCGGCTCACACATCACAAATGACAATCATCTGCCCTGGCAATCACAGAGAGAAGCTGCTCCCTCAGAGAGCCAATGGAGTGGGATGACGGCCATCCAATCTCAGTCTGTTCTGACAAAGCTTCACATCAGTAATCAAGCTGGAGGGAGAGCCCCCCTCTGCTGCTTACCAAGACGATTGAGGAGAGAGGGGAAAAACCTCGGCTCGCTCCCAATCCCGACATTTCAGTCTAGACGCCATCTGGACAATGGACGTGGTTATCAAGAGGCACCTGCATGATTTAAGTATTTTAGCTGTTGCTTTTTAAAATAAAAGCACAAGATAATAGTTTCTCCCAATGTTTGATGTTTATAAAGAAGTAATTTGCAAATGATTAATCACAGTAAAGCATAATTTTGAGTTCAAAAAGGAATACAGAGCTTTGATCTGATGCTTAATAGTGACGCACTGTAAAACTTGAAGGGGGAGTTCACCTAAAAATGAAAATTGTGTCATCATTTACTCACTCAAGTTGTTCCAAACCTGTATGAATTTCTTTCTTCTAAACACAAAAGATAGTTTGAAGAACGTTCGTAACCAAAGAGTTGATGGACCCCAATGACTTCTAAAGTTTTGTTTTCCATATTATAGAAGTCAATAGGGTCAATCAACTGTTCGGTTACCAACATTCAGGTTTGGAACAACTTGATGGTGATGATCAGAGGAATTTTTGTATACCAGGCATTTGTACAGTTCATGTTTAATTCATTACTGTCGTTTATTTGTAATTTTTTACGAAATTCAAATTCTAGAACACCATTTTTTTCCCCAGAGTGTAAAAAATGCTCGAAACTGCAGTGCTTTTGTACCAATCCCTCTACTTAATCACAGATTTGTACAAAGAGTGAAGATATCAATGCATCACAAAACTTTGGATACTTTGGATCCATGTGTTGTATTACATTTACATTTATTTATTTAGCTGACGCTTTTATCCAAACCGACTTACAATTGCTATATATGTCAGAGGCTGCACGCCTCTGGAGCAACTAGGGGTTAAGTGTCTTTCTCAGGGACACATTGGTGTCTTGCAGAGTGGATTCGAACCAAAAGCATGTGTCTTATCCACGGCGCCATCAAAACCACTTTATATTTTGTTAAATATAATTATCAAGTGGCAGGTCATCTACACAAGTGTAGACTCTTTAAAAAGGTTTGTCAAAGTTGTTTCTATGCACAAAAGCGTGAGACAAATTGAAAGAGATTCCTCAAATGCACTCCGATTTTGAAAGTGAAAGGCAGCTGGAGATACCAATTGTAATTTTTAGGTTACATACCTTTACAGAACATTTCAGAATACACTTCTGCACTGGTATTTCTATCCGAGATACAGAGAATGGTGTTTTTCAGAACTGCATTAAATTGGAGGAATAGTTGGTTTGAGTTTACAGCCCTGAAAGTTGACCTTACGAGGTCATGGCCATAGTAATTGTTAGTCAGATTACTCAGTGGGAGACACCAAAACCCCACACACACGCCAACTACAGTAGGGCGGGTTGTGTTTAATAGTGTTTGTGGTTTGTCAGAAGGTCCGCTGACCCAGAACTCAGAGGTTAGAATACGTCACAGAGAGAATGGTCCAAGAGGATCCTCAGTGAACAAAAACGTCTACAATCCACAACTAATAAAGGGATTCTCCACTTTTTTTGGAAACAGGCTTATTTTACAACTCCCCCAGAGTTAAACAGTTGAGTTTTACCATTTTCGAATCCATTCAGCCGATTTTCTGATATTTAGAAGAATATCAGTAACCAAACAGTTTCTGGTCTCATTGACTTTCATAGTAGGAAAAAAAAATACTATGGAAGTCAATGAGACCAGAAACTGTCTGTTTACTGATATTTTTCTAAATTTCAGAAAATCGGCTTTCGAATACATTCGAAAACGGTAAAACCCAACTGTTTAACTCTGGGGGAGTTGTAAAATGAGCCTATTTCCAAAAAAAGTGGAGTATTCGTTTAACAGTCCACAATCCTGTGCAAATCCAGGTGTTTCTGAGGGCAATGATGACCAACAATGTTTTCCAGTCTAGCATTAAACTCATTTACACTTAATCAGAGAAAAAAAAAGCTAATACTAAACAACTTTTTTTTAATCCATATAAAAACGTGTTAAATTAATTCCATAAAACACACACGTCACTGAACTTTTCTTTAGTAGACAGTTTGCCAGAGTCGATTCACGCATGTCAAGACTTACACCACTTATGATGCGGTTCCCAATAAAGTTACAAGCCAACTGGTTACAGTTTGCTGACCAAAGCCAAATTAACCAGAATTTGTCACTATGACAGTGTTAACTTTGGGCTCTGATTCCATCTATACACTCATGCAATGGCAGACTACCGTCACACCATAATGAACTTAAAGCAAAAATATTTATAATGCCGTGAAAGCGAATGCAGCTGCTTCACAGTGAAATGGCACAGGTGGCTGTTCAATCTGGTGTTTTATTTTATGACATCTCTACTCAAACCAAAAGATGAGGCAATACGTTTCCCTCATTCTGGATGTGCCAAAATACTCCCTGAAGTTATATGACTTAACCCACAGCTTGAAGTCTCTTAAACCTGCAAGTCACTGGCACGCACTTGGTGTAGTTTTGCACTGTCTGCGCATAAAAATTGATGAGCCTCGGTTTTAATCTTATCCCAAAAGTTCTAATCATAGAAGTCTCACAAGGAAACACGTTGCACTAATTAATAAAGAGCAATGCGGAAAACACAACAGACTAACAAACAAAGAGTCTTTACAGAGTCTGACTGAAGTACGAACAGACACATTGCACTTGACCACAATATGCCAATGATATGAGCGCCTTCTCGCAAGGGACTCTGATTCAATGGCATAATCGTAGTCATCTGGAATGCTGATGTCTACATCAAACTCCCCATGAATCCTCGTCAAACAAAAGTACAGAAGAGGAGTAACAAAAATAAAAAAAGAGAAACACCCACAATGCTTCGCAAACATGACCATCTGGACTGAGCTGTTGGAGGATTAAAAGGGGCCCGTGTAAGGGTGCTGTGAGCTGTAGTGAGTCTCTCCCGCTCTAATTTTTCTCTCTCAGAGATAATTACAGGGTACCGCTGGGATGGACGGATTGAGGAGAATGATGCTCCGAGTCTGGGTTGCCGCCCTTGGATCTCAACATCACCACAGAGCCAAAGTGTGCGGTTGGATCCATTGGGTGGACACTCCAGCAGCGCCTGAGGAGAACAGAGCCAGACAGCACCACAAAACCCCAACCAACAGCACAGACTATTTAAAGCACACACCAGCTCATCCCTGCAGACTCAGATAAACAGGCTTGGTAACTACACAACCAGTAGAGCCACTCGGAAAATTGCTTAATGGAGAGGAGTCAGTGGGAAGGTTTAAGAAGACATTCAGTTCTTACCGCAAAAATATAAAAGCACCAAATATGTGCCTTTTTTTTTTTTGAAGCACACATTTAATAAGACATTTATAACAATATTTTTGGATTAATCGATTTAAAAAAAAAAAAAAAAACATTTTTTTCTGAAATTAATCCCACCTAACAATACAATTTGTAATATAATTTTCTACTATACTACATATTTTCACACTGAATATCCTAAATAACGTAGAAAGAAAAAAGACAATATGTTTTGCGCATTTGTTTAATCCCTATTTAATTACTGAGTTACTTTTCTCAAATTCTGGGGATGAAATTAATCATGTAACTATACAGTATAATTACACGCCGTTGTTTTTGACATTTATTGGGCTTTTAAAAGGAACAACATTAAATTAAAGTGAACTTGAAACAATATTTACAAAAACCTATTATTATGAATGTCACATAGCTATGCCTTTATTGTGTTGAAAAATTGTTTTATATATATATTAGTCATGATTAATCGCATCTAAAATAAAAGTTTACGAAATAATTATACACAGTGCACCCACATATATTATGTAAACTCAAACTTTTATTTTAGATGCGATTAATCGCGATTAATCGTTTGACAGCACTAATCGTTTTGACAGCACTATATATATATATATATATATATATATATATATATATATACACACAAACATGCACACATATTTAAGAAAACAATATTATTTATATATATATATATATATATATATATATATATTATTTTATATATAATATATATTTTATTATTATATATATTATAAATTATAAATACATCTATATATAGTATAAACATGAAAATATTTCTTAAATATATACAAGCATGTGTGTGTATTTATATATATAAAATAATTATACACAGTGCACCCACATATATTATGTAAACACAAACTTTTATTTTGGATGCGATTAATCACGATTAATCGTTTGACAGCCCTAATATGAGTGTGTGTGTGTGTGTGTGTGTGTGTGTGTGTGTGTATATATATATTATTTTTGCTTACACTGCCAAGGTTGCACAGAAAGATAAATATTATTAACAACTAATATCATAGTCTACAATCTGTTCATTTCTCAGCCCACACAAATCCCATTCTACATTAATTTTCAGCTCCGCATTCTTACACACTTTGAAAACGGTCACATTATTGAAGATAAATACACTGCGAATGCCATTTCGTGCTGTCTTCATAAGTACTTGAGGAGGAAGTAGTCAAAACTTATCTGATGCTATTTGACATGAGAAAGAAAAAAAGAAAAAAAAATAGCCATTAAGGAACTCCATCCAAAGCCTTCTCCTTTCCAAAACCACAAACCCCAAATAAATACAGCCTGCAAGAACTTGAAACGGCAATGGGTTTGCCCTCAATTTCAGGTGAATGACGGCGATTCCTCATGTGACTTCATCTATCAGGCTTCTGGACAGGTTCACAGCAGGCCATGGAGATGAGGCCATAACTCAGCCCTGGCATCTCTCCACTCTTTTCTCCATCTCGGCTCTGGGTGTGAGGATTATGGCATCACAGATATGAGCTCCACAAGTTATGACCTCCAGTCAACGGCACAGGTGTCAGGGTCGGGTGTGATTTGGAGACAGAGAGCAGATACGGATAGCTCCCTGGGGAATGCTGGGACACACAGCACTAAAGTCAAGCTTACTGAACGTCTAATAGACCTGAGTGATGGTGTGTCACAACAGAGTAAACAGTTCACGGATACCAACAGAGAAAGCAACTGAAGTTTTTAATGAGGAGGCAATAGAACATTCAGTACCGGTAATAGTATTTCTCATATTATTAGATGGACAATTTCCTTTTAGATTTACAGCAACTGTCTTCATAAATGGATTGAACAGCGCATCATAAATAAAGCCACAAGACAAAGAGATGCAGATGCATTTTTAAAAGGCAACTTATTTAAATCAGGAATAAAATGTTTTTTCACTTAGAATTCTGTTATAATCCTTAAGACAATAATTCCTGTTATAAACTTCTTCCAACATGAACCAGCCATGAGTTGCCTGAAAACGAAACTACATGTCATGCTTAAGAAGTGACTAGACGTATAAATCATGCTGCCTTTGCCATCGAAATTTCACATTTTTCAGCTTTTTAGCCAGCATTTTGAAGCGAATGTTTTGTGCATTACGCTGGTTGCAATATATATGTGCAGAACCACTTTGCTAAGTGCTCCGTTTCCTGTCTCCACATTAAAAATCATAACCCCCATTCCTCAACGCTTTTATTATGCTCCAAAATCAAACGCCAACCTCCCGTTTTTAATAAAGCCCTTATACGACTGGGGATATCTGATAGTGCTCTCTTAAATGTTACCAACGTTGGTCCTCACAAGCCTGTGGTTCAATAACAGAGGTCAGTGCAGTGATTTAGGAGACGGTTCTCGTTTACACATGTGATATCGGGATTTTTTTTTTTTAAAAAGGCTTCTCGTTCCTCACCACGTCACATCTGCTCTTTCTCAGCGCAAATTAAACGATAACTAGCACAGGGTGTGTAACACTGCCCAGGACCGGCCTGACACTCGTTTCTGAGCTCCTTCAACCTCAAGGAACGCTGTGAGACAAAATGTCATTTCAGTTTTTAAATGATGCCTATACTAATTACAAAAATGAGGCATAAAAACAGAAGGTACTGCTTGAAAATTCTTACAAAAAATACCAATATACAGTGCACAATTTGTATGCTACTACTATACAAGTAGTAACTGGAACTTTGGTATTATTGCCCTCAATGCCCAGAGGACTGTACTTGCTCTAATAGCGGAGGAAAATTAAAGAGAAGCGCGTCAGGATGCCCTGAGGAAAACGACGGAGCCCATGTTTTTGTTTTTTTTTAAATTCCACAGATTTTTGACATAGTCAAGTGCACCAAGAAAGAAAAATATGTTTAGCATATGGTTCTTATAGCATAAGAAAGTTGTTAGGGGTCTAATTAAATAAATGAGTCACTGTAAATTTAGGAATCTAACCCTGGAGACACATTAATTTCACAATCTGCGACACATTCATCGCTTGATTGCTCTCAGGATTATTGCCTCTCAACTGTGCGGAACTGTCATGCAGCTCTTGGTTTCTTTAATGTTAATGTAAAGTGCCCTAACGCTACTTAGGAAAATAAATTTGTCATCCCCATGGGGCGGCAGGGTGAATAGCTTATAAAGAGCTACTGTTCTCCCTGTGAGAGTTGATTGATATTTGGCTGTGCCATCCATTAAATAGCCTACTGTACAAGTGGCCGAAGCAAGTGTTGAGATATTTGTTTTACAAAAAGTATTTAATATTACTAGGGTTTGCATGATATTTTCATGACGTTCTGGTTAATAACTGGGTTCCTCTTATTGAATTAAAAACATCTTACTTCCAAGTCTGTTCCTCATATGTTACTAATAGGGTTAGAAATAGGATTAGGTTTAGAGACCAAAACAAAGGGGAGCAGACTTTGACACAACAACACAGTCCGAATCCTAAACAAATTTGTCCTTTTTACGTAACTGGTTATCTTTGGTTGAATCAAAAACCGTACAGAGCTGCCAGAACAGCCAGAGCAGTCCAATTGCCCAACAGATGACAAGAATCAAAGTGATAGTTCACACAAAAAATGTAATTTTTTCTTCATTTACTCTTGTTGTTCCAATGTATAAGTTTGTGTTTAACAGAACATATTAAAGAATGTTCGTAACCAGACAGTTGACGGCACCTATTGACTTTAATAGTATTTTTTCGCCATTCTATGGAAGGCAATGGGTGCCGTCAACTGTCTGGTTACCAACATTCTTCAAAATATCTTCTTTTGTGTTCAACAAATCACAGAAAGAAAGAAACTCATACAGGTTTTGAACATTCTTGATGGTACTAAGTAAGTGATGACAACATTTTCATTTTTGAGAGAACTATCCTTTTAAAAACACGTATTACAGTGTTTCCTCTAGGATTTTTCCAAGCTGTGGGGGCAGTTCCATTTCCCCAGGGGGAGGGGGCGTGGCCCACGAGTGATATTCCATTAGGCCACGCCCCCTTGTCTCCACAAAGTATTATAAGCGATCATGCGCATTGTGTGTGCAGAATGATGCACTTGAAGCAACACCAAGTCACAATACGCAACGCTTCACATTGTAAAGAACATAGCGAAGGGATTATATATAATCTATGTTTAGTAGGGCTGCACGATTTGGGGAAAATGTCATATTGCCATTATTGGTCAATATTGCAATTGCGATATGTGATTCCGAATTAATAAAATGGTTTCATAAGTCCAACTTGCTTGGTTCTAAAGTAAAAAGTTCAAAAGTTCTTTAGTCAAGATCAGTGAGTAATTTTCTAATTTCCCTTTGATTAACTTTACTGACAGAACGCTTTATTCGCTGCTGGCGCTTTAAGAGCACCCGTTGCCGACGCGGATCTCACACGCGCCTTATAGCACAACTCTTTTCGTCCATAAGACTTTTCTTATGTTATGAAGATACTAGACAAGACGACATTTTGGCATAATTATGTGTGTTATTGTTCGTTCATGCTCGAAAGAGACCTGTATATTCTCTGGCACGCGGTCAGTGCATGCGCATTATGGCGCGCGTCTTTCTGCGAGTCTCATTTAGGGCACAGGCAGCTTTTCACTTCTTGTCGTGCAAAATGCGAAAAGGCATTTGCACGAATAAAGAGCGGGATCATGTAACACTAGTCAAAGGATGACAAAAAAGAAGAGATGCTGCGTTAATAGCCCTAATTTGTTTATTTCATATAAAGTCGCGGCATTTTGCGTTATATAAATTGCATAGGTTTCAGTCTGAGATCGCTATTACGATTACGATATGATTAATCGTGCAGCACTAATGCTTAGTGTATTCTATATATGCAACAATTTTTTGAGCCTTTTCTTTTAACAGTTTTAAATTTCAGTGCGCATGAAGAACAATATATAGCACTCTCGACTCCAGTGCTGTAATCTAAAATACACCCGGGACAAGGGAATACATTTAGAAAGGGCAATAAACTCCACTCCAGCAAGATAGTCATTTTATGCAAATCACAGACCTTTATTCTTTATCAACAAATAAAGTATAATAATGGGAACATTGATCTTGAAGAGAGTGTTGTCGTTTCACTGTAGCAACCGAACGCGACGCGCTGTGTGAATGCTGAATGGAGAATGACTGAGGCGAGATGACTTTCCGTTAACAAATAACTTAGCGACTAAAATATTAATTTTACCACACAATATGCTATTGAATGACTTTAGAAGTCTTGGAATATAGTGTGAAAACTTGATTGTGCTTCACAAAGTTTTTTATGCCTTTAGTGGGGCTTAACAAAATAACACAATAGCTACTATGCAGAATGTCGGACGTCACTGAGCTGTAGCCGTGGCGGGAGGATTTTAAGTGTGGCGGCCCGCCACGGGAGAATGAATGTAGCGGAAACACTGGTATTAATCAGTCGTCGTGGTTCCTGAACTAATCCGACTCACTCACTGAACCGCAAATTACGTCTGATGCAAAATGAACCAAAAACTGTATTTATGGCTTGTGAGACTACAATCATAGGTTTTTCTGATACCACAATGTGTAATCAATTATGTTATGAATGAACGAAATGTTGCCAAATACTTTAGTCAGATTATTTAATGAAGACTATAGGCTACACATAGTTGTAATTCGATCGCACTTGTCCGCTTCTAAAAAAAAAATAAAAATAAATAAATAAAAGTAATTGAAAAGTCACAAAAAATCTGTTAACACTTTTTATTTATCTTTTTATTATTATTATTATTAATTTGTGGCAGAGGACTGCTGAGGGCAATACGAATAGAAATTTATTTATTCCTCAAAAGTACTAACAGGATCATAAATGCAATCGGAACATAGCCTAATTCTCATTCCTAAAAATCACCATTTGACACTAATCCTAAATTCGCCCCGGTTGACACAACTCCCCTGTGATAAATAAACGGACAGATTGTGATATTCTTAGGCATCACTTTGCATTCAATCACAAACAGATAGCACGTGATTCGCGTCCTTAAGCGCGTTGCAAAACAAAACCAGCAAAAACACGCACAACACTCGAGGTTTGAAACTTGCACTGGCTGTGTTTATCTGCTGACAGTTGTCATGCTCGCGCCGCCATTCCCTGCGTTGTCGCAACATGTACCAGAATCAAAAGAACAAAAGCCGCCGCTACTACATTCGGCTCAACGTTCTCCGGTTGCTACGAAACCGCTCAACTCACTATGATGAGGAAGAACGTGCAGATGTATCAGAGTCATTCACTGGCATACCTGTCATCGTAGCAGAAATCGGCGTCCAGAGTGTTGACATACAGGAGCAGTGCCACGGCGCTGCACACCAACTCTGCGATCATCTCTCAAAAAAGAAAAGAAGGAAAGGAAATGAAAGAGTTGAAGGATGATATTAAAGCCCTTCTTTGATATCTCTCTTCGTCTTTGTCAAAATGCCTCTGCCAGAAAACAATCTCCGAGTCCCCATCCTTGCAAAGAGTTGAAATGAATTATCCAGACATCCCCCTCTTAACCCATGTTATTTGCGGAGAGAATCCTGTAAGGTAGAGTGGATGTGGCACGTGTAGTATTTACAGTACGGTCTACTGTGTTTGGGCGTCCTTACACCGAGAGTGTTGAGGTGATGCATAGTGAGCGCCGAATAAATGTCGTGATTGAGCCGCGTGTGGTTAGTGGCTCCAGTGCGCCTGCGCCAAACCCCTCCTCCTGGGGATGTATACACATGCACACGGTCTGACTTAACCCTCTATTGCACGCATTATAAAATGTTTACACTATGTTTGATTCACTTTTCTTGCTCAAAATTAACCTGTTTAGTGACCTAACACATTTACGAGCAATAACATGTGGGGTTGTTCCTTTTTAAGTGGTCTACCATGATTCAGTTCCAGAAGTGAAATAAATCAGACATTTCTGTAGACCTTTTAAATCAAGAAAAATATCTGTGCTGCTCACTTATGAATTTGAACTTTTTAACAGGTATGTGTCTTTTGCCATCTGTTATATTTTGCTCATATTTTTCAATATTGGGTGGGGGATGGGGGGTACATTTTACATTTTAGGTTGTTTATTGCATTATTCTGGTGTCGTATATACGTAATACTACTGTGCACTGTTTGGGTAATGGTTAATGCCAAGGGACTCATATGAACTTTGATTCATAATATATTATGGCCCAAAGTTGATTTCAACATGATATCAGTTAATGACTATATGAACAATACAGTATAATTACTATAAATGAACTATAATAAAAGCACCACATGCCAGAAATGTAGTCACTGTCATTTTTTTCACAGGGATTTTCTGGCAACATTTTTGTTCTTTAAATTTAACAGGATTTTTTAATGGTAAAATAAATCCATAAGTAGGACCACATTATTTTTCATATATGAACTTATGACCATTACCTCTCTGAACGTTTATTCTGTCATGTTACTTCTGCAGCCTAACATGTGTCTCATTACATAAGAGCGCATGTAAAACAATTACTCGTGTCTCAGATTTAATTTGCTGTGGTGTTAACAGCAATTAATGATAAATATAGCAGTGTGAATTTAAAATGTGCTAAAAGTGCATCCTAGACAAGTGAGTGCAAATTCAGTTTTATCATTATGCAGTTTTCATTGTTTCATCCAGTGAGAGCTGAGATTCAGCAGATCATCAAGGCATGAAATCCTATTGATAATTTTGACACATTGTCACACTTGAAGCAATTGAAAGAATTGGTGTTGAAATCAATTATTTTAGATCTGCAACCATAATGATTAGTTTGAGGTTATAGCAGTCAGCTCTTCCGTTGATCCGTTAATTCTATAGCACTCAGCTTTTGTCAAAACCAGGTCAGTTAGGGTTAGATAATCTTTTTTTTTTTTTTTTTTTTCCTGACCATTGATGGCAGAAAATGCTCATCTCGGCACTTTTGTCATTACATCTGAATATCAATTTGTGAGATTTAGTTTGTCAAAACAGGTTTGAGGTTATTGATCTAATTGTGTGTCTCTGGAAAATATTGTAACATGTTGAATTTGCATGTTGAGATACGAGGGCCCAACTTACCCCAGTAGGGGCCAGCTTAACCCTCTTTTAATATTTGATATTTTGTGCTGTAACAGCTCCATTTTGTGATCTAAACTAGCAAATGTTTCTATTTATTTCCTTTAAAGGGTACATATCGTGCTTTTAAATCATTCATTTTTACTTATAAATCATACATTTGTGGTCTATATAAAGCATAACTGTAATGCTTGGGTCTGAATTCCTCATTATTATAGCTCAACAGGCCCCTTTTCTACCCCTTTTCTGATGTGCTTCTGTGAGCAACTCGATTCGAAGCGTCTCCTTTAAATAAAAAGGAGTTGCGTCTTTCCCCGCCCGCTCTCCAGGTCGCTGAGTTCACGGTCGGTTCAACTCCCCGCATTCAGCCATTATTGTAGTTTGATAAGAGATATACGATTACTATAGTTTCAAAGAACATTTTTATTCACACGTTAACAAAATGTCAACAACAAAAGACTTGTCCATCAAGCGTTACATATTCGAGCCAGAGCGAGCGATTTGAAAAAGACGACGACAAACCTGCGGAACAACGTCTTCATATGGATGCAGTGGTATGTAAAGTTAACTATGTTGTGTTATTAGTGAAAGTCGACTATTTCTCTTGTTAAAACAAGCACACTGACAAGATAAATGACTGCGGTCTGATCTTACCACTAAAAATCTGTATGATAATAATATGATAACTTGCGTTTAGAACGCGTCAGAAAACACAGCAGCTAAATGATAGAAGGAATTTACACCTCATTCAAACGAAGTCGATCGGCAAAGCCTTCTGTATACTGGCGGAGGTTGTTGGATTGGGGATCCTTGAAGTGCTTCAGGTCACTACATCCAACAACCGAACATTTTGACTAGCCCTCCCGTAACTTCTGCATCATTGAGCTTGGACTACAAAATCGGAGCGAGAAATAATAATGGCGGATTGCTCGAAGTGTTGGACCGGTAGTCAATGTGCTTATTTGTCAGTTCCGCTGCAAATACTGTGACGTAATTGTTCAAAAAACGTAATAGACAACAGGAAAATCTGAACAGGTTGAAAAATATGACCAAAACAGAATATAAAGATATAAACGAAGCACCTGAAGAGAATAATTTCATCTTTTCTGTACTTATAAACACTCCAAATATACAACAAAATGCATTTAAGGGCTAAAAAAGTGGATTTTTCATGATATGTCTCCTTTAATAACACATTGGCTGATGCATCATGATCCTCCACATGCTAAACTTATATCTAAATGTTACAATTTAAAAGTAAATCCACATTGTCCTTAAAGGGATACTCCACTTTTTTGGAAATAGGCTTATTTTACAACTCCCTCAGAGTTAAACAGTTGGGTTTTACTGTTTTCGAATCCTTAGACAGAAGGGGGTGAATCAGTAGACAGTTTCTGATCCCATTACCAAAAAAAAAAAAAAAAAAAATTGGAGTCCCTTTAAGGGGGACATCTTCCCCCATCCTGCCCTATAACAACAGCCATAATGATGATGACAACTAGTACTACTAGTAATGCCCAAATGAGGTGGATTTTAAAACATCCAGTAGAGGGCCCACATTCAGAGCACATGCCATTGTTTTTGCCAAAAGTGAGAAACACTAGCATTGCAAATGTATCGCTCCTATAATCAGGTCTTCCACCTACATACATTTTTCATTTAGCAGCAGCCATACAGTTTAAGCAGGCTTTATGTGTAATATGTACTGCTTTCTTCAAACAGCAGGGAGTATTTGGATTCCTTTGAAGACTTGAGAAATTGAAGAAAAGAAACCGAGGAAGAGAGAAAGAATCAATCTTGTAGTTGCTAAGGACACAAAGAGTGCTCTATGGTCCAGTGAATATTGATGTAATTCTAGTTCAATAGCGAGACCCTTAGACAGGCTTCAATGTGGCCATTCACAGAACAGCAGGACACTATGATGTAATCCATTACAGAACTGATGGAATCACAGGAATTGACCCTTTGTAACTCATGCACTTGGTGGATTTTCACAAAAATTGTTTTATAGGAATGGGTGTGCCACAAGACAACCATTTGTTTTTCTGAGACTATAGTTTTCAGTTGACTCCCTCATGACCGCATGGCTTAATTTGAGATAATTCTGCGCACACAGTTTTCACAAACATTACAGTGGTATAATTCAAAATTAGAAGGTTGTATGCAACCTAAATCAGTTTTGTGTGAGCGTGTGTGTGGATTGATACACAATCAGATCTGCAAACATTTTTGTTTTTTGCCCCCTGCTATAGGGATATAGGACACAGAAACCTCAAAATTCCTGTCACTGTGATAATTGTACGTAGGTAAGAGCAGTAGTTAAACTAAGGCCCACAAATTTAAGCTTAGCAAAGTCTCAAATCCCACAATCTCTTTTAGAGCAGAATAAGTACGTGGCCCCTCAAATTCATTTGCAGCAGTGCCAGCTGCAAATTACATGGCATACTTCACATTTGGAGGTATAAATGGACTGAGCTCAAAAGCCTATTTGCTTATAACAATTCAAGATCATATGAAGACTTATAGACCATGCTGAAATGTCATTAACTAAAGTGTAATATCAAATTCCTGTGCATGAAATAGGTGTAATCCCTCTTGTAAATGTATTATTTGTCCATGTCATTTTTCAATGTCAAATTCATATGATTTTCTAATAATCTGTTTCCTGTGTGGGGAAAAACCTACTTTAAGGTGAACATAGCCTGCTATTTACATATAGGCTTTAAACTCATTTGCAATCAGCACTTTTTAGCACATTGTATACTTCATAAATACGTTCTGTTTACCATATATTTGTAAAGAACTTAGCCGTTTTGTTACAATAGATTAGTTATTTTCTTTAGTTCAGGAAGTTATTTAAGCAATGTCACAAGACAATTGAGCTGTTGTTCTGACA
This sequence comes from Cyprinella venusta, assembly GCA_038021265.1. Taxonomy (NCBI): domain Eukaryota; kingdom Metazoa; phylum Chordata; class Actinopteri; order Cypriniformes; family Leuciscidae; genus Cyprinella; species Cyprinella venusta. Next base: position 11,828,070 of record CM075871.1, read on the forward strand.
CAAATCACATATCATTGTGATATTGCTTTAAACTGACATTTAAAGAAAAAAAAATATCCAAATAAATAATTGTTAATCTCTAAGAAACACAATAGAAGTGCTTTGTTGATTGAATCAACATCTTTGAACAAGCTGATTCGCTTAACAGAATGATTCTATGATTCACACCAATAACCTGTTGGGTGAATAATTCAATGATAGGTACAAATATGATTAAAACCTGAGATTTGTTTGAATTTTGATGTGTTGAATGGATTTACGGCCACAACATATTATTTCTTTGTACTTTATGTCCTCTTCTTTTCAAAGCTTCACCCCCTGTGTGTCCATCTGTTCCCATGCAAATGTTATATTTTACTAGATAACAGTCCACAAGATCACACGTCTACAGTTAAAAACAGTTTCTTTACATGGCCTTTAGCCACATAAGTGATATTACCATTTCATTTCAAGGCAGAATGATTTAATGTATGGGATGCGGTGATGGATGGGAGAACCTGTTGTATTTGTCACCATGAGATTAGAAAGAGTGACATTTGTGATTGATAACATGTGCTCCTTCATTACTCATTTATGGTTTGCAGGCTTGGTAAGCTTGGAACCAAGCGGCTGTAAGTGCATGTAATTGTCTTAATTGTATAATGCATGTTTTATTATCAACTTCCCATCAGTGTTTAGAGACATATATTTCCCTTGCCAAAAAAAAAAAGAACTCTGAATTCATTTTTAAAATGCTGAATTCAGTAGAGTAGCCTTTGAAAATGCCATTTCAATGACATACCACTTTTGGGAAAGGGTTCTTTCTGCATAATTAAAAAAGTAGTTAGTGAGGTATTTATAAGAAAGTAAAGCTCATTCATGAACAAGAAGATTGTAAGTCAGCAGGCCATCACTAGAAAAATGGAAATATACTGTAACTTTCCTCTTTCAGTTGACTTAACTTAAAAAAGTGAGGAAACCCATTGCCTTAAATAAAATGTATTAAGTAAAAAAAAAAAAATGGTAACGTTTCGTTTTACAGTCCAGTTACCCATGTAAATACTATGTACTTATTTTATTAACTACAATTACTGGGTAATAACTAGTACTAACCCTGAACCTACCCCTAAACCTACCCCTGTTCCATGTACTTATATTAGCAGTACTTTCTAGGTAAGTACACTGTAAGTACTGTACTGTAAAAGAAAGCGTTACCAAAAAAAACTTCAAAAAATGTTCTGTGGAATTGTCAAATTCACATAACTTATTTTTTTCTGAAGTTTAATACTTAATCATATTTAAGGCAATGAATTTCCTCACTTTTTTAAGTTAAGTCAACTGATCACTTTTTTACAGTATACCCACTAATAATGAACTCAAGGGTTTTGGATGTCTTTTATTATTAAACTCAATATTGACTTCAACAGATCTGCATTGAATGAGTCATGAATGAAAAACATGTCCTCTCACATGTCCACGTGATTTTGACTTTGGTAACCTTATCTGGACAAAAAAAGAAGTTGTTTTGCAAGTTCCCTACTGAGCAACTATGGTCTCGAAGACATATGTGATGTGAAGTATGAATGAATTCTGTATTTGGAACGATCATAAGATCCACTCTATATTATATGAGTTAACGTAAAGTGTTTCATGCCTATAAAACACAAAGAATCAGTATTTCACGCATGAGTACCTGCACCTGCACACATTCACAACACATCAGAAGTAGTTAAGGTTATTTCCAGCAGAGATGGAAATCTCATATTACTCACTGAAGTGCGATAAAGAATGAACAGATGAACGGCACTAGCAAAAGAACGTAATACAAAATCTAACCCAGAACATCCGTGTAATAACAACAGAAGGTTATAGATAACCTTTCTCCAGGCTCATGTCTACATTAATTTATGTGTAAGGAAATTCCAAGGTGTAAAAGATTGCTTCCTTGTGGTATCAGGTAAAATATCCCACCTTTTTGCAAGAGAATATCTTCAATTTCCCATCTGTTTATATCATATGAATGTAGGAATGTATGCATTTTTGTGGCTTTATTCTCAAACAGTCTTAGACAGAAGGGGGTGAATGACTGTCATGAAGAGGCTTGGATGGAGGCCTGTTCCCCATAACCGGTCTGTTCCAGCCGCCCATAGTTTCTCTCCGCATCCAATGGCTTTCCCACATCTGATTTACATAATGAAATAGACCAGTTGCACAGTTTTTCCACACTCAAAAATCTCAAATCGATCAAATAAACCTTTCTTCCATATCCTCACACATTTTTTTTTCCTCACATATCAGTGAAATAGAGCATGTTTTCAAAGTCAACTGGCATTCATAACCCATTTTACTTTGTAATGTGACACATTTCCGACTTAAACAAGATGTTCAGTGAGGAAAAAAGTAAGGCGGGACTTGATTTAATCTGTCGGCTGAATGATAGCATTGGTGATGTCAGCTGAAAAGGAAAGATGTTTTCAGTCTTATAAACAGCAGTTTTTTTAATTTTTTTTTTTCATTTTTAACATCCAGTTATGAACTGTGCACAATAAAACCAGGCACGTGTATATGTAAGTATAGAGGCAATTGTTAGTTTTAACATTGATGAGACTATCTTCAGTCCATGTGCTATGATGGTTTCATAACGTATGCTTTAAAGGAGCTGTATGTAAGAAAACTATTTCAAATAATCATAAAATGGCCCTGATATGTGTCATTAGACATTAAGAAATCATGTTCATTTCAAATACTTATATCACTGACAACAGTAGTCCGGCAAGGATATTGTCATTTAAAAAGTGTAGTTGCAGCCCTCAACTGATGTTGATGTTGTTATGTTGTGTTTTGGTCTGATGCTTCACCCTCCACCTATCTACTAATCACGAAGTCAGTAGTGTTGCAACATTCGGGTTGCCAGCTCTGCTCTAGTTACCACAGCTGCAGATACAAACGTGGTGGATAAAAAAATGTTGGATCCTGCAGCCTATCTGGCAACCTCGAGTCAGGGGGGAAGGGATACACTACTCTAAAGTAATTTGAAAGTGATTGCAGTACCAGTTTTGGCCACAATCTTACATACGGCTCCTTTAAGAAGTTCTCCCTAATCCATCACACTTTAGAAATTTCCCCAGGTGTGATTCAGAAGGCATAATGACATTTGACCTATCCATGTGCGCAGATGGTGCGCTGCAGAATGCCTTTCAGTCATTGGCCGGGTGCTCCTTCTGGTATCTAAAAGTGGGTCAGCAGACTCACTGGTGTTGACCTTCAAGTCTGAAACCAAGAGAGGGTGGCTGCAAGACATTTGGAATAATTAAGTTATCTAAATATCTATTTATAGGCTAGTGTGGTTGCTAGGTTGTTGGTTTTGGAAAAGATCATAAAAGTAACAAAGCCATGAAATAGAAATAAGACTTTTGTGGTTTTTAGTCTATTAGCTTTTTGCAGATTTTCAACTAGATTTGTATTGTCACAATGTTGGTAATATATATAAATGAACAATGAGAGCTCTACTTTTTTAGTCTTCCAGATGATGCAAAAAGTGTAATTTTGTGTTTTCCCTGCTGGATTTTGACAGTTCCAAGGCTGGACAGTCAGATCAACAGAGGGGTGGTGTCAAAATTAAAAGTGAATTATGGGTGTCTAAGTTTTTGGCAAAACTCAAGTTGTTTTTCTCTTGTCTCTTTCTCCCTTTATACTGCACAACCAAGTTTTAATAAAACTTGTCAGTAGATATTTAGTCAATATCTGTTAGGTTATCTGTCAATATGCTTTTATACTGCTAAAGTGAGAAAATGTAGGCATTAAAAATGAACAGAATTTCTATTCCGGGAACAAGATATGAATATTAGCAATTCATGTTTCGACTAAATGCTTCTGGCTTTTTCAAAAATGAGACATTCAATTTGATAAGCCCCTTAAAACCCCAATTTTCCTTTGACACCATTTCATGGGGTCCTTAAAGTCAGCATGAAATGAAAATTTAGCCTGTGAATTTTCTAAATGCATTTTATACATCTTATTGTGAGCAATTCATCACAATTTGACCTGGTAATGCTTAATTAGGCAAATGACAGGCTTTTCATTGGTGACATGCTTTATATATATATATATATATATGATGTTAAGGGAACATTCCATTTAATAATTTTCTAAACATTATGGGAATGTCTCAGAATTTTCAGTATAACATTTAAACATTAGAAAACAGAGGAACGTCCAACTAAATCGTTTCAGGAAGAAGAAGAAAAAGTTCTATGAACAATATATAAATAATGTTGTTGTTTTTTTATGCTATGTTTTGAGAACTAATACCAGATCATTTTGAAAGAACATTATGTTAACATTACTGGAGGAAGATTTGTTCATAACATTGAGAGAGCCTTGCCAGAACGTTATCCAGCTTTCTAGGAATGTTCCCTGTTAGCTGGGAAGCTGTACAGTATGTGATAGACAAACATTAACTGAGCTTCATTAAATGAATAGATATTAGAGTAATAAACCTTTATGTAAATGTTTTATATGTTAAGCCAACCCAATCTCATGACCAAATCGTACGGATTCGACGAATGATTAAAAAGTGGCTAATTCATACGACCTCACTCGTATGAATTAGTACGATTTTGCTAAATCATACATATTTTACGAATTGGCGAAATTCGTATGAATTCGTACGAATGACCTACCCCTACCCAGCCCCAAAACCTACCCATCAAGTGGGTTTAGACAAATCGAATTTGTATGAGTGAGGTCGTACGAATTAGTATGAATTAGCCACTTTTTAATCATTCGTCGATTTCATACGAATTGGTCGTGAGATAGAGTAGGTTACGCTCCCCCTTTCCATAGAAAAAAAGTTTATTTGCATTAACTTACAGTTGTTTATTGGGGATGACAGAATCATTTCAAGGGTGTGACCAACTATCAACATTTCATAATTCTCTCATAACCAAATAACTTTTTTGATTATATATAAAAAAAGAAGATTGACAGCTTTGGTTGCTGCACATACCGCTCAGCAACAAGGATCAATCAAACCTTCCCATCATTCATTCCAGCATATCCAGGCTTTGGCACCCTTTGAACTGTCACTGACAACATGACATACTCTTCAACAGAGCTATGTGAGATGTTTCTAGACTCAAACCCTTTTGATGAAGGTTTTTACAACCAGCAGCAGAGCATTGCTGGTTCTGATGAGCAGCATGCCATCATAAAGCCAAGAAGCATGTGATGAGATTCCCAGCAGATTGAAGCTAATGTGTCTGGCAGAGGATCCACATGGAAAGCTGAATCATCCTCTAGACCACAGAGCATTCAGGCGTACTACTGCTCTTTGTACGATTTACACACAAACACACACACACACACACACACATACCTGACAGAAGAGCGTATTGTGGGGGTGCTTTACAAGATATTGAGACTGGCAGAAAACAAAAAAAGTCTGAAATTAAATAAAAACATGTCATTTACTCACTCTCATCATGTCATATTAAACCTATATTATCTTCTTTCTTCTGTCAGACTCGAATTTATGTTATTATTCCTAAACTGTTCATTTTTGATTTAGGTTTTTTTTTTTGACTTGCAAGTTTGACTGTACACAAGAATTTTAAGCTGCTTAAGCATAACTATAAAAATGCGCATTTTTAGAAAAAAATAACATGGATTTTCCATATCTTGAAGAGCTGTGCTTTTCAATACTTTTAAAAATGGATGGTGAATCACCCTAATATGCTCCAAAAGGTAGTAATGGGTCATTCATGAACATTTTTTAATCACATACGTCACATGAAAACGTAACGAAAGTCTCATTTATGGTTTCATATTTATCTGTAAATGCATAATGGTTTCCTAAATCGGAATATTATATTGCATATTTGAGTCTGTTAGGGGAATGCAGCTGTTGTAAAAAAATGTATCTTAGCTCAAATGAATGAAATACCAAAAATAAAGATTTACTTTGCTGAACGAGATCCAAAAATGGACAAAAAAAAATGTTTAACTCATGGCAGCAAAAAAATTGTGTACAGGTGAAGTACACACAACACAAATTAGATAACACGATCTTGTTTTATGTAGCATTAAATCAGACACATTTATGATCGCTGGATTTATTTTATTATTTATTTTTTATTTTATAAACGAAGACTGTGTGATTCAAATCGTTCATGAACCGACAAAAAATCCAGAGGTGGAAAAAGTAGGCTACACAACTTCCTTACTTGAGTGAAAGTACAGGCACTACTGGTCAAATATTACCCCGTTACAAGTAAAAGTTGTAAAGAGTTTTTACTTTAGTCCTGAAGTACTCATTTTTAAAAGTACTTAAATATAGAAAGTAAAAAGTAAATGTCAATGCATTGTTTTATTAGTGTTGCATTGTTGTATGTAATGCGTACAGTTCCTTATACCTCTCTGAATCTATGCCTCATATCAATATCAAATGTATTTATAAAGCACAGTTCCAGTAGTGGGATTGAATGCAAGATTGAATAAGTGCACTAAACAACGTCCACAATGTTTTCAGACACCCAAATGGCTGTTCCCTCAAATAGTTCCCTATTTAACGTATTTTGGCATTTAGTATGAATATAAATATGTTAAACCGATGTTATCTATAAGCTAGTGTGCTCCAAAACAATGACAAAATTCACATTTAGAAGATCAACCCAATGTTGAAAATCAGGTTGATGTCAGAATCCAATGTCAGATTGACATTAATCTCCAACGGTGAACAGAAGTTGTATTGTGGTTGAAAATGAAAATCGGGTTGACGTCAGAAACCAACTGTCATTTCCTTCCCAAATGCAACATCTGTCCGACTTTGGATGTTGACGTCTATTCGACATCGGGGTTCTGACATCAACCCGACTTTCCAACCAAAATTCAACCCTAGCAACCAAAATCATCTCGACTGCTATCTTACTACTTTCTACTCAAAGACCTTTACAGAAAAAAAGTGGAGTAAAAAGTACGATATTTGTCTTTGAAAGGTAGTGAAGTTAAAGTAAAAACTTTGCAGAAAAAAAAACAATACTCAAGTAAAGTACAGTACAAAGTACAGAAAGTACTTTGTTAACAGTCCACCTCTGCCCAAATCGACCCATCACTACATAATAAACGTTCCCTAAATGTATTCAACTTGCCTCTTGCTCTGTATTGCAAGCCGTTCTGTATCCAAAATTGCGTACTTCCTGCTATAGTAGGTGAAAAAGTATTTGAAAATAGAATGTCTGAATGCACAGTATTCATTGAACAGAAGACCTGAATGACTAATACTTCCAGCTAGATTCTGAAGTGCACATACGATGGAGACTTTACTATCCCATGAGGCCATGGAAGAGGATTTGTGAATGGAGGTGAAGTGACGCAACTGGCGGCGTTACATACTATATAAATGTACTTTTAGCAAACACAAAGTAATTACAAAGTAATTCAAAAGAAGTACTTACTCAGAGAGTATGCAATTTCGGACACAGCCATTGTGTTCTGTGACTTACAAAAAAAAAATGGCCTCTCTATTGCCATCTGTGGTTGAAGCATAAAACTGCAGGTAAATTGCAATAATGTTCAAATTTGATGATTAATGCTTAAATACAAGAGAGTTATAATTTAGGCAATAGGGAAAAGTTCAAAAACCTCAATCGCAAAAAAAAAAAACCCTTTAAAAAGAGAATGAATTAAGCTTTTTATAAAAATCATTATTTGAACTAATCATTATTTAATCATTACAATATTTTATAAGAAATCACAGAAACTGTGTCTAGAGATCTATAAAAACTGCACGACAGTTATCTGGCTGTGAAAGTGAAATAGTGACAGTAGTTTAGAGGTGTTTGGAGACTTTTTTAAAGGGCAATAATATAATGCATTATGCATTAGAGTGAATGAAGGTGAGTGTTGTGGACTGAACTTTCATGGGGTATAGAGTTCGGGAAGAGAGAGACAGCAGGTGTTGGCAGGTAATGGTGTGTTACTGTGAGCCGAGACCTGAGATTAACCAGCCTGTGACGCTACAGCGACTTAGAATGAAGGGCACAAATCACATGAATGGCAATTATCTGTCATGGAAATAGCCATTAACATGATTTGTGCACTTTATTTTAAGTCACTCTGGTCAGAAAGCATCTGCTAAGAACATAAATGTAAACTCATGCTGACCTAGCTGTATGTATAAAAGAAAGAAAAAGAGACTGGTGGCTAAAACTGCGTTTAGAAAACACATTATTGCACATTGAGGCTCTGTTTGCTGTCAACTCAAATGCCTGAGATATAAGACAGCTCTTCACAGAGAAATACTTTTCATTTTCAGTTTTTCACGAAAAAGTTGCAATAAAAATGATTCAACCCCCTTGACCTGCAAGACATTTTGCAGCAGAGAACAACGTTTTATGAACAAATTCAACAAAGGCATAAGTAAACTAGCCTATTATAGAAAGTATATAAATAAACATTTGAGTGATTCTGAGAACATAAAGTTGATGATAAATGAAAAAAAATCCAATTGGTTCTAACCATTTATGTACAACCCCCAAAAGTTTTGCATTTGCACATTTTTTGAAGAATCTTTTATTCTTTATAACCTCAAATAAGTCACTTTATGAATCTAGAGTGACTCTAAATCTAAATCTCTCTAGGAACTTTTGGTGTTTTGGATATCTTCTTGCAGCCATAGACTTTCTTATGTAATAAAACAATTTGTTCTCAATAGCTTTTGTGAGAGCTCTTTTGACTTGGCCATATTTGCTTCTTTTTTTGCTATCCCTTTTATTTTGCCACTAAACTGTTAAAGGTGCATTAAAAAACTCTGTATCTTTAGAAAAGCTTACATTTGTAAATTATTACAGTCTCCGGGGGGGTTGAATAATTTTGATTGCAACTGTAGCACCTCGCAAAATTGCCTTTGGTAACTTACAACTTCCCCTCCTAAGACCCATTACATTAAAAGCATTACATTAGGAATAGTTTGCCAAAGGCATTTAGCTTTTGAAAGCTTCCCTTTCCCACATAGGAAATAAAAACCTGTTCTTTCCGAATACTTTCAGATTGTCATTTACAAGATTTAAAATAACCAAACACCTGCACATCTGTATAGTTCGCAGTTTGACTATTGGTTAACTAATGATTTAAAGGTGCACTAAGTACATTTTTTGTTTGTTTATGATTTGTTCGTCGAGTGAGAATTATATTATCAATAGGCGGATTTGTCATCCCAATTGGTTAATTTGTTCTGGTACTAAAAAATTCTGATAAAAGGGAGGCTATTGAGATGAAATGAGTAGCTAGTATTCAGCTGATTATTTGAAGTAAATTTTTTGAGTTGAAGCTAAATCTCATGGAGTTTATACATTAGATCTATGATAACTGGGTTTTGTAAAGTTCATTTATAGTGTACAGGCAGACATAGAAGACAAGAAAACTGTCTGAATTGTAATAAGTCCAGTACTGAATACTAATGTGAGGACTGGAGTGACTCTGTTTTCTGCTGCAAGGCACCAACAATAGAACTGGCCCAGTTTACTGACTGCTGATTTACCACTGAGTGTGTGGACAAAATATACTTTCTCTCTCTCTCTTTCTCCTACTCTCTTTTTCTGTTTTTGCTGAAGCTTTAACTATACATTTTTACAACAAAAATTGTGAGAAAAAAAAAAAGCCAAACGTTCTAAACTTTGCTGAATACAGTACAAGAAATAATTATGGCTTTCTTAAGACAGAGTTGCAGACATGCTCAGCACAGTTAGCCTGCATTGTTGTTCCTTTGGTTGGAAACTTGCGCACCAAGCACCATTACCATGACAACCATTGCCATATTTGCACTATAGTAAAATGCTCCATATACATTTTTATATACAGAGAGGACTGTGTTACTTAAGACCAGGGGAAAAGCACCAAATGTCAAACCTTGGGCACCGAATTATGTTCAGGTCACCTAACATAATTTGGGGGTGATTTATTTATGTTTATCAGTCCAAACAAATCCAGTATTTAACGATGTGATTCATACCTTCATCTTCCACATATGGCAAAATATACAGAGCCTCATAAAATGTGGAGGGGCAAACAGATACACATAAGAAAACAAGAATATACTATTTATATTTCAGTAGTTTGTCTACCCATTCAGCCTTAAAGTTTAATATTTAATTAACTTTGCTTGCATTCCTTGGGGGAGTCTCGAACCCGAGGCTCGGCTTCAGCTCAGAGTTAAAAACCTCCTATGATGGAATTGCGCATAAGAGGGATAGAGATCATATTACAGGAGAAGGAGGGCTGTCGGGATCTTTTTGATGAAATCTGAGAGATTTCTGTCCCTTAACATAATGCACTTTCATATTCTATAAGAAATTGTGCAATAAAACTGTGCAGTTGTAACAGCAACACCAAGTATTTTTCCTCTGCGGTCGCCCTACAGGTTGGAAGCGGAATTGTCCATTACCGCTGTCGTAAATAATTTAGCCTACCGCAGCCTACCTGTCGCACGCATGCTCGTTGCTTTGGAATGAACGATGTCCGCAGACAAGGTAGGGTATGTTGCATGGTTTCTTGAAAGTATGATGTATTGCGACATCAGAAACGAAGAAAAACAAAATAATGACTCTTGTAAAGCTTGACGTAAAGCAAGTCGAATTTGTAGTTTTCTTATGTCTCATTAGAACTACAGAAACGCGGCCCGATCTGGCAATCTTACCTAGCGTGGTTATAGCAGATATAGGATTGCAAAGCGAATCCAGAAGTGCCTTTCACCCTGTTACGACTTAATGAACCACTGAAACGATTTTGGAAACATTATTTTAAGGTAAAAAAAACTTACTTAGTGTTGCTTTAGATCTGATTTATGTGTTGTTGTTGTTGTGACTTACAAACACTGGGTCTTAAATTTCAGTGGATATCCCTTTGAGCTAACATTGAGTGGAATCGCTACATAACCCTTTAAAGTGTACCTATTATGGCATTTAAAATGTTCCTAATATTGTTCTGGGAGTCCCCAACAACAATTTTACAAGCATGCAATGACAAAAAACACTTTTGTTGTCTTATAATATGCATTTATTTTTACCTGAATTGCCCACCGACTCCCATATGAATCGTTTTAGCGAGTCCTTTGTCCAAGACCCACCTTTGCGTGACGCTAATCTGCGCTGATTGGTCAGATGACCTAGTGAGTTGTGATTGGTATTCTCTGTGCAGAAAAACGGAACTCTATTACCTTAAATGGGTTCTCAACTCCGGTCCGCGCGACCCACTGCTCTGCATATATTGATCCTCAGCTCGTTAGGATAGAGCCGGCTCGCGAATCCATACTTTATAGCGTTTAGGTTTGTGAAGCAATCATCTTCAAAATGACGCAAACACTGAACAAGGTTTGGGCTATACTTGTGTGGTATAGCAGTACTTGTATATATGAACTGCAGCCTCTTAGTCTTCAAATACTCCTCACTTGGCAGGTTAAAAAAGTTCGCTTTTGCGTCGCACTTCAAAACACAGCGTCTCATCGACATGATTGTTTTCCGAAGCCCAGATCTCGAAAAACCAAAAAGGTGCGGTGGGTCCAAACCTCCATGCTCTCAGACCTCCCTGGCCAGCCCAGGCAGGGTGGCCCGTCCTGGGCCAGTTTCAGATTTGCCCGCCACCCCTGGAGCTCCGGTTTTCCCTAGCGTCTCCGAGCGCAATAAGTGGGCGTTTCTTATTCAAATAACTTGTCAAGTTGACGTCAACTAGACAAAGGGAAAGCATCGTTTTTCGAACGATTCATATCAGCGACTCTTGTCGACTCTTGTTTTTGAGAGACAATAACTTTGTATACGATGAACTTTCATGTTTAAAACTTTGCAGGATGTTTTCGTTCACTTAGATCTATGTTAAACACTACATGAAGGGCAATTTTCAAAAACCCAAAATAGGTACCCTTTAACATATTACTTAGATAGCAATGCATGTGGAAGGAATTTGAATGGAAAAAATGCTGGAAATACATTATAACAAACCGAACCCCCTGTTCAGAAATTTTTATCCGAGTCATGAAACATGAAAGAGTCCAACTGTGGCCTGCATATTTTCCCTGCATGCAAAAAATAAAACCTAAGGCACCACATGGACAATGTCCTCAGCTCCAGAGGAGCTACTTTTGTGCACCGCTTGAGGTGCTTTAATTACATCCCACTGGTTAGAGCGCTGTCTGAGATTATAGAACCTCTCTGAGCCGTGGGTTCAGTATTGAGTCTGGGAAGGGATCTGTTTGTGTGTCGTGGGCTTTTATCTGGACGTCGGGTCAGCACAGTAGGCATATCAGCATAACACAGAGTGAGACAGATGTACAATGTGGGGGAAAAAATATTTAGATTGGTCATATTGATTGATAATATTTTGACAGTCATCCAAAACACAATCTCTTTTTCCATAACCCAGAGCCATGTCTGTTTCCACTCAGCTGGACTAAAACATAAAGACCACTTTGAATTCTATACAGTAAACATTGCTGAAATATGCTTTTAGGTTACTTGGTGTTTGGGTTGCCACACGAAATATGCACACTGCCCACAAATTACATTTCACCGGCTACTCTAGACAAAAATATTGCTCTGCTCTGACCACACCTTTGATAAGAACCCATTTTCAAATCTCGCTAAAATAAAGCCAAGAAACCATACTTGCACATGTGTAAACAAAGCTGACCATCACACTGTCAAACATGATACCCTGAACCTACAAACATAACACACCAACCATCAAATGTTATCGTTGTCTCATATATAAACTGCTTGCAATGAAAAACAGGATGGACAAATGGCAGTGACTGAGCTGGAAGTAGTTTTTCCTTTGAGAGGTCATCCTGTAGGCCACAGTTCGCAACCTGTAAAAGAGGAAGCTAAAGGTTTTACTCTATCTATTTACACCAGGAACAGTTCTTTGCAACTGGTTTTCCACCTAATATCCTCAAGGACTCCATGTTTGTCCAGTAATCTTAACGGCCAGTTCTAATGGTGTTCAATTTATAGTTAAGTATGCATATTACACATTACATTAGAGAACACGTTCCTTATTGTTGTTCCACAAGTGTTGACTTGTTTAGCCTTTGTTTAACATTAGCTGATAAAGGGTGCTGATACTTTATTTCTAAAAGTATGTACGTAAGTACTCTCCTGTACTACATGTTAGGGTGCCTTCACCCTTGGCAGGTTTGGTTCGATAAAAGCAAACTCTTGTGGGATTGCTCTGTTGTGGGAGTGCGGTTCATATGAATAGGTTGTGAAAGATGCCATCCGTACCCTGGTGCGTACTGCGTACCAAACAAGAGGACCCAAGACTCACCTTTTCGAACTAATGAACCAAAAACAGGATGTGATATGTACACATAGGACAAGAAGGTTATTGTCCCTTTTAATTATAGTCCTATGGGCGTTTTACACTGCACTAATGCTGGAATGCGCCAACCACTGGTAATCTCAGCAAGTAATTGTTTCAGCCACAGAGGGTGAGAATCAAAGTTCTTTAGTGTGCCTTTTAAATTTGAGAGAATTAACTTATTAAAACCAATCATGTGAAGGACAAGAGATAAAAGCAAGATAAAAACTTGCCAAAACGTGTATTTTTTCGTTTCTTCTTTTTTTTTTTTTTTTACCCATGTTTCATCTTCATCTGTATGTGTCTTGAAACTTAATGGAATGGAACGTAATGGAATCAATAATTGAAATATTTAAGAAGTGTAGTGTACTCAATGATGAGATATTCTCCTCATGATACTCAAGCTTGTCTGTCATGCTTTATCAAACAGTCAAGAGAAATCTTAGAGCATTGCAAAGCCTTTAAAAGCTGGATGGATGTGTCGTTTTAGTAATTCCAGGCTCTTGCTGTACCTTATTCCAGCATCTATAGTGTGCTGTCAGCATGCGGTGGACTGTTGACAGACAGGCTTAAAAATGAGACAGGCGTTCTAATGTTAAAAAAAAAAAAAAAAAAAAAAAAAAAAAAGCTGACAGGCCTGAACTCTCTCCACACAACAGCCTTTTTCACAAATAAATGCACATGCACACTAACCATAAAACATAAACACAGGAATTGTCTTCTAATGAGACAGTTTAGGCAGTAGCAAAACAAAATCCCAGACAACATCACAAAAGCCAATTTATAAAGCCTTGGTGGCCTGGGCATCAGAACTCTGGGCTCCAGTCCCAGGCAGTTGTAAAATAAATAAACAAAATAAACTATTTTTCAAAGTTATAATAATACTAATAATTATAATGATGTGCTTTTTTCCATATGCAGTGCCATCATTTTTTATATAAATACATGCTATCTATCTATCTATCTATCTATCTATCTATCTATCTATCTATCTATCTATCTATCTATCTATCTATCTATCTATCTATCTATCTATCTATCTATCTATCTATCTATCTATCTATCGATCTATCGATGTATCGATCTGTCTATCTGTCTGTCTGTCTGTCTGTATGTCTGTCTGTCTGTCTGTCTGTCTGTCTGTCTGTCTTCTGTATCCGTATGTCTATCTATCTATCTACCTATCTACTGGATCTGTATGTCTGTCTGTCTGTCTGTCTGTCTGTCTATCTCTCTATATATTTACTGTATCAGTTTGTCTGTCTGTCTGTCTTTCTGTCTTCCTATCGATCGATTGATCGGTCTGTCTGTCTGTCTGTCTGTCTGTCTGTCTGTCTGTCTGTCTGTCTGTCTATCTATCTATCTATCTATCTACTGGATCTGTCTGTCTGTCTGTCTGTCTGTCTGTCTATTACTTCTATACATATGTGCATTCCAAAAAGCCAAATAACTGCCACCAAAATGCAACATTGTGTTGTAAAAACACTCATGCAAAATACACTGCTTGCTTGGTTCAGTGAAATGTGCATGTGCATAAAATTATAAATTCAAATTTAATTATAGTAGGTTTCATCTGGTCAGCAGTCTGTCCTAGTCACATTTTTAAACTGTTTATTTTCCACTCCACTCCTTCTCAAAGCCAGCATTACAAGATTCACCCAAAAAATGAATCACAGAGCATCATCTGAGCGGTGTCCCAAGGCCAAAATTTTTAATTAGCTTTGTGTATTTATCTTTCCCATATAATAGTTATGGGAAACAATGTTTATTTATCGAGTGACACATAAAGGCATAATGAAAACAACACAGCTCTGTTTACTCAATGGAACATAGTGCATGTGGCTTTGTGCGAGGTGTGCACGCAAGGACCCGACAACCGGACGCAACAACAGCGGAAGAGAGAAACAGTCTGTCTCTCTCACTGTTTGCCTAAAAAAGTACACGCACACATCTTGAATTGCTTAATCTCATCAGTGCAGTTTTATTTGTGTTGCGGTGTTCTCTGAAGTGGTGGGCTTCCTGGCTCCTGCCTGTTCCACCCATTCATAATAAAGGGCAGCCAGATGAGGACAGAGGTTGCCAGAGTCCAATTAGTGTGCCGTTCATTATGGCTGATCTGGAGGCCCTCACTGTACTTACTGATTAAGAGCCATATCTACCAACCACCAAGCTTGACTTTCCACCTAACCCTGGAGTCCAACATGGGATATTCTAATGATGTTTTCCAAACAGTGAGCTGCCTAGGTCTACTGTCTACATGAATATCATTATAGCACGCACACACACATATAGATTGACATGAGTGCATGTCTAATTAATCTTGTGAGTTTAATTGATGCTTCACTGTCCTGAATAAAATATACATTTCATTGAGCAAAAGTGTCAGTTAAGTCTTTTGTAACACATGCTTTCATCAAAGAATCCGTAAAAAAAAATTATATTATGTACTGTAAAAAATGATATGATCGATGAGTAATGACATGTTTTTACATGTGCTTTAACTCATCAAAGTAAGTTAAGAAATGTCCTTATACAAGATTCAACTCATGTTTTACTGTAAGTCAGTTTAATGTAATTTGAAATGACTTAAACATCCAAGTTGATTGTACTTAAACATTTAAGGCAGCAGAACTGTTCAACATATTAGAATGATTTCTGAAGGATCATGTCATGTGATCATGTCATGACGTCACAAGTATCAATTTTAAATTGCAATAATATTTCACAATTGTACTGTTTTGACTGAATTTCTGATAAAACAAACAGCCTTTGTGGGCATAAAAAATCTGCCTTACATAATAAATAAAATTATAATAGCCAAAAATCATCAAATATTAAAAAAAAGAAAACGTTTTACAATACAAATGTTAACAGACCAAAGTCCAATGTTGTGTGGAATGTTTTTTTTAAACATAATTTGTATATTTAAATGAGAAAACAACACAAAATGTATGCTCATGATTTGTAATCGCAACATTATTTCTTTTGTCAAATCAACTTAAATAATTTATGTTCAGATAACATAATATTTTAAGTTTCTGATGATTAAATCAATCACCTTCATTGTCTTCAACTCAATTTTTCCATTTCAATGAACTTAAATTTTTAAGAAAGCCAGGTTACTTCATTTTTTAAGTTAAACCAACAATATTTTTTTTACAGTGAATAGTTTAATTTTACATTAATTTGAATAAGTTTAAGGGCAAAAGTTTTATAATCAATAGATTATGATATTCCTGTGTTATCGCTATTTCACCACGAGATGGGTTGGTGAATATACAGCAATTGAAATAAATATAAATAAATAAATTCTCATTGGGTACATAAACAGTGGTTTATCAAGCGTTGTAGAAACAAAAGTTATGACAAATACTGTCACACCTACAGTTTAAACCAGCAGGCATGTTGATATGATATTCATACGATTTCTGTACAATCCATTTCAGATAACCCTGTCCCTAAATTAAATGTAAAAACAAAACAAACCAGAATAAGGACTGGCAAATTGCTGCAAGTGAAAAGTCTGACTATGTGAGAAACATAAATCTCCCATCTTCTGCAGTGGACCACTTTATTACGACAGACCCAGCAGCCAACACCGTGTCCTCCTACCTATTGTGCTCCGAGAGGTTCTTCAGACCACGTATGGAGCAGGCAATTACCATGAGGCCCAGGCATACGTCTGCCGCCCATATCAAAAGAGAAGCATGTGGCTCTCACAGAGAGCTCCCATCCCACACGTTCACATTACAAAGCCACTGTTGGTCTGTAATACATTTCACGGCATCTGGAGCCAATCTCGGCACGCTGACATACGAGCCCCTCTCAGGCACTGACCTGACTGTCATCCGTGTACTCAGCCTTTGTGTTTTATATCACTCCTAATGCATAGAGGAAAAGATTTAGCGCGGAGGCAGAACATTGGAGAGGAGTGAGCTTGGACATAAGAGACACTTCTCCCTGAAGGAGTGATTTTGGTACCTTAATGAGGTGGTGAGCTCAAGTATGCCAAAACTGAGTTACGGTGGTTTACAGGAAATAGGGGAACACGTCTTGTGTTTGTAACCAAAAATAATGACTTGTATAGAGCCTGATTACAGCATAAAACCTGGGAAAGCTCTACTAAACTGAACAAAATTATAAAGGCAACACTTTTGTTTTTGCCCCCATTTTTCATGAGCTGAACTCAAAGATCTTAGACTTTTTCTATGTACACAAAAGGCCTATTTCTGTCAAATATTGTTCACAAATCTGTCTAAATCTGTGTTAGTGAGCACTTCTCCTTTGCCGAGATAATCCATCCACCTGACAGATGTGGCATATCAAGATGCTGATTAGACAACATAATTATTGCACACGCCTTAGGCTGGCCACAATAAAATGCCACTCTAAAATGTGCAGGTTCATCACACAGCACAATGCCACAGATGTCGCAAGTTTTGGGGGATCTAACCGCCTCACAACTGCAGACCACGTGTAACCACACCACACCAGGGCTCTCATTTATAAACCGTGTGTATGCACAAAACAGGGCTGGAACCGTACATACGCCAGTTTCCACACAAAGGTGGAGATCTATAAAAAAAAAAAAAAAAAAATGGGAGAACGTGCGCACCTTTAAGCAAACTTTGAGCCGTGCGTACGCACATTCTGGAGACAAAGGGAATTGGCGACACAACGATGGTGTGCTGGAGTTAAATGTCTTTTTGGTCACTTTTAGACTGAAAATTAAATAAAATTATAGCCTATAGACTACAGAAAGATAATAGCCAAATATAATTTAACTCACCAAACCTATCACTTGAAGCCAATATTCATCCCTTCTTAAATGTCGCACTAGCGAGCGTGTTGGGCCGTTGAACCTGATTGGAGTTCGTCTTGAGTGGGCAAAAGCTCACATTCGATAGAATGACTCGACTTTGGAGAGGTGTTGTACAGGGCAGATGGTAGACAGCATGTAGTATGACGTCATGTGGGTGAGCAATTCAAACGTTATGGATTGAATGGCCAATGATGGCGGTGGAGTTATGGTATGGGCAGGCATACATTATGGACAACAGACAGAGGTCCATTTTATTGATGGCATTTTGAATGAACTGAGATATTGTGACGAGAACCTGAGGCCCATTGTTGTGCCATTTATCCATGACCATCACCTCATGTTACAGCATGATAATGCATGGCCCCATGTTGCGAGGATTGGTACACAATTCCAGGAAGCTGAAAACATGCAGGTCTTGCATGGCCAGCATACTCATCGGACATGTCACTCATTGAGCATGTTTGAGATGCTCTGGGTTGGCGTATACGACAGCGTGAGGCAAATGGTGGTCACACCAGATACTGATTGACAACCTATTTCAATAGCCCCACACACCCTGCTCACACATGTCATCACATGTCATCAGAGTGCTCTAAATGGATCCAATGTTTTCAAAGATAGCTTGCTATTGCTAGCCTCTCTGAATTTGATCTCATGAAATTGCGTGTGTATGACACGCCAATTCGTATTTCCATTTTTGGCGTGCTATCAACACGCATAATCGCTTTTCAGCGTGTTTATGAACGCCGTTCACTTAACGTTATTACTGTATCTATAAATATATGACCTACCTTAACCCCGTCCCTAAACCTACCCGTCACTGAGGATAATAGCATTTATGAGTCTTCCCCTACCATCCTAGGAAAAAAAATATCGCTCCCCAGATGTAGATC
Source organism: Cyprinella venusta (assembly GCA_038021265.1). Taxonomy (NCBI): domain Eukaryota; kingdom Metazoa; phylum Chordata; class Actinopteri; order Cypriniformes; family Leuciscidae; genus Cyprinella; species Cyprinella venusta. The sequence goes on from CM075871.1 coordinate 11,847,111, forward strand.
TACATTTGCCTCGTTTCGCTCGGACATTTAACAGCGTGTACATACAGGAATCACTCGGACATTAATGGCGTAGACATTCACGCATACACACTCATAGCTCAAATTGCGTTTAGATAACACGCAACTTGACTTGAAAATGGCATGTATGTTTACGCAAAAGTCATGATGTTGGAATTTGCCTACGCTACCTTTTTATTTTATTTATTTTATTATTTATGTTTCTTGAGCACCAAATCAGCATATTAGAATACTTTCTGAAGAATCATCCAACACTGCAACTGTCATTGAGATGAATGTTAAAGGGGACATATCATGCAAAATCCACTTTTTTAGCCCTTAAATGCATTTTGTTGTATATTTGGAGTGTTTATAAGTACAGAAAAGATGAAATTATTCTCTTCAGGTGCTTCGTTTATATCTTTATATTCTGTTTTGGTCATATTTTTCAACCTGTTCAGATTTTCCTGTTGTCTATTACGTTTTTTGAACAATTACGTCACAGTATTTGCAGCGGAACTGACAAATAAGGACATTGACTACCGGTCCAACACTTCGAGCAATCCGCCATTATTATTTCTCGCTCCGATTTTGTAGTCCAAGCTCAATGATGCAGAAGTTACGGGAGGGCTAGTCAAAATGTTCGGTTGTTGGATGTAGTGACCTGAAGCACTTCAAGGATCCCCAATCCAACAACCTCCGCCAGTATACAGAAGGGTTTGCCGATCGACTTCGTCTGAATAAGGGGTAAATTCCTTCTATCATTAGCTGCTGTGTTTTCTGACGCTTTCTAAACGCAAGTTATCATATTATTATCATACAGATTTTTAGTGGTAAGATCAGACCGCAGTCATTTATCTTGTCAGAGTGCTTGTTTTAACAAGAGAAATAGTCGACTTTCACTAATAACACAACATAGTTAACTTAACGTTACATACCACTGCATCCATATGAAGACATTCTGCAGGTTTGTCGTCGTCTTTTTCAAATCGCTCGCTCTGGCTCGAATACGTAACGCTTGATGGACAAGTCTTTTGTTGACATTTTGTTAACGTGTGAATAAAAATGTTCTTTGAAACTATAGTAATCGTATATCTCTTATCAAACTACAATAATGGCTGAACGCGGGGAGTTGAACCGACCGTGAACTCAGCGACCTGGAGAGCGGGCGGGAAAGACGCAACTCCTTTTTATTTACAGGGGACGCTTCGAAACGGGTTGCTCACAGAAGCACATCAGAAAAGAGGTAGAAAAGGGGCCCTTTGAGCTATAATAATGAGGAATTCAGACCCAAGCATTGCAGTTATGCTTTATATAGACCACAAATGTATGATTTATAAGTAAAAATGAATGATTTAAAAGCATGATATGTACCCTTTAATGCTTCCAGAACACTTTCTTTCTCCAGGTATTATAGACCACCTTAGGACAAAATGATAAATGGATCAGAGCAAAACATATGGGAGGTAGCTATACAGGCTTAAATAGTATTGCTTCTGCCAGTAAATGACCAATTGTTCACATCTTCAGGGGGAGATTAGTGTAAGTATCTATTCAAAATATCTGCTGGGGGAAAATGTGTGTGTGTCTGTGTTTTTGTGAGTGTGTGAGTGTGTGTGAAATGAATTCATCTGGGGCCCAGGCAAATCTCAAACACATCCATTCACCTCTGTTTGAGCAGGACCCTCCTCTCACATCAGCAATTTCAAAACTGCATTAGCACACAACCCTGGGTAATACAGACCCAATGATAAATGTATGTGATGACAGAAAGGATAAAAGCATAGCTCTATGTGTAGTCTGACAATAGCGATCCACTACTCGGAAAATGGGCCCTCAGCCTGATTCGTTCTCACCCCCGGGTGATATTTGCGAGGAAGTCAGGCGTTGGAAACGGCCAGATCCATCCTCACTCACTCGTCTCACTCTGCTTTCAATTTACACGAGGCTGGGAGATAGCGACTGATGTGAAATGTTGGACAAATTGGTCCTCTGAAAAAGGATGCTCTCAGGCTATTTGTGATTGATTTAGCTCTTACCTTCACAAAAGATCTGGAGTTTGATAATTATCCAGCACAGGATATTGCTTCAGGTTGTTTCTGAGATGGAACTGTCCATCGCTAATAACAATAGGCCCTTGGGAGAGGTGAACCTCAACACAGCAAAGATTAGCAATAGTTATCATCTTTAGGAAGGCATGCTTCTGCATACAAATAACCTGTAGTTTGCTTTATCTGTGGAAGAAATAAAATTCAATCGCATTTTAAATCATTTAGAGAGGTCAAAGAGAGAGTCAGAGCGTTTTCAAGCATGTTTGTCTGATACACAATGCTTTAACCAAGGAGTAGTTGCACTGTTGGTAATAATGCTGGTGGTAAACTCAATGATGTTTACACCCAAAAAACATTAATAATGCATCACATTACATAAATATGCATTTTTACCACGACTGTCAAGGTGAATGTCATGAACTCAAGTAAAATAAATATATTTTGTGATATGAACACTTTTTACATTTTTTAAATTAAATTTACAAAATTTTACATTGAAAACACTAATAAAAATGACAAAAAACAAAACAAATTACTGACATTTTAATTTAAATGAAAACTGAAAATATCATATATATATATATATATATATATATAATGTTCATGATTTCAACAGAAATTAAAAAATAAATAAATAAATAAATAAATACAAAAATTACCATCTGTGTTAGTCACATGGAAAATAATACATCTATTTTGAAAATAAAACAGAAACGGTGTTTAACTAGGCTAACTTTCACAACAACAGGAAGCCAGAGACCATGGACACAATGATATGATTTCACACTCCACAGCTGATAAGAGCTCTAAAAAAATAAACCTAGATATGTGTCTGCTCTGTGATTTAGAGCCATTCACAATTATGTTGCCAAATGTTCCTATCACCCCATTTCAGCTGAGCACCTGTCCTCTCGCAGGGTGAATTGAGAATATACGATCAACATTAATAAGCCGAGGGAGTCTTGATTTTCTCCCAGCAGGACCGAGAAAACCCAAAGTTCAGGTAGTAAGTGTTTATGAAGCATGCACAGAGACATGGAACACACTCCTTTTTTCATAAAGAAGAATTTCTCAGAGGTCTAAACTTTGGCAGAAAGGATTAAAAAGAGCATAAAAAGCCGCTAAATCACGAGACATTTGGGAGTCTGTAGACACAGTGCAGACTCTGCACTCCAGCTCAAAGAACTGTCGAGGGACATTAGATATAATTAATTCCAGCCCACTGCCACCACCAATCAATACATCTGAGGTTTTTCCAAAGAAATTAACAAAATTAGATTTGCTCTGGTTCCAAAAACAAAATCAGAAATGTGTTTGAACTTTAAGACAAGTTGAGGATGTAAATCAATTAACCAATACGCAAAGCCATAATGTTTAATTAATAAATTACATTTTTCCATTAGCACATGCATTGCTCAATGGAAAAAATATCTTAAAACTTGACTGAAAGTGCACAGTTCTGTTCCAAAACAGCTTGTCAGCATCCTAACCGAAACGAAGAGTCACGTTCTGTTTGCTTTACATTCCAGTTACTCTTAATTTTTACCTTCTTGTTTAGTTCCTGTTCCCTTTTACAGTTTGCTTCCATAATTACTGATTATCATCACCTGTGTCTTGTTTTAGTTCTCATTTATCTGTGTATTGTAGGGTAAGTCTACAAAACAATAATGTACTAAATGCGGAAATGTTGTTCCTTTGCGTTTTTGAAAAGTTTTGAGTCCAGACGACAATGTTGTGAAAACTATCCCTGTTCACAATGACTTAAAAGTACTGAAAATGACTTAAATCTGATTTAAGTCACTCAAAATGACTTAAAAATGACACTAGCCTATATCCATGCCAGGCTGGATCCATGCAAACAATTAAGATAGTGAAAGCATCAAGCAATTGTGTCTGGATGGAGTTTTTATTTATTTATTTATTTATTTTTTATATACTACAAGTGACCATGCACTATAAAATGGCAATATGTCAGGAAAATGTGGACTGGGTGTCATGGCATCACAGAGACAATACGGCTCTCAGTTTCTATAGTTATTATTGGTCAAATATTGTCTTTATGTTGTATTAGTAAAGCTGGTGCATTTGTCTTCTACTGTGTTCTTGTTAATGTTAGCCTAATTTAATTAAATGACGAAACACTGAATTTAGATCCGCATCTCCCCTCTCTGTCAGTACAATACGTTTTTTTTTCCCTCAACCTCTTTCAAACTCAAACAAACAGCTATTATCACTTTTAAATACAATATATCAACTGTAAGCAGAATATTATCTATATAATTGATTTATTTGCATGTTCTTGTTTAGTTCATGTTTCTTAGTTTGTTTCCATAGTTACTGATTATCATCATCTGTGTCTTTTTTTTAGTTTCAATTACCTATGCATATGTTTACGCAACAAATGTAAGCATTTTACGATTTACATTTAGTCATTTAGCAGACGCTTAAAAACAAGTCATTGTGAAGAGGCAATAGCAACACAAGAAGTGCACAAAATACAATGTTCAAGCATTGCTCATAGTATAAACCAGACGTAAGGATTTAAATTTATTTATTTATTTATTTATATTAAGTGTATTTTTCCTGTGTTTTTGAAAAATGGTGTGTCCAGACAACAACTTTGTCAAAATGATCCCGTTCACATGGCCTAAAAACAACTATAGTTTTATAGAGTTTAGAGTCAACTAAAAACAATGTATTATGCATGCCAGGCCAGTAGTTGGTGATGTTACTTTGTAAAGAAACATTACACACCTGCACACAAATGCATTCTTCTACATAGCGGCATATCAAAATAATTTATCCAAATTATAAATATCAATTAATAAATTAATATCAATATAAGTTGCAAGTAATTTAGAGGGGTTTTTTTATTATTAAATAATTTCCAAATGGCACAACACTTCTCATAAGTGACTGATTGGAAATACTCTACAAATACACACAAGCTAATAGTGCTCTAACAAGCATACAAATAAATAGAATAAAACCTATATTGTATAATATATATGGAGCAAAAAAAAAGCAAAAAAAAAATATTATTATTATTATTTTTTTTTTTGCAGTTTATTGCAATGCATGTTGTCTTTTCCATTAAAAATGTATCATGTGATGTTACTTTAGAATTTGGCTAACACAAGGTATAGAGGCAACAAAATCAAGTCATATCTGTGCTGCCCTGTAAGATGCTGCCTATGTAGGCAGCTCATTAGGTTTTGGACCAGAACATGTCAATCTTTTCTACTTCTCTTTTTTCATGTCACTGACTTTTGTCTAGGTGGTTGCAGACTCCATTCAGACTACAAACAAAGTTCCTCCACCATTAAAACGACACAATAACCGGCATTATGTGGCTTTCTCACAGTCTGTAATCTTGCTATGGGTACCTATTGCAGGCTAGTGAAATACAGCATTAAAAAAGAAAAATAGGCAATATGACTGGACTGGGTCAACACTAAGAATACCCTTTTTAATGTGAATCATGAATGACCTCAAGCTAAGGATGTAAACATGTTTTTGCGCATACCCGTTTGCCTTTTTTCATATCTACTTTAATAATAAAGGTGTTCCAATTTATAATTTCAGGCAAAGGGATATCCAGAACTACCCCATTTTTCACCCAAAGTGTTTTAAAAAGCCGAAGGAAAAATGCAATTCAAGAGGAATCATTTTAAAGTGAAACCCTGTGAATTATCTTCACTTTCATTTCAATAATTTACTAAGGGATTTGGTTAGATGAGTTCATCTCTTGAATTCAGCGATACTAAAAATGATAAATGATCTCTTGTGCGGAGCATTTCATAGCTTTCTTAGTTAGGAACCCTAAATTCAGATATTTAACTTTTGATATGAGAGGTGAACATGGCAGTTCACATATTTGAAATGTACAGTGATCGTAAGTTTTGGAAACAGTGTAGCATCAAGATAACTTTTTATAACTTTAGTCTTACTTGTAGTACATTATTGTAATTCTAACCAATTACATAATGTAAAATGTGTCATCTCTGGCACTGACGTATTTCACATCTGCAGAGAATCAGATGTATCAGTGAAGCACACATCTCTTTCATTCTTTTCAGCTCTGTCATAGCCATGTCTAACCTCTACACTAACACTGTGGTTTCCCTGCCATATGTTTTGAGTAACTCTGTGGTCATATCATTTTAACACTATGGCAACCCTCTTGTATCACCGTAATAAAACAACAGAAGACTCTTGTTACATCAATAGGTAGTTATTGTAAAGTGCACATACTGTACCTCTAGGGTGACAACGAGTCAATGGCAGCTTTGTTGTGGTAATAGTCGCAAAATTCATTTTGCCCTCATATTTTCAGGGCTAACCATTTTTTAACTCATTGTTAACTATATGCCTTTGCTAACTTTCCACAACAGTGGAACAATTTTTTCCAGTGACTTAACTTTAGGTTATTTGAGTGAGTCAGTAAATCATTCATTCAACCAATTCGTTCAAAATATTGATTCGTTCAGGAATGAAACAAGTAACTTTGTATAAGTGAGTTAAAAGAATTCAGACAATCAATTCAGAAACCAAAAAGGGCATTGTCTTTATGAATAAGTAGCTAAATCATTCACTCAAACGACTCTTTCAAGAACATGATTCATTCAGGAACTCTACGGCACGTTCAACGATGCACAATAACTTCTACTGTTGCATTTGGAACTATTTTTTGGCAGATCAAATATAGGAAAAATAACTAGAAATGTTGTGACTAAAATGTATTTTAGTTTAGTTTTTATTCCAAGAATACATGGCCTCTCGGCCCATTCCAAAGTAAGAGGTGGACAGACACAGCTTCATTGCTTGAGTAAAAGTACAGATAACCCTTGCTAAATTTTACTCAGTAAAAGTACCTCTAGTCAAATGTCTATAAGTAAAAGTACTGACGTACTTGTTTACTTAAGTACTTGAGTATCAAGAGTGCAAGAGTACATTTTCTAAATATTGCATTACTACTGCCACAGTGCTTACATTTATGTACAGAAACGTCCTACATGTAGTTATGAAAAATTTTAATGTTAATACCTTGGAGAATGTAAAGTCATTTTCATCTTTTTACCATGTTGCTTTATTTAACATTTCTCGCTTGCCCAGAAGGCAATAGCACAATGGCAACGCTCTGACAAACCTCTCTGCTAGAGATTTAATGGATTTTTTGAACCTGTTCACATTTGAACCTGACTGTGTTAAACACAACTTATACTCAAGAACATCAAAGCTAATGGCTTACATTAATGTGTAATATCAGAAAAGAAAATTCAGCTAATTATTGTGTGTACATGTGATTTTCTCTGTTTTTTTTCATCCATCAAATCAATAAACTGGGGTGCGTTTCCTTTACAACTGTAGTTCGCTGCTTCACAACCATAGCACGATGCATCGTTGGAGAAATCAACTAGCTAGTCACGACTGTTTCCCAAAACCCATTGTCGCAAAATATCTTTCAACTACGTTGGTTTCGCACGTGGTGGAGTAATAACTACTTTTAATGAAACTGTTTGAGATAATGCTAGATTTATATATATATATATATATATATATATGTATATATAAATTACAGACATGTCATCTGAGGACAATTTCGAATTATAATTCTAGTTATTTTGCTTTATTACCAGACTCAATATTTGGCTCGTTCTTACATAGAGCACATTTGCACATGCGCACTCTTCAAACACGGTACTTTAAACATTTGAAAAACTAAAAGACATAAATACATTACATTTGAATGAATTCTAAATAAAAGGCACTGGTTGTACTGAATGTCAGCTTGCTTCTTTTGCTCAAGATAAGGATTTATTACATCCAAATGTGGTGCAATATAGAAACTACGTCTCTAACCACAGGTCGAGAGCTGCCGTTCAAATCACACAACTTTGCGATGCTGTTTGCGAATGTTCGTTGGAACGATTGTTTTGGGAAACACAAACTCGTTCAACTATGCTGATAACGATGGGACTTGCAACCATAGTTGGCTAACGATGCTTTCGGGAAACGCTCCCCGGGTTGGTATGTTCCTGCATCTTCATCCATTGTTTCGTCTATGGGTTTGTCTAAATCTAAATCTGACCATGGAGATGACTTTGGCGGAAAGCTGAAAGTGATTGCTGATAGGCTGTCCCAATCAGTGGCCCCTGCACAATCCAATCACGTTTGAGAGTGAAACAACAAATTGAGGGTTTTTAGAAGTAGTAACGGGTACTCACGGTTATGGATAGAAAAGTAGTGAAAAGAGTACAATATTTGCCTCTCAAATGTACTTGAGTAAAGTCATGAGTACTCCCCAAAAGTGATACTCAAGTAAAGTACAGATCCCTCAAAATTGTACTTCAGTACTGTACTCAAGTAAATATACTCTGATACTGTCCGGCTCTGTCCAAAGTCACAATAGCAGGACGGAAGCTCTTTTTTCCTTCCATATTCAATGCTAGTCTCCATGAATGTTTTGACTCACTAACCTGTGACTCATCAACACAAACATCAACAAGTGTGAGATCACTCAAATATTTCTTACGCAGGTCCATCTACAAAGAACAAGAAATGCTTCTCGTCTTCAATCACAGAGATATTAGTTAGTTTACCATAACTACAGATTCTCTCTGTTCTCTCAGACTAAAATGTACATTTCTTAATACCAATGTATTCACAGCACGGTTTCTAGACTGTCAAAAGACTTTGACTGCCATTTCAATCATGAAAGTCTCCATAAGGATAACATTACACGACTTCAAATAAGTAGTATGGCGTCCCTGCTATAATCAGCTAAAGCTAACTTAACTCCACTTAAACCACACACAATGCAGTCTGTCTTTTCTAAAACCTCACCAAATTTGCAATCCAAAGCTTCATTGGCTCATCTTTCACCATGTCAAAATATGCAAATGAATACAAAAGCCTTACCGTGCAGATGGCGAATTATGAACTTTCATGATGTCTGCTCAGATTTCCCTCATTGGAGCTCGCTTGCATGTCTGTCGTCAAGACAATCTAACTAGTATGAAAGATGTGTTGACTAGAGGATAGAAAAATGGAAAAACAGACTTCAGTTATGATATGCAACATACGTTCACTTTTTAGAGGGCCATGGGCATTGATGGAAATGTGCAGACTGGAAGATCTGAATCAAGCAGTTTTTGTGTGTCTTTACTAAAATAAAGGTTCTTTATTGGCATTAATGATTTCATGAAGAACCTTTAACATTCATGGAACCTTTCCATTTCCACAAAAGGTTCTTTATAGTGGAAAATGATTCTTTATATTATTAAAATGTTCTTCACACTAACCAAAATGGTTCTTTTAAGAACCACTCACTAGGGAAACTATATTAAATACTGTCACAGTGTACAACAAATAGCTCACAAAAACTGTTCCACGACTGAACTTTCCCTTTGTTTCCTAACTCACTCACATCCTGGATCAGTGTAATTGTGGTTTACTTGGTCATTGAGCCCTCACAGACTAAATTTAATCCATCATGATTTTCACTTTAATGAATGAGATGGAGATAAGAGACCAGCAAGAGAGAAAATTATCCAAACATGCTTTATCTTCTTTGTCAGACAGACATTGCATAGAAACCTAACGAATGGCACCAAATACACACTGTATCAATTTGATCCATTGAAAACAGATCTATGTATACATGTATTCAGTTTTCATATGTGAATGCTTTATTCATCCTGGTGTTCTAGGGCGGCAGGCAGACACTTGTAATTATAGGAGAGGAATTAAAGAAACATCAGGTTGTGTGTCTGTGGCTTAAAGATGTGAAACCGCACATCTGTGCTGCATATGTTTAAGAATGGGCATACTTTGTCACATACTGATTTGGTCAAACAGAAATGCCCCATAGGGAATGAATGGATATTTACAATGACCGTGAAATTTGGACTCTTATAGGCCAATTAAATGTATAGAAATATCAAACCAAGTGGCATCTGCAAATGATTTCTCACATAGCTAACGTTTAATCAAGAACCGAATTTCCTTCTGCATATATGCTGTTCAAAATTTGGGGTCAGTATGCTTGTTTTTAACCCCCTGGGGACCAAGGTGTATTTGGGGTCCTTGAGATGTTCTGACATGCACTGACATTTGTACTTTTTTTTCAATTGCTTATAAACATATTAATTGCACAGGTGAAATTACACTCTATTTAGCACAAACAGGGCTACCATAATATGTGAGCAACATGTATGTACATGTTTGTTTTTTTTGAGAGAATATCGTTTATGCGTGTTCATTTATATCAAAATATAAATGAAAGTCAAAAACCCATTTTTAGTCATACCTGGAAACAAATCCTGGCCAAATAGGTTATATGGGCCATTGAGTAGAATTGGTTCAAAGTTAGAGTTGGAAACATCTTGAAAAGAAAATTCTTTTTCCATATAAAGTATTATTTTTAAAGTAGGCCATTTAGATTTTATAATACATATTTCAAAGTTAAGCCTCTCTATAGTTTATAATCATGTATTGATTTTATTTATATGAAATTTAATGATGGAGTATTTCGAAAATTATTGACGAAAATTATCGACGAAAATTAATGACAGAGTATCTGGCAAGTCTATGTTGCAGCTATGTGAAAAAAAAACTATCATAACGCGGGAGTGCGTTTTTTGGTCCTCAGAGAGGGTTAAAGAAACAAATATTTTTATTCAGCATGGATAAATGCTCTTTTGACATTTCTATTCATGAAATAATCATGAAATGAATATATGAACAATAAATGAGAAATGAATAGGAAATGTTTCTTTGTAATTAGAGTGATTGCTGAAGGATCATGTGACATTGACAAATAGAAACTAAAATAGAAAAGTTATTTTAAAACTTTCACAATATTAGTGTATTTACAGCATTTTTGATCAAATAAATGCCTTGGTGGGCATAAGAGCTTCTTTCAAAAGCATAAAAAAAACATACAGACCAAAAACCTTTGAATGGTAGTGTACAGTATATAATTTAACCTAAAAACCTCTTTTTGTGTTTTTGAGTTTGTGCTTTCTTTAAAACAAATGCCACTTAATACGCAAATAATTTTGGGGTCCATTGTATGCTATTATTTTTTACTCAAGGCTTCACAAAGATGAAAACTAAGAATGTGGTCTAGATAAGGAAAATCAAAAGCAGCTCAAGTCTCAGCCAAACCTCATGGTTGTAAAATTGGACCTGCACTAAAATCGCACATAATCAACCAAATCTGAGGTAACACTAAAATAATATGGGATGAAAACGGCAAGAATTTGAGCCAAACGAGTAAACCCTTATGTGTAGGCTACCATCACATTTTGTCGTTAAAGGAATAATTTCCCCAAAATTAAAATTCTGTCATTATTTACTCAACCTCACATTGTTCCAAACCTGAATACCCAGGACCCTCTTTTGTCCTATTTGGAGCTTGACAGACCCTAGTCACTATATATTTTTTCTCATTTGTGAAAAATAGTGTGCATTCGACAAAATAAATCATGTATTCACAGGAAGAAAGAAAGTCAGGTTTGGAATGACATGAGTGTGAGAATATGATGACAGTACCGTCAAGCTTTTTTTAATAAAAAAGGATACATATTATGACTATGCTAAATTGTTTCCTAAATCATCAAACAAAAATGCACAGATTTGTCTCTTTTTCCACAGTTACACCACTTCCCAGCATGCACTCTTGACAGTCTATAAATGAGTGTGTGGAAAAGCATGTCAGTAGTAAATAAATCAGAGGACAGATCATAGCATATTTACATTGAGCCCCGAGCGTGTGTGTCGAGCTCACACGGCTTGATGTTGACTGATTCTGGTCTGCGACTCTAGTGTTTATGTGACTCAGTGTACGTTTCTACGTGTGCATGTGCTCTGGCATTGTCTGCCCATCTATATGAAGCATAGACTTGCCTGGGAACGTATTTCTACAAGTGGACGGAGCAGCTGAGAAGTCTCCGCCACAGGATTAGAGCCTGTGAAAGAAACACGATGGGTTTCCAAAAGTTCCGTGCTGATGTAAAATGGATCGATCCTTCATGTTAATCCCAGTATTTACCCAACACACTCCAGTAACTATAAACACTGGCCGGCACACACAGCGAAACGGATATGCGTGATCAATCAGTGAGCAAATGTGGGGGGAAAAAACGGGTTTGTTGATAGGCACTGCAAAATGGCGATTCTATAGAGCTTATGGTAGAGGACTTGAATGAGGCTATTTGTCTTGCCAAATTAGTATTACCACCTGATCCATCTCGCTCTCAATTCTGTGATGGTTTCTTGGTAATGCTTGACAGATTTGCATTACAGAATTTTATGTAGGAATAGATCTTAGGAGGAATCAATCCATGTTTAGTTAATAAATCTTGTACAGCAAAGTATTTTATATCAAATGAAAAAATAATAATAATAATAATACTGAAAATACTCTCTCGGAGACTTAACAGGGCTCTCATTGACTATGTTTACATGCGGCCAATAACCCGTTCAAAACCGGGATAATAGCGATAACCTGGTCGTAAACACCGGCAAAAACCTGAATATGCTCATATCCCGGATTTTAAAAACCGGAATATTATACCTGGGGTACCCCTTTTCTAACCCGAATTTTTGGTTATGTAAACGCGTATCGGCATATCCCCATAGTGATTTGTTTTCTGCGCATGTTCTATTCGCAAGGAATCTTGGTCTTGAGTAAAGAAACTTCTCTGCGCATACAAAAATCCGTGTGCAGTATACCGGAAGTAAACAGCATACTTTTGGAGTGAGGTCAGTAACGTTACCAGCATCAAAGCGCAAAGGCGATCGCTATCTGCCCTGAACTATTCCGAGTGCTGCTGTTGTTGTTGTCTTTGAATACAGGAAGAAGAATCTGAAATGACGTATATACTATCTTAAGTTTGTCCGCACGTCTAGACGCTAACCGCGCGTCACTGTTTACATCGGTATATTGCAATTCCATGTATACAGGAGGAACTCTCTCTGCTCATGCATGTAAACGGGTTATTCCTAATGTTTCAGAAACCCGAATAGTGACCATAACCCGAAAATTGGCTTCATGTAAACGAAGTCATTGACTACGTTTAACTGTCAATATTCGGGTTATGGTCGGGTTAATGTTACTATTCGGGTTTCCGAAACATTCAGAATAACCCGTTTACATGCGTGAGCAGAGAGAGTTACTCCTGTATACATGGAATTTGAAATCAATTGGCAATATCCCGATTGGGCGTCCGGAAAACATTAAGACGCAATATGCGATATTTCCGATTCTTCTTCCTGTATCTAAAGGCAACAACAACAGTAGCAACACGCGGATAATGAATAGTTCGGGGCGGATAGCCTTTGCCTTTGTTTTGCGCTTTGTTGCTGGTTTCCTCCTCACTCCAAAAGTATGGTGCTGTGTCTCGCCATGTTTACCTCTACTTCTTGTTTACTTCCTCTTGTTTACGGTATACTGCACGGCACGTGGGTTTTTGTATGCGCCATAGAAGTTCATTTACTTAAAAGACCAAGATTCCTTGCGATTGGACATGCGCATAACACAAATCACTATGGGGATATGGCGATACGCGTTTACATGACCAAAAATTCGGGTTGGAAAAGGGGTACTCCAGGGATCATAACCGGGTTTTTACAATCTGGGATATGAGCATATTCGGGTTTTTGACGGTGTTTACGTGGCCGTGCGCGACTGGGTTATTGCTAATATCCCGGTTTTGAATGGGTTATTGACTGCATGTAACCGTAGTCATTGTCTTTTAAGTATAGTTTTCAAAGTTGTGAATTATTTTCAAACTTTTAAATATTAGTTTCAAAGTTTTGGGTCGGTAAGATTTTTAAAATGCTTCTGACGTCTCTTCTGTATCAAATAGTAATATTGTGAAATATTATTACAATTTAAAATCACCATTTTCTATTTTAATTTATTCCTCTGATGTCAAGGCTGAATTTTCAGCAGTCATTAATCAGTCTTCAGTGTTCCATGATTCTTCAGAAATCATTATAAAATGCTGATCTGAAACATTTTTTTTTATCATGATCAATGTTGAAAACAGCGCTGCTCACTTTTTTCGGATTCTTTGATGAATAGAAAGTTTAAAAAGACAGCATTTATTTTGTAATATTGTAAATATCTTTACAATTGTCACTTTTGATCAATTTAACACATCATTACTGAATAAATAATTTACTTAATAAAGTAATTAAATCCTACTGATCTCTAATAGTGAATAGTGTATTTATCCTAAAAAAGGACAATAAAAGTGAAACATCTGCTAACATACTTTAAAGTAAAACAGAAATATTAACGTGAATAACATACTAATCTACATTAAGAAATGTTTGAGCTGATTTTGAGGAATGACTTTTGATTTACAGACTTTAAGATTGCAAATATGAGCTAAATGTGTGATATTTTTGACATCTCTTCTGAAACTGGTGAGGAGACGTAAGTGTTTCTAAGGAGAAACATCTGAAAAGAAAATTGCCCCATCTCATTGCAGTCTTGGAGAAATGATTGTGATTTTAAAGAGACCTCATTAGCGATTCTTCTTTCTTATGGGCTATAACCATCAAGACCTTATACAAAACATGGTAATTTTTATTTCAGCATTCTGAAAGGATCCACTCACCAAAGAACTGTTCATTTAAACGCAGCACCACAGGGATCTCTCAAGGGAAATTATTTCACATGGAAATCAGAGAGGGCAAAGGAAGCCCACCTTGCCTTCATCTTCTCTGCTATTTGAATGGATCTGTCAGAGAACAGCAAAACATATGTCATATATATGCCCTCCGGTCAAATCAAAATGACAACATCATTAATCCATCATTTGCAGGGCTAAAATTAACGTCCACAGGCATAACTTGAAAAGAAAATCAGTGGACACAATTAAACCTTCTAAACAGAACGTCAATAAGATTTTATGCACATATTTAACACTGACAGAAAATGAAATAGTTTCATAGAACTTATTTTATGGCATGTGTGAACAAAAAAAAAAAAACATAATATTTTGGGGTTTGATTAAACCAATCTCCTACATTGCAATAAATCAAGATTTTAAAGCAACCAGGTAACTAAACTTACTTTTTAAGTTAAACCAATAATAATATTTTACAGTGTAGTATATTAAACTTTGGCATGCAACTCAACGAACATTGCTTCTGCTAAAGAAATGATCAAATTAAGCAACTGCTATGCAGATACTTCACTATTGTTCAGCAAACACTGCAAAGTAGCATTTCAAGCAGAAGGTTTTCTTTGGAATCAAGAAAAAAGAGATTCCCTGCTTACCTTTTCAACACAACCCTTGGTTCATTAATAAAATCTTAAAAGACACAATTAAACCTTCTAAACAGAACGTCAATAAGATTTTAAGCACATATTTAACACTGACAGAAAATGAAATAGTTTCATAGAACTCAAATGTAATAATTAATAGCATTTTAGGGCATGTGTGGAAAAAAAAGACATAATATTTTGGGGTTTGATTAAACCAATCTCCTACATTGCAATAAATCAAGATTTTAAAGCAACCAGGTAACTAAACTTACTTTTTAAGTTAAACCAATAATAATATTTACAGTGTAGTATATTAAACTTTGGCATGCAACTCAACGAACATTGTTTCTGCTAAAGAAATGATCAAATTAAGCAACTGCTATGCAGATACTTCACTATTGTTCAGCAAACACTGCAAAGTAGCATTTCAAGCAGAAGGTTTTCTTTGGAACCAAGAAAAAAAGAGATTCCCTGCTTACCTTTTCAACACAACCCTTGGTTCATTAATAAAATCTTAAAAGACATTTGGCATGTGAAAAAAACAAACACCATCTTTGACTTTGTGAGTCGAACATGTGCTGTCAGTGGCATTTGTGTAAGATGACTAGTGTGATGTTTTCAGTGCTCATTTATCATTTGTTCACTCTGGAAGCGATTCAAATTCTACTTTACTCGCTCTCGCATGGCCAAAGCTATACGGCCGAGCTTTTAATAAAAAGGGGTCAGGACTTTCCATAGGTCACAACAAGTCAGACAAAAACATTCCATCGCCTCGGCTATAATATAACTGCTGATGGATGTGTACAATCTGCCATTATATGCATAGTTTCACACTTAATGCGTATATGAGACAAAGACAAGACTTTAATTTACAGTCATGTTCCCCATGTAGTACTGTACATATTATACTAATAACAAAAACTGGGTAATAATTAGTAAGGCTACTAACCAAGGTTTATTTTCTCTGTTTCTCTAGAGTTTATTTTCCCCAAAACCTTTCTCCCAAGTTTTTTTTTTCCTCCATTCTGCCACTGATGAAGTTTTGGTTCCTTGCCACTGTTGCCTTGGCTTTTGGCTTGCTTAGTTGGGGACATTTAATATTCAACAATATTATTGAGCTGCCTTACTTCAGGTGGACGTTGAAGCAATTTTCTTCTAGAAACAAACTTTGTTGTATAATTTTCATGTTATCACTATGGGGTGGTGGATAAGAGACATGCCTTGGGTGTGAGAGACCCGGGTTCAAATCCACTGTGAGAAACCAATTTGTCCCTGAGCAAGACACTTAACCCCTAGTTGCTCAATTGTAAGTCTCTTTGGATAAAATCGTCAGCTAAATAAATTAATGTAAATGTAATCACTGTGATGCTGCTTTGATACAATCTGTACACTGAAAAAAATATTTTCATGATTTGTAATCATAACATTTTTTCTTTTGTCAAATCAACATAAATTATTCAGATAACATAATATTTTGAGTTTGTAATGATTAAATCAATCTTTCTATTCAATTTCAATGAACTTAAGATTAAGGCAGCCTGGTTACTTCATTTTTTATGTTAAACCAACAATATTTTTTTACACTGTAAAAAGCGCTATATAAATAAAGGTGACTTGACTAACCGAACCTACCCCTTAACCTGTTATGTTACCCAGTACTTTCTTAGCTGTGCAAATAATGTAAAATAAAGAGGGTAACACTTTATTTTACAGTGTCCTTGTTATATGTTATGTACAGTATACCATAGTAATACGAGTAAATCATGCATAATTACATGCAATTAACCCCAAACCAAAACCTAATCCTATAGGCTAACCCTATACATGTAGTACATGTACATGTAGTTATTATTACTCAGTACTTAAATATATAATTACACTGTAACAATGACATCTTAAAATAGGGTGTAACCATAAAATGTAATTGAGAAAACTGGTACAGAAAATAAATGCTGCCATACATGGGTTATCTATATGGTGTAGTAAGGGAATAATGCAGTTTATTTTTGAGGATATTTAGCAATGTGCTTATATCTGGAGTGGTGCTAAGCGGTTGGGTCCGGTTCACATTAAATTGCCTTGGTATTTGAGTCTGTTTTCAGACAAAAGTGTCCAATTCAAACCAAAAGATTAGTCATATTTTGTGTAAATGCATTGAACACGGATGACATTAATGACAGATAAAGTTTTAGTTTTATGGTCACTTACTGTAATTGCATATATTGTGTTTGTCACAGCTATCATTGCCCACTGATACTGTTACTGATGTGCATAGACAGTGTAATCCAAAGGTTTAAATCCTTGGGATTCCTCAACGTTATCTCACGACCAATTCGTACGAATTCATACAAGTGATTAAAAAGTGGCTAATTCTTACTAATTCATATGACCTCACTCATACGAATTCATACGATTTTTCTAAACCCACGTGATGGGTAGGTTTAGGGGCAGGGTCAGGGGTAGGTCATTCATACGAATTCATAAGAATTGACCAATTCGGAAAATATGTACGATTTTAGCAAAAATCGTATTAATTCGTACGAGTCAGGTCGTACGAATTGTTACGAATTAGCCACCTCATAAAATTCGTGCGAATTCCTGTGAGATCGGGTTGGATTCCTAAATGACCCAGAAAAAGATTAGTTTAATGATAACTGTATGATAAATGCATACTCTTTGTCTTTTCACATAAACGTGTGTGTATAATACTATAAAAAAAATTATAGACATTGGCCAATTTGTAAAATATGTACGATTTAGCAAAAATCGTACTAATTCGTACAAGTCAGGTCGTACGAATTGTTACGAATTGGCCACCTTGTAAAATTCGTACGATTTCCCATGAGATCTGAGCATCGTTAGCCAACTATATGTTCGCAAGTTGGTCGCAATTCACATTGAACTCTATTGGTAACGACGGAACTTGCGAACATAGTTGGCTAACGATGCCTTCGGGAAACGGACTGTTTGTTGGATTCCTAATGACCCAGAAAAAGATTAGTTTAATGAGAACTGTATGATAAATGCATATTCTTTTCACATATACGTGTGTGTATAATACTATAAACATTTTTCATAGACATTAAAATATGTAGCTTCAATTGCACTTACAATATTATGAAAACTTTATTATCCACACTATAACAGATTCAAAGGTGACCTACTGTATGTGAAGGGCAGGCGAACTCAATGTAATGAGACAGCCATATTCAAATGTGAATACGCAGAAGGGGGATATATGGAAAAGCAGATAAATGCTACAATCCAATGTAGCTAGAAGACAAAAATACTAATTGAGGTCCATCCTTGTGCATTTTATTTTAATGGTGTGCTTGGTCACATTTCAACAATTACTCCAGTCCATGCCTTCTCAACATTGCATAAGTGGAAGTGGAAATTAAACCACAAATGAGCATGCATGTGCTCAGAAAATATGGTGGCAAAGTGAAGTTTCTGACTCTTTATTTGTATGAAAGCATCTTTCCTCATAATACAGTGATGCTTTTGTCTTCCAGTAAACCACAGAAGATTGGAAACACTTATCTATATTGTCCACGAAGCCAGCTTCCTTCACAACAGCATGATTAAATGCAAGCTGCACAGCTGAATTGTGCAAAACCAGATGTGAACATGTCATAATGTTGTCACCACTTGAAACAAGCACAGAAACTTGTTCTCCACTCCTAAACCTTTTGCACTTTTAATTTAGAACTGTTGTGAAACCGAACTAGCCATTCTCACAAGACATTGTGATATGATGCTTCATCAATATAGCCATAGAAAAGCACTGCCATTATGAAATCTTGTTTTGTTCTTTGTAGAATTTCATATTTTAGCTTAAGGGATCTTCTCTCCCACATTCTCTGGCACTGAAACAGAGAAAAACAGCGTGATAGAGAGAAAGATGTGTGAAAGCGCAGTATAATGTCATTTGAGCCAGGTATCGTAGGATTTATCGCCCATGTGGTGACCATAAATCTACCTTTCAGAGGAGGACATTTGATTCATGCTTGTTCACTCAGTCTGATTGACTTTATCTGCTTCGGCAGCTTTCTTCGTTCCATAAAATAGGTGGGAAAAAAATGACCTGAAAGCTCATGGGTGAACTGGAATATACTCAAGATAACCTGGTGAGATTGTTTGAGGGTTATAAAACCACCTTTGTTGAGTTTTCATTAGTTATTAGTAGAGCTGCCAATCAAAACACTTAATGCCAATGCACCGATTGATTAAAGGTACGCTATGTAACTTTTTTGTTCGAAATTAACAACATTTAAATTCAACGTCAATACATCATCAATCCTTCTTTTAAAACATGTTTTTCAAAAGTTCACACTTACAAATAAGTCAGATAGAATAAATGCATATTTGGCGTGCTGAAATCTCTTGAACTCTCGTCTCGGGCCTACAAGGAAGATAAGGAATAGTCGAATAAAGTTGTTATTTTTGTTTTGTTTTTAGCACAAAAAGTATTCTCGTCACTTGATAAACTTATAGGTGAGCCACTGTTGTCACATGGAATTAAAAATTTTCTTTATTGACTTTCTGGGCCGTCAAGTTTCAATCCCTTATGGGTGCCAGCCCATGTGGTAGTGATAAAGCCCTCAAATTTAATAAAAAATATCTTCATTTGTGTTCCGAAGTTGAACGAAGGTCTTACGGGGTTGGTACAGCATGGGGGTGAGTAATTAATGACTTAATTTTCATTTTTGGGTGAACTAACCCTTTAAACACATTGTCTTTTTTATTCAAATCAAACATACAACAGAAACTCCATATTGGAGTGGCAAAGGTTGTCACAATGAGCCAGAAAGGTTGACCATGTCGAACCTCTGAGGAATCACCCCCCCCCCCCCCAAAAAAAAAAAAAACATAACAGAAGAGAGTTTGCTGGGAATAAGAGAATGTGACAGTTCTCGTAATAAAACAAGAATCAACATTGGCTTGGCGTTTCAGAAATGGCGAGAACTAGAATTTGAAATGTTATAAATCATCACAGAGATGGCGTTTTTATTATTCAACAGGTGAGTAAAGTCATTTATTGATACATTTTCATATGTAGCTCTAAAAGAGTTCATTGTAAATCGTCATTTATTGTGAAGGGTCATTTCATTACATGTATGTTTGTTAAAGAGCTGTGCTGGAATTTATTTTTAAGGAAATACTGTGTATATTAATTTATATAGCTAATCAGTTAAGCAATTATCGTTCAGTGCCAGGAAAAAAAACAGGACAGGAAAAGAGGATGAGGACATGCAACATCTAGTACATGCATTTTATTGGTAACTGCCAGAGGAACTCAGTTTAGTGCTGAATTTCAGTGCCAAAACATTTCAGTGTGGATTATTTCTAGCTCTGAGACATCACAGTACTGATGAGGCAGGAAATTGGACTGTAGTGCAGCATGGTGCAATAACCATAGACTCCCATAGGACATTACAGGTGGAGTGACATCATCCTTAAAGCAAAACATACTGCAAGTACACTCAGGATCTGGCTGAACTTCTTAACATTCTCTGCAAGAAAGTAGAGGGAACCCTAAGGCACTAAAGGGAAACTAAGACTTAGAAATAGGGCTATTCGTGCCAAATGTGAAGCAAAAAATGCATAACTAACTGACGAAAGGTTTATTCACAACTGAATATTCATCTGGCTAAATGGAAACCAAATTCATTCTTGTATGATAGGTAGAGCTGATCAATAAGCATATATTTAATATATCATTGTGGCAAAAAGCACAGTCTATCTGGATTCTTTGCTGAATTATGATACACATAAAAATACAATTACCAGATGTTTAAAGGTTTATGTCTGTGCAGTACAGAAAAAAATAAAAAATGAAAAGAAAGAAAAGAATACGATAGAAATATGACAAAAGTTTGGAAAATGCCTAATATCGGCCGATAATATTGGCCTGCCGATATATCGGTCTGGCTCTAATATATACTGTGTGATAGGCTACTACCAATATTTTGAGTGTCCCTTATTTTGTAAAGAACCACAATTGTCCAGCATTTTTCTTTTCTGAAGTTGGCAACCCGAATACAAAGTGATACGAACAGTAACAATGGCATCAATTCGAGCCTTCTCTTCGAAGCGCAAAAACACAATGTCGACAAACATGTCGACAACACAAACCAAAATCTTCCAGCCCTTAGCAACAACTACAGTATTTGAGTGCGGGTCAAAGTAGACATTGTTCGACGGCAGCCAATAAAAACCACATTATTTGCATTTTGCACATTTTTTTACAAACCTACATAGATTTGTGCAAGAAGTAAAACTGGAATTACTGAGGACATGTTTCAGGCAGTTCAGAAACGGTTCTTTCTTTTGGGAGACAATAACTCAATTTGTCTTGCACTTTAATCTTTCAAATTCTGCAGACCTTTTACATTCACAAACAGCTAATACATAAAAGGAAATATCTACTTTACAAACATTTGCAATATATATTCATTCTTGGTGTGAATAGACCATAATACTTGAGGTTTTAGTCATCATAATCATACTATAAAACTATAGCAGACTTCACACAAGGAACCCATCAACGAGACGAATTAGAGACTCTCTGCACTCAATAAGGCAGCATCTGATTCGTATATATAAAAAATTGTTTAACTGACTCAAAATTAAGAGGATTATATAGTCATCCAAGAAACTACAAAATTAGAAACCTCTTGCACCCTGACAACTGGAATAAGCCATGCAGAGTAACAGCACAACAACAGCAGGGTGTATTATATGCACATATTGGCAGTTCATTTTAGTTTTGGCTTCACATGAGAAAGTTATAAACAACCAATTTATGCCACAGTCCAAGACATGTCTCCCACCAACACCTATAAAGAATCTTCAGTCCGAGATTTATTTCCTCAGAGTTTATGTATAATCTGCCAGAGTTTGTGTTTCCAAAATATTTCTTTTTTTTTTCCATAGTTTTTTTGGCTGCTCCCAGCAGCTGCCGGGATGTAAAGCATATTTGTGTTTTTTGACCTCACAACACCTTTGATGAACACGCAGGCAGAATTACAATGTCCACCTTCAACAAGGATTTTGAATGAGCAATCCATCACAAATAAATTTTAATATGTTTGGAGACTCAGTTTTAAAGGTCTGTCTGAGATATATTAGTTTGTCTTTCCCAGCAAATGTCATAATATTCAGCTCACTGGTAATGTAGTATTGTGAATTAAGTGTCATTTCCCAAAGTGAATTCTGCTTGAATAGACAACCCTCCAACCCACAAACCGCAACAATTTTCAGTTCAATCTAATTCTTAAGAGTATCTCAGGGTACAAATAATTATAGGGACTAATAGCATTAATTTGAGTTTTTGAGTTACATTGTTACACATGTTACAAAATACGTTGACTTTTTGCCTCCCAAAAAGGAGGGCTCTATTTTTGTCATTTCACATTAAACTGCACGGAATCATTGTGGTGTTTTTTTTACAGTAAATGAGAGAGTATCATCTCCTAAGTCCCCGGCTCAACTCGAGTAAAAACGTCAATTGAAGCGTGGGAAGCAAACGATTCTCAGCCAAACATTTGTTTTCACTTTAGTCTACTAATCTTTTTTTTCTTTCAGTGTTAAAATACTTTCTATCCTAGTTTCATATGCAGAGTCAACCATCAAGAATTCAGAGGTTGGTTTTGTGAAAAGAGTACAAACTCTGGCGCAACAATGTTGGTTTGTGGGCGGGACTATGTTTGTCTGACCAATGGAAAAGTGGCAGGCGTTATTTTCCGCAATTCCTTTTGATAATTCTAGTGGAACAGAACATTATATTTCATATTGCTTATTACATTTAATTCTGAAATACATTATGTCATATAATGGGAAAAAAATTGGTTGCAAATGTTGTTTTATGTTGACTTCTACGTATATATACACAGCACTGAGTCTTGAGATAAGAGACAAAACATGTCCTACACACAAAATCCCTCTTCCAATGATTCAAAATCCATCTAAAGGAAATGTGTTTATGACATTTAAACATTTTTTAGGCTTTTATTTTTAAATAATTAATTTAGTATTATTTTAAATACATGTTGTTGGAAAATACATTTAAAGGTAAAATATGGAAGAATTTGGTATTAAAATATCAAAAAAAAAAAAAAAAACCCACTTGCACTGTGTTATATATTTCTTTAAATCCAAGCCTGGCCTCTCTCAATCTCCACTGTCATCTCTCCTCATTTTATGCTTCCACTCGTTTTATGTGAGAGATACGAGACCGTTGCGTCTAGCAGGTGTCACTCATCAGTAAATCAAGCCACCGGCCTCGTGCCACTCTCTCACGGCCCCTGGCCTTGTCCTGCTCATCAAAATCAGCATGACAGCAAGTCCCATCATTCCGCTTATCACTGCATCATCAACCTACGCCTTTGTTATTGTAAGAGGTTAGCGACCACTAGCGACATTTTTTTTTACATATTATAGCTTGATCATCCTGATTTTGCCAAGTAAGAAGACGTGTTTCTGTATCAATATATTTTGTTGATCCTGAAACAACAACAATTTAGTCCTATCTTATCCCTACTGCTAAACCGTACAGGGTGAGTGATCTGACAAAATTTAAAAAATAAATTGTGATCAATTTTGAAGACTTTTCAACTTTTCAGGTGAATCGCAGAGATCGTGGTCTTTTATGTTCACGTGATAATATTAAAATACAGCAATGACTGACTCCTAGATGGCTGTGCAGACTGGCCAAATAATACCATGTGTCTCTATCATGTGCCTTTCATGCGTGGCGACGCATTTGGAAAAAAAAAATTCAACAGCAGTAGAATGAGGCACTGCTCATGGCAAAATAAAATAATAGTAAAATAATTAACTTTTACATTTTAATGAACACCATTTTATTCACTTGCAATACTTTGAATATATCTTCTTGTCATTTATAGACCACAAAATCACCTCCAAGACACCATTAGTAATATGGAGAGAAAACAAAAAAAAGGTCTCCATTCTAAGCGTCATATTCTCCATTAAACTCTGTCCAGAAATCTATGTGAGTTACAGCCCATGTCCTGACATTTACAGAATAATCTCTTGAAGCCAAAATTTTGTACGTCCAATTGTTTTAAATTATCTTTAAAGCTTGCCTAAAGACAAAAGGCCAGTCATCTAAATCAAGACTGGCGTGAGAGCAAGAAATGCCTCAGAGAGAGACACGTTCTCCAAAAAAAGGGGGGTTGGGTTGCCTTTTTTAAATGTTAGCATATATAAACCCAATCCAAAATAATCATATACAAAAATATAGAATGTGCTACCATGGCGGCATATCATGGACATCACAAGCCGATTAAATAATCATGTCTGCAAAGTATGCGCTAACTCTACGCACAGTATACTTCACTGATAATCCTTACAACCTTGAAGGTCTCGAAATTACAAGGGGTTTTTCCACTTCTGTCAGAAAGACAGCTTGGCGTTCACCAACCTCAAACCAAAACAGGGTTTTCAATGGATCGTGGTGTCTGACTGTCGGCGAAAGCAGGGGATTTACCCAACGTGCCACTCATAGTACCAGCAATGCCCACTCAGCACAGCCATGGGTGGTCCAACATCATCTGGGAGGACTTGAATCAAGTTATATCTAAGATAAAGCACGTCTCAAATCACAGACTAGAGGAACTTGGTATAATTGAGACAACCTGAGAATTTTGTTCCATGTTTAAAGGTCTGACAATTTTTCTTTGCCTGGATTACGAGAAATGGCAACATCCTTTTGACTCAGGCACATATCTAAAGCCTGCAATGGAAAGAATTGTTTCAAGCTGAGAGAGAGATAGAGAGAGAGACCTAGAAGTCCTAGATTTTAAACAACCATCACCCACCTTCCGTTTCTGGGGATATATGCTTCTCAACGCACTTGCACTTCATTAAGTTTCACCAAGACACAAAACCTTTTGTGACAGTGAGGAATCCAACTGAATTTAATACCTCCAGGAGGTGAACGAAAGCACGATTTACCACTTCTGGCAAGGAAAATAGAAGGCGCAGATAAACCACAGCATAAATGCTGGCCAACAGGTACTGCCCTCAGAGAGCAAGAGGGGAAAAAGACAAATGAAAATAAAAACATTGCAAAGATTAAGGCTTCAGGGGAGACAGAAAGAAACAGAACAAAACAGTGGCTCACATTCCAACAGCAACCAAGAATCCAAAATATGTTTGCGCTCCTGAAGAGAGAGAAAAAAGGAAGGGGAGAAAAAGCACTAAAGCTGTCAATCAAGATGATGCCTGTACACTAGAGACACAATTTTTATTAATATCAAAACTAATTTAATATTTTACTTTAAAGGCCAAGTGTCTTTTTTTGTCGTTAAGGCAAGACACTCCAGATGGACAGAATTTTTTTAGGAATAAAATGTTCCAATTATATATGATTAAACCCCTCAGTAAAAACCTTCAGAATATAGATAGAACTAGTAGTGCTAGTGCTATTGAAGTTTTTCAAAAATGTTTTACCTATAAACATGTACTGTAATGTCTTTCTACACTCTAAAAAAAAGGTTCTTCAGGGGTTCTTTGTGGTGGTCATGGTGCTATATAGCACCACTAAGCCCAGTTTGGTTCTTCAGCGGTTCTTCAGTGGTTCTCTGGGGTGGTTAACATGCTCTATGGCACCCCTTATGGTTCTACATAGCGCCATATGACAAAGATAAGTGCTATAAGTGGTTCCCCTATGATTACAAGCCAATGAACCACTTTTAGTGCTATTTAGCACCATTTTTTTTAGAGTGTAGTCAGAAATAAAATGTTTTGAATAGCAAAACAATCCCAAATCTCCAAAAAAATGTTTGCCTGTAGTGTCATAGTTGATGAATATATATATATATATATATATATATATATATATATATATACATTTTGTCATAATTCACTCACCACATGTTGTTCCAAACCTGTATGACTTTCTTCCTCTGAGGAACACAGTGTGTAGACTAAAATAGTTTATATTTAGATTGGCGATTATAGAATTACCTGATGATGTCTGCACACCAGATCAGTCACGCTGCTCTGCTCCATAAGAATCCTCATGATGACCACCTGATGGGTGAATATGGATATATGAGCCTGTTTATTATCCAGCACTCAACTGTTAGAAGTTCATTCCTGAGGAAAAATGAGCTCAGTTATGGTCATTCAAGGCAAAAGAAAAGTGATTTTCAAGATGGTGTACAGTTTGGGGAGAGAAAAAAAAAAAAAACAATGCAAGCCAGAGTTCGGTTTTACAGTAATGAACAGTGAGAGTGGTGCACTTTTACCTCTGTGACACTAAGTTCTCCAGCTGAGAGTTTTACTTTACAGGTCAGGTGCATCTGATATTATATTTACAAGTTACCTTTTATTATATAAAACAGGCATTTACTTATATGTATTTACTTACATGCATTATATCACCAACGAAATCACACATAGGCCTATATAGTAATTTTTAAACAATGCAATTGAAGTACTTGAGTAAAAGTACAGATAACAAAGTCAAGTTATTTACCTTTTTGCGAAACATCATTTACCCTTTGTTTCTAGACCATCTTTAGGATTTGTGTGTGTGTGTGTGTGTGTGTGTGTTGACTCCTTAGAACAATTGGAGATTCTGTTTGCAATTACTTCATAACTTTTTGCATTGACTTTTTGGAACTATTTGAATCTTGTTTTTTGGAATAACTTTTTAGACGGTGTATTCCTTGACTGAGCTCTCATTTCTGCACCTGGGTTCTCTACCTTCTCCTACATTCAGTCTTACATTCGGTATTTAGTAACTCTTCGCGCCATCAGCCTTTCTCTAGCTATGCGGATTTTCCATTCATGGCTGATTTTGTGTCAATCTTGGGAATTAAGTGAATGGAGACTTGCTCTAAATGGATCATTTGAATCAGTAAGTTGTTGACTTGAGAACAGATGCAATCGTATCAGTCCAATTCACAAATCAATAATTCGGTTTTTTCGAATTATTTTTCGAATTATTCGGTCAAAAATTGTAAATCAGACACAGCTACATGACAAAATACAACCATGTACGTGTTTGGAAAGCGGGCATGGCAATGAGAGATCTGAAACACAATCGCGTGTCATCTAGTCCCAAACAAAATCTTTAGTGTTTAAACTGATTTTAAGAATAGCACAACATTGCTTTAGCAAAGCTCTTACCAAAATTGCTTTCTTCATTTATAATAACTCTGATTCTTCAACATCAAGAACGATAGTACAAGCCCGGTCTCATCCCAAGGCGTCATCTAACTGACGCTTTTGACCATGCGTCAACATCCGACGCACATGGCACCCTTTAGCGTCAAAATGAGACGCAGATATACAGTATATATGGACCAGAAGGTGCCTCCTAGTGGTCCAACCCTAACCCTACCCCAGACCTAAACCTACCCATAACGGAAGCGGCTCATATTGGCGTTAAAGGGTGGCATGTGCATCGGATGTTGATGCATGGTCAAAAGCGTCAGTTAGATGACACTCTAGGATGAGAATGCGTACAAATGTATGGCTGTACGAACCTGATTTAAATACTGTGGACAATATTGTACGACAACTGTTTCTTCACATGTAAACACAAGTTGTAAAAATTGTGAACAAGGCCTAAAATAATTAACACAGTCTCATCCCAAGACGTCATATAACTGACGTCTTGGGACGTCTTTTGACCATACGTCAACATCCGCCGTTTTAGGGTACCATTTAACGTCAGTTACATGACGATCCTGGGACGTCATACAACTGACACTTTACCTTTAACGTCAGTTAGGTGACAGGGTAGGTTTAGGGGTAGGTTTAGGTCTGGGGTAGGGTTAGGATCCGATAACGTCATCTAACCGACGTTAAAGGGTACCCTAAAATGGCGGATGTTGACGTATGGTCAAAAGACGTCCCAAGACGTCAGTTATATGACGTCTTGGGATGAGACTGCGCTGAAATAATTATGGACTCATCACAGCATTGCTGAATCTAATCCTAATAAATGTTTGAATATTTTTAACATGACAACCAATGTTTGGTCCAAAGTTTCACAGCTGTTGTTAACATCAAATGATACTTATTAGGTTGCTAGGTTACATTGGTTAACCCTTTGAACTGTTTTCAGAGGATTCAGTTTATAGCCAGGACAAGAACTAATTTAAAAACGAATTATAGTGTGAGCATGATATCACACAGCAAGTAAAGTTTGATCTTGCAAATACATCTCTTCTGTGATTATGATTCATGTAAGGATCAGACTATCATGTCAAAAACCTCTTTATATTAAAATTTCGCCTTTAGGTTGGTCACACCATGGCAGTGAATGTCATTTGGTGACTATGAAAATAGAATTATTACATCAGTACAAAGTTCAATGCAGATTTTCTGTAATAAAACCCGACTCAGTCGTGGCACAAGGGACTTATGCTTTTAATTGGGCTGGGTTCTGCTGAGAAATGAGTTCTAAATCTGGATGTCCAACATTGGCGGTAACAAACACACGCAAGGTAGTGATTACTTTTGCATTGTTGAACCAAATCCGCTGGAAAACAAACTGCCCTTGCATCTGACCTGCACTATTCACAAACAAATATATTAAAAAAAACACTGCAGCAAATGCTGGCCTTATTTAGACACACGCAACAAGGCTTTTTGTAAGTCTCCACAGACATTTTCAATGTTTTGTGAAGGAAAATGATCTGATAAACTGTTTACATGAAGATTTATTCAAATAGCTGTAAATGACTAAAATCAATTTTTTTTGAAGGTAATATTTTGTTTTTATAACACACAATAAATACAAAACCGCAATAGTCTTTTGTTGTTGCTGCTATTGATGATGGGTTTTAAAAAGTGCCAAAATTTCCATAAAAAGTGTCAATATATGGCTTTCACTCTTTGAAGACTGGCACAGCTTGACAGAACGACGACGTACTGCGACTGCTTTTAGCTGCTCATCACAATGTCATCTGACTCCCCGTGGTATGTAATAATGGCACTGACTCTCACTTCTGATGAATTTGCACAGTCACTCCTACTATTATAGCACTGCCATGGGTGAATGCTTTCACAAAATGAAAGAAGACTGAAGTGTCTGACACATTTGAATTCTG
The DNA here is from genome assembly GCA_038021265.1 of Cyprinella venusta. NCBI lineage: Eukaryota > Metazoa > Chordata > Actinopteri > Cypriniformes > Leuciscidae > Cyprinella > Cyprinella venusta. The sequence continues at coordinate 11,876,546 of CM075871.1, forward strand.
AAGTTCATTCTGAATGATTTACAATAACAATAGGTTTAACAAAAATGCGTTACTATGCAAATTTACTGAGGAAATGTTATGGTTGTAAGAAAAAACAAAAAATTATTAAAAAAATGCAATGTTGTTACATTTTTAATCATTACATATGCTTTTGTGCTTCTTTATTTATGATTTTGGATGATTGGGTGTTCTCTTATGTCCCCTTTTATGGAGTCATCTTATAGAAAAAATAACCATTATTCTTTGTTATATGAAGGTTTCAACTTTTTAATGTGCCTTCTTGATCCAGTGCTAGCTATGAAATTAGTTTTAGTAAGACAAATGTTAGCTATCATATTCACCCCTAAAAAAGGCATTCAAAATTAAAATATTGAATTTATTTTCATAAGCCTCAAGACCTCTATTTAAAATGTATGCCTTACTGTCTGTCAAAAACACTGAATTATCATGCAAACTAGACTTTTGCAGACACAAATATTCACAAATAACAGAGTAATAAATTATAAAAGAGAAAACTCAGAGACTGATTAATAAATTCATTTTATGATCATCATATCCAGGCAGCTTCCCTCCAAGTTAAATATTGCCTCTCAGACGAAGTAATGAACTTAAGAAAAAATATAATTAAAATGACATTTAAAGGGCAAGCTGAATAAAACCTATCAATCAATTATTAGGCCTATTTATTGCAGAGTCTGTAAGGCATATATTATGTCCGAAATTTTATTTCCGTGTTTGAACAACTTGTGAAAATCAAAGGCAAAACACCTGTCCAGAGGGATTTGAAGAATTGTAGGACAGATTAATTTAATATTTTTAGCTGACCTTGTCAGTAGGTTAAATGCCACCATGGAACATTACTAAACATTTTATAAGTGCAAGTCCAAGGGTAAATCTTTATAACATCAGATTGACTTTGTTGGCTATTGCATGCTTTTGTGGTAAAATGGATGTCTATATATTTGAAAAAAAAAAAAAAAAAAAAAAAAAAAAATATATATATATATATATATATATATATATATATATATATACATGCAGTGTAGTGTTAATGACTTCAACAGATTTCTCTAGTGTATTATAATACATATAGTTGAAAAAATATATATAATATAAAATAATAAATTAAATAAATACATTTTAGGGATGCACGATGATTTCAGGACAACATCAGTATCGGCCGATAAAAGCTTAAAATGACCATCATCGGCATCGGCAGATATGAATATTACTGCCGATGAGCCTTGCCAATAGGATGTGTTTGCTATGCGTACGTGATGACTGTTAACAAAGAATAAGCGCCAACAACTTCCAACTAGGGGTGTGCGCCTAACGGTTTTGATCGTGGACGATTAAAACGTCTCTACAATCTGCTTTTGAAGAAACTACCCTATCTCACGACCAATTCGTACGAATTCGTACGAGTGATTCAAACGTGGCTAATTCGTACTAATTCATACGACCTCACTCGTACGAATTCGGACGAATTGCCTAAACCCACGTGACGGTTATGTTTAGGGGCGGGGTTAGGGGTAGGTCAATCGTATGAATTCATACGAACTGGCCAATTCGTAAAATATGTACGATTTCACAAAAATCGTACTGATTCGTAAGAGTGAGGTCGTTCGAATTGTTACGAATTAGCCACCTCGTAAAATTCGAACGAATTCCCGTGAGATCAGGTTGGAAAAATCACAGTATCGTGCATTCTCTCAGTTCAATTCTGACGCCTTCATCTCAACATACTGTACAATGTGACGTACATTCACATCATATCACATGTAAACACAGAAGTAGAGTTACACTCACGGGACACTGCAATTCACAAAAATTCATTATTTGCATGTGCGTCAAAGTCTTGCTAGTTAAAGGGATACTTCACATCGGGAAAGATGAATGTGTATTTAAAATGGGTCATTTATGTAGAAGAAATGTGGAATTATTTTTGAATTTGTAGCTTTCTAGACTGAGAAAAGCCAGAAAATATAACATGAAATCATGACTTTTGCAGAAACACACACTTTCAAGTCAAGTGGCGTGTTATCTATACACATTTTGAGCTAGTCGCGTCCATGCGTGTATGTCTACGCCGTTAAATGTCCGAGTGATTCCGCGTGTATGTACACGCTGTTAAATGTCCGAGCGAAATGAAGCAAAATGTAGATCTACATCTGGGGAGTGATATATTTTTTTTCCTAGGATGGTAGAGGAAGACTCATAAATGGTATTAACCCCAGTGACGGGTAGGTTAAAGGACAGGGTTGGGGTAGCTCATATATTTATATATACAGTAATGTAACGTTAAGTAAACGGCATTCATAAACACGCTGAAAAGCGATTATGCATGTTGATAGCACACCAAAAATGGAAATATGAATTGGCGTTTCATAGATACGCCATTTCATGAGATCAGTCTGGAAAATGTATATTTGGCTTAAGTGGATGAAAGACAACATGAATGAATTTAGTTAGATTGAAACAAAAGGTGTGCATGTTAACAATGAAGGGTGACTGCAGAAAGCAAAAGCTGAATTCCGGACATCGACGGCCGGGAAAAAGAGGATGGTAACCCCTCCTACTCAGCTTTCTCTACAGAATAAGAGCCTGCTAGCTAAGCTTCCAAAAAAAGATGGCTGACACTCTGTGTACATTCTGTGAGTGAGATCCCACTCTCTATGGGTGGGTTGAAAACCTGTGGGACAGCCCCAACTACTGAGTTGTAGTTTGACCTCTGGCCAAAAAATCCTCCGATGATGCAACATGACAATTTTTGTGTCATTGGAGGATTTTTTTAAAGACAAAAAGTACATAAATCTCTCGTCTCAGGGGGATATGAGGGTGGAAAGCATGGCAATTTTAAAATACTACAGGTTTTCTACTAATACAAAGCTTAATGCTAAATCCTGAAGTATCCCTTTAAACATGTCATTCACGTGCTGATGCGCTGTTCTAGCATGCACTTTTCTGAGCGCGCACACCTAAAACTGACAGACACTAGCCTGTCCAACAGCGCCTGCATATTTGGTTAAGTTCTCTTTTGAGTCTTATTGCGCTAATACTGTCAAATACACACACAGTTTACATAAACAAAGTTGGTTATGTCTAAAGTGAAAGCAAACAGAGTAAATTTGCTTGTCAAATGCGTGTATATTAAACGCATTGCGTGCAGTTTTAAAGAGACAGTAATAATGCTGCCGCTTGTCCTTAAACAGATACTGCACACAGAAATAAAAAATCTGTCATTATTTACTCACTCTAATGTTGTTCCAAACCTGTATTAATTTTTTTCTTGTGCTTAAATATACAATGGAAGTCACTAGAGTACAGCAACTATTAGTTTAGCCATATTCTTCCAAATAACTTTTATTTTCAACAGAAGAAAGAAATCTATTTGGGTTTAAAACAACTTGAGAGAGTAAATTATGACAATTAACATTTTTGGGAGAACTATCCCTTTAATGTTAATAAAACAACAAAACACAAAGAGAAAATCACTCAGTGCTCTTGACTGAGAACTTTAATAAGCTTTTTTTTTTTTTTACGGTATATCGGTATCGGCATATAGAATATCGGCCAAAATACAATAGCGTGCATCCCTAATAAATTGTTATTTTGAAAGGTGTTTTCTGAAAAGAGAACTTTGACATTTCTGAATGACTCACCATCTACATTTACGAAACCTGGAATATATATAGATTGTAATTTAGTAGAACAGCACTAAAACCAGCAGCGTAAGTATTTCCTATAGCTGTTTTGCGGTTTCAGCCTCAGATGTTTGTGGTCTTGGGATGACAGTGACTCACAAGCTGTTTGGAAGTGTTGGAGGAGAAATGAAGAGTGTGCAAAATAAGAGCAAGCCAAACTCAGGCCTGTTGGTGAACAACGAAAGTAACTGATATGAAGACAAGTAGAAAAACAACAGTAAAATCTGGAGTTTCACCTGTCGTTCACTTTATTCAGAGAGCCAAAACACATATACCACATTCTGAATGGTTTAGCAAACGCTTTAAAATATTTACCTTAAAATACAGACCGTGAAATTCATTGAAATAACACCTGCTGTTCATTTATATGTGCAACATTTATATTTATGTAGTGCAGGTTAAACCATTCAGTCTCTTTCCTCTGTGGAGTCTTGGTTCTGACTCCAGTGGGCTGTAAAAAAGGTGATTTTTGAGGAGTTAAGCCAAATAAAAGGTATAAAGATAATATTTAAGGTAAGAATTGGACCTGAAATTAAAAGGCAGGTGTTTAAAACTACACTCTTGGCAACAAACTGAACAAAACATGTGGATTTTTAATGCACCTCTGACATCAAGTGAAAACACCACACAAGAGAGAAATTCTACAGCCACATAACTACTGTATGTCTTCAAATAAGATTTTGACATTTTTGCAGACTTTACAGAAAAGGGACGCCAATCAAAAGGTTGCTTGAAATAAAATTAAGGCTTTCACTTTATTTTGATTTTAAGCCCTCTCTCTGTCTGGTTAATGCATTCAAATTCATATACACCTAAAGGATTATTAGGAACACCTGTTCAATTTCTCATCAATGCAATTATCTAATCAACCAATCACATGGCAGTTGCTTCAATCCATTTAGGGGTGTGGTCTTGGTCAAGGCAATCTCCAAACTCCAAACTGAATGTCAGAATGGGAAAGAAAGGTGATTTAAGCATTCTGAGCGTCGGCATGGTTGTTGTTGCCAAACGAGCCGATCTAACTATTTCACAATCTGCTCAGTTACTGGGATTTTCACGCACAATCATTTCTAGTGTTTACAAAGAATGGTTTGAAAAGTGAAAAACATCCAGTATGCAGCAGTCCTGTGGGCGAAAATGCCTTGTTGATGCTAGAGGTCAGAGGAGAATGGGCTGATTCAAGCTGATAGAAAAGCAACTTTGACTGCACTCGTTACAACTGAGATATGCAGCAAAGCATTTGTGAAGCCACAACACGCACAACCTTGAGGCGGACGGGCTACAACAGCAGAAGACCCCACTGGGTCCCACTCATCTCCCACTACAAATAGGAAAAAGAGGCTACAATTTGCAAGAGCTCACCAAAATTGGACAGTTGAAGACTGGAAAAATGTTGCCTGGTCTGATGAGTCTCAATTTCTGTTGAGACATTCAGATGGAAGAGTCAGAATTTGGCGTAAACAGAATGAGTACATGGATCCATCATGCCTTGTTACCATTGTCCAGGCTGGTAGTGGTGGTGGTGTAATGGTGTCGGGGATGTTTTCTTGGCACACTTTAGGTGCCTTATTGCCAACTGGGCATTATTTAAATGCCACGGCCTACCTGAGCATTGTTTCTGACCATGTCCATCCCTTTATGGCCACCCATCCTCTGATGGCTACTTCCAGCAGGATAATGCATCATGTCACAAAGCTTGAATCATTTCAAATTGTTTTTTTTGAACATGACAATGAGTTCACTGTACTAAAATGCCCCCCACAGTCACCAGATCTCAACCCAATAGAGCATCTTTGGGATGTGGTGGATCGTGCCCTGGATGTGCATCCCACAAATCTCCATCAACTACAAGATGCTATCCAATCAATATGGGCCAACATGTCTAAAGAATGCTTTCAGAACCTTGTTGAATCAATGCCACATAGAATTAAGGCAGTTCTGAAGGTGAAATGGGGTCAAACACAATATCAGTATGGTGTTCCTAATAATCCTTTAGGTGAGTATATACATACTACTTTATTTTACTTCAGAATTCTAGATCTGAGGTTTAGATAAACAAAAAATATTTTGTTTTTATTGACTATATCTGTTCCGTCAGATTTTGAGTTGCAAAACATTCATGAGTCATGACAGTTGTTATCTTGGCCCTGCTGTAAAAAAAAAAATCATGACCACCTAACATGTCTTATATAAATAATTTTAATATCACAGCCATTCAAAACCAGGGTCTATCATGCGGATAGTAAAACGATCACCGAAAATCATATTGGGCACGAATTAATGTAAACACAGATATTGGATACCAGTCCGGTCTAAAGTGAGTGTAAACAGTCGGGCCCAAAAATAGGATATGGTCAAAAGATCAGATCTGCGCATTAAAGGGATACTCCACCCAAAAGTGAAAATTCTGTCATCATTTACTCACCCTCAAGTTGTTGCAAACCTTTATGAGTTTATTTCTTTTGCTGAACACAAAGGGAGATATTTTGAGGAACGATTGGAACTAAACTGTTGTTTGGCATCATTGACTTCCATAGTAGGAAAAAAGTACAATGGAAGTCAATGGTGCCAATATCTTGCTTTGTGAAAAATTGAAATTGCCTTAAAATTTTATTGCATAAAACAGATCTGTAAAAATGCATCTTTTGTGGTATAGGGTGCTTACATTTTGCACCCCATGCAGGCCCAAAAATGAAACTAAGCCTGTGTGCTACGTATAAAGCTAATGTTTGGGTTTATGCAATGTTACTTACATTTTAAAGGGATACTCCACTGTTTTTTTTTTCATATTCCATTAACTAAGACGAGTTGATTCATATCTCTCTCATCTCAGTGTGTGCACTCAATCACTCTGGCGTGCGAGACACTTTGATAGCACTTAGCTTAGCCCAGTTCATTCATTAGGATCCAAGCCGAGAAGCAACCCAACACCTCCACGTTTTCCCCAGTTTCCTCCACTTTAGATGCTTAGAAAAGCACAATGTTTTTCTTTGTGTCACCATTCTCGTGTAACTGTATTTAAATAGGGAAAACTCTGAGGTGTTTGGTCATTTCTCGGCTTGGATCCTAATGAATGATCTGGGCTAAGCTAAGTGCTATCAAATTGTCTCACACGCCAGATCGACACACACTGAGATGAGAGAGGTACAGTATGTATCAACTCGTCTTAGTTAATATGAAAAAAAAAAACAAAACAGTGCAGTATCCCTTTAAGGTTGCAATGGAAACCATATGTTATTATGTTACATTCGGGTATAAAAAGTGACTCTTTCTACTATAGCAAGCAGCCCAAGAAAGTGCCATCCTGCTCTTTGGAATAACAAGTGCCTTTTGATCAGTGGTGCTTTCACGGGCTAATTAATTACTAGTAAAAAGCCTGTGGCTAATCTCAATTGGAAGCAGGCAAGGTTTTGGGACCCCTGACAGCTGGTGAGGGCAACTGAGACTTCTTATCATAGAAGGATCTGGCAACCCCCCTCCAGCAGCTTGGTTGAAAATGGGGCGTATAATTACCTTGTCCAGCGCAGTGAGGCAGGACACGCTTAGATAGTAAGTGACAGCGTCACCCAGAAAAACAATACCATACAAAAGATTACATACATTTTCTCCTCTCATAATTTTATGACATTCCGCTCCATAAAAGCTCTCATGTATATGAATGAGTAGTTTCTGAAGGCGACTGTGTAAGCATCAACTCGTGTGGTCTTGCCCACTTTTTCCACTTACAGGCTATTTACAGGTAATTCTTAAGTTGACACTTCTCTCACTTTACAGCATAACACTTCATACACATTACTCAGGCTCCTTTTCTATCGATATCATTTACATTCATGGAACAAATTTCAACATCTTTTGCAGACCTGAAATAAGAGCAGACTCAGGGACACACGCAGCTTGGCACCCAACTTGGAAGTTAAAACACTGCATTGGCATATCTTATAACCTTAAATATACTGTAATACTCAATATACAGGAGTAATCTATCTAATCTACAGTATCTAGCACAAAAAAAACCTGAATATAACATAAACAGGGTCTATAATACAAATTACAATACATAAAATCAACATAGATACAATCCATCACTAGGCAAATCTACAAAAGTAGGTCCTGCTTTTATTTCCACAATCACCTATGCATCTGACACCGCTCTGTCGTTCACCATTGAAAACACAGTTGATGCCTATAGTGAGCTAAAACCAGTGATTTCAAACAGATATCCCTGACAACAACACAAACTACTTGAAAATCTAACTTCAGACTGAGTTGCATGTATGAATTGCATGTGGTTTTTGCTGATCAGACAAAATCAACTAAACAGACTTTAGCTGAATAAACAACAACAAAAAAGCACTTTTTGCAGCCTGTCTGAACAAAGCCAAAGAAACCCATCTATTTTCTCAGAAGGACAGGCTAATGGCTTGTTACAACCAACTCCTTTGTTCCTGTGCAGTCTGGCCTGTAATTACTCTCACTCTCTCTTCTTCTCACTGTTTCCATGCACTTTCAGAACTTCTAGGCTTATGGAAATTGCTCCTACGGGTCCCGTTTGACTCTTCCACTGTGAGGGGTTAGTGCTGTGCTAGCATCAGAGACAGTAACATTGTTTAAAAGCACAAATGAAAATAATTGCAACCCTAAACCCTTTGCTCATTTGTATATTTCATAAAGCACCATGATTCATGAAATAAACAAGTGTTTTTCTGTAAAGTGCTTTTGTGAAGTATAGAGTCCAGATTGTCACACTGCAACTTTTAAAGGAAAGGTAAACCTTTTCTTTCTGCTAAATAAAATCAGTGATTTTCCCATGGATTTTTGCTCTTATTATTGTGAGTTGTGACCAATAACATGAGGAGCTGATAAGGGTTAATAACCCTTTGCCTTTTGACAGCTTGCAAGTAAACATACGTAAGCACTTTCTTTCAAATCCGCCTTTGAATAGTCCAATCGTTTAGCGCCATCAAGTGGAGGGTTAATGTAAGGTCACGTGTGATTCTTAAAGGTCCCCTGACATGGCTTTTTTTAAATTATTTTATGTTTCCTGGGTTGCCCTTATAATAGTATGTTAGTATGTTTTTTAGATAAAAAAGTCATAATTTAGAAATAAAAGGCATTTTTCCTAGCCTGATTTTAGCCTCTGATTTGAACGCTCTGTTTGAAGGGGCGTGTCTGCTGTGGGATTCAATGTAACAGCCAACAAGATAGTTCACCCGTAAAGAGGCTGTCGCTGTCATTTGCTGTCACAAAGAACCGTTTTTGTTAACATAATGAAAGATAATGGGGTCCAAAACAAAAACTAAAAAAAAAGAAAAAAAAAATTCTACCACGTAAGAAAGGAAACAATGTACAGGTTTTTGGAACAGCACAACACATAATACCAAAACAATGAGCCCGTTTCTCATCCCAAGGCGTCATATACGACGCTTTTGCCAAAGCGTAGACATCCAACGCACATGGTACCCTTTAGTAGAGGGCGCCTCCTACTGGTCTAACACTAACCCTACCCCATACCTAAACCTACCATAACCAAAGCGCCTCATTAAAAAAAAAAAAAAAAAAAAAAAAAAAAAAAACCAGTCTGTACAATTTATTCTGATCAAAGTGCATACTGGAAACTAGGAAGTAGGCCTATAGCATAATTTAGGCTACAATATTAAAATCATTACAATTATCCCAAGTTCCCAACTTCTCTGAATTTACCTACTTGTGATTAAAAGTAATCAAGCACACAAAGTCCAAAAATAATGCCTATAAAGCAGAATGAGTGGGGAAAAAACATGTTGATATAACAAAATGCATATGCTAAATTATGTGTGTGTGTGTGTGTGTGTGTGTATATATATATATATATATATATATATATATATATATATATATATATATATATATATGCATTCTGTTATATTAACATGTTGTTGTTTGTTAAATCAACATGTCGTTTTTTCACTCATTCTACTTTACAGGCATTATATAGGCATTATTCATAGAGCCCCCAATCACCACTTCCTGGTTAAAATATGTCCTTTGCACAACCACAAACCCCCACTAGCCAGTGTTCATTCTGTTTATCGATCATGCACCACCACAGATGCATGTGCATGTGCATATGCAACTGTGTGCAACAATTTGTCAAAGAGAGCACAGAGAAATCATATGTTTGGGAGATGGGAAGTTTTTGCATTGTGCTCAAACACAAAATGCTGATTTAAAGGCTAAATAAGGGGTCAGACATCACGTTCACAAGTATCGTTACAGTGAAACATCTCTAGCACAGGTAACTGATGCACATACACCACACGTAGAGAACAGCCTGTGCTTTGCTTTACAGACAGGAAAACCAACATGGCCTTGGCACTGCTAATAAATGTATGAATGTATTACACATTCATTCACCAAACAATTAGCATGGCTGAGGGTTCCAACAAATAGTAGGCTACTACTACAACTACACAACAACTACTGGTACTAGTAACACACAATAATCTAAAATACATGACATAAACTTCTCAATACCAACATTTGCAATATTAACAACATTAGCTTAGCACAACACACACACACACACACACACACACACACACACACACACACACACACATATATATATATATATATATATATATATATATATATAGGCCTATATATATAAACTGTACCTAAAATTTGCGGTAAGTTTACAATTCATGCCTCTGTTTATTGCCTAGTAAATCTGCACTCAAAGAATCCACTAGATGTCACTATGCATTACACATTATACCTTCATTCAACTTTCTAGAAATATGCTTAATAACATATTCTGGTAACTGTGGTATTGTTGGAGACAACAGACTTTTGTTAGTAGTAGCACTCTACTTTTCGTTCATAAACAGTACATTATATCATATGTCTATTGTTGATTACCATAGCGTATTCTGTTAAGAAATATTTGCTGTACGTGGAAAAATATTTGTTTATAGCATAATGAAATAGAACAGTGAAGGAATACATTAAAATATGAGCACAAAGCCTACTTTTTGCATGCCGCCAACGTTGTCGCGTAGGCTAAACGTTTCTTGTCTGGTCACACCCATTTCAATTCTCTAGAAAGACCAATGAGAAAAAAGAAAAAAAAGTCGAGTATTTTGCATCACTGGATGTTACTGTCGGTCGTTTAATGTTTATATCGTAAAACAGCTGACGTGTATTAAATGTTTTGCTTTTTACGTCTTACCTCTTTCAACGTTAAACTGATCTTTTGCGCTGTGCTTCTGTGACCAGTAAACCCCGCCTACTTTGATTCGATTGGTCATCTCAATCATTTTGGCGAGCGCTGTTGTGCTGAGGTTTATCAGACTAACAAAGATATTATCTTTTAAACCTTTTTGTCATCCAAAACAATATACATAGTGCTGCGTAATGGAGAGCAATAGAGCAGTGTAACGAATTCAAATATTCAATTCACTACCCCTTCATTTTATTACGTAGTTCTATTTATTTATTTGTTTTTATTATTGAACTTTTTCTTATTACAATAAACAATAAAGAAATCTAACCAAGAAAGAACATATGACATCCTCAAAATGTAAGACATCCTCTACACTGTTCACATGTCAAGGGAGAACAAATAGACTGAAAGAACTCAAAACACTAAAATAAACTAAAAAACAAAACAAACAACAACAAAAAAAAGAGGGACTCAACTCATCCGAAGTGTCACTACACGATTATACAATTTCTTAGCCTGAGCATTCTCAACCTTTATGAGACTATTTTGAAACAGCAAAAGTTCATTTTTAAATGCAGACCATGAGGGGGAGGACTTAGCAAATCGAGTAATGTACACGACCAACTTCCGCGTGCGTTCCTCTGTTGCTATAGGAACAGACGGATGCAGGTCCACGTGGACGCGAGTGTCCCTCCCCGTGCACGCGCAGCAAGTGTTTGACCAAACTTGTCGCCAGCTTTCTGTTCTCGTATGCCCTTAACGGGGTCAGCTTCTGTTTCAGGATCTTCTGGACGTTCAATTAAACTTCAGTCTTATTCTTAGTCTCTGTCACTTCACGATTGTGAGAAAAGTTTCACTGTTAATTATTAGGTACACTACTTTTCAATAAGAGATTGTCGCTTCATGGCTGGATTTTATGAAGTAACATCAACGGCTGCCTCTTTAAAGGTAAAGTTGTTTTCTTTTCACCTATTTCTTCGTTTAACTTAACCATTTCTGTGCTCCGTGCTTTGGCAACTCTGATCAGGAAGTGTGAAAGAAAGTGTGTAAAGGAATCTCATACTGTGAGGAGGAAACAAGTGTTCCTGTTTTCATCAACTGCTTGTAGAGTTGCATATTGTTTTTCATGTGTTACACGACTTGTTGACTTTGGCCCATCTATGAAAGTGCATTTTTTTTGTCTCTGACATTGCACTTCACTTTCTATGTGATGGGCACGAACAGTGTATTTAGTACACAACTGGTTTGTTCTCTTTTAAATTTAGATGCTCCCTAGGCATCGTCTTTATCTGTGTCAGTCCAGTGTTGTCTAACTAGACTGGCAAGAAAAAAAATTATTGACACAATATAATGTTTGCATAGTGTAAGATCTTTGTTGAACCTACAGGGACACACAAACTGCAGATGGTTTGTGCTAAACTAAAGAATCACCTGATGATAGTGTTCCTGTAGGTGTACTGATCTGTGTGTGTCTAGAAAGTGTATATATATATATATATATATATATATATATATATATATATAGACTACTGTATATCCAGTCTGGTTTTTAGACATGATATTTAAGTTTGTCCACGCACCTGTTTGAACTTCATAGTACAGTACAATGTTCTCTTCATTAACATGGGAGCATATAGATAAAGGTTCCATGCAAAGCAGTAATGATATTACTTAGGAAGTTCACAAAAGGATGAAGTAGCTCTGGTGGAAGGACAACTCAATAGGCTAAGATCAGCTTATTTTCTTTTCCTGAAATGTAGCACAGAATCTACAAATGATTCAAAGAAATGTCTATAGATACACTGTGGTTCTTTAAACTTTACCAGCTCAGGTGACCATACAGTACATTACCATTACATTACATTCATTACACATTAAAATATCTATAAAGTCTTCACATTACGTTTGAACTGTAGCTGGGTCACAGTTCCCTATTTTGTTAACATTTTTTTTTTCCTGAAGAAAGAAAAACATAAATAGTAGGGCTGTGCAAAAGTTAATTGCGATTAATCACATCCAAAATAAAAGTCTGTGTTTACATAATATATTTGTGTGTGCTGTATATAATTATATATATATATATATATATATATATATATATATATATATATATATATATATGCATGCATGTATATATTTAAGAATAATTTGCACTTAAATTCTGTATATATATATATATATATATACATAATCTATATTATATAAATATAAATATGTTATATATGAATAACACATTTTCTTAAATATATACTTGCATGTGTGTGTATTTATATATACAAAATAATTATATACAGCACACACAAATATATTATGTAAACACAGACTTTTATTTTGGATGCGATTAATCGCAATTCATTTTTGCACAGCCCTACTAAATAGTAATGAAAGCCAAAATATGAAATTTCATGGATTACTGATAAATCCACTAATTTGTAGAGGGGGGTCAAAATAACAAATTTCACCTAAAATGTAAAGCCAAATTAAAGGGGGAGAAAATGACTTTAGAAAGCCGCTGCACATCATTTTTTTTTTTTTTTTTTTTTTTACACAGATAGGTAGGTCTAATTGTAAATTCTGTTATCTTTTGTTATCCTTGTTTTGTGAATTTCTTAAGAATGAATAATGTAAAAAGTGAAACCGTGTCTTTATTTATTCACATAAAAACAACAATGTTAATATCTTGACTTGTCTAAATGTAGTGTAGAGAATAAGAATAAGAAAAACATGGCTATTTAGATGGTGCAATGCCTTTTTCTCACTTTTGTATTTCTGAAATGTGCACATCTCTGGAAGAAGTTAATGTGCCTCAACAGCCTGTCCCGCCATTTTGGTGTATTTTTGATACTAAAATATTGTTAAAATTGGTATGTTTGGTATGTTTAATGCAGTTGTTTTGATAAAAGGAAAGAAGATACAATCCTGGTTTCAACATTATTATTTAGACATTCCTCTTTAAATACAATAAGTATAATTTGTTTGAAAATCCGTAATTGGTTAATGACAATTGAAAATGGGTAAAGTTAAACACTTTCTATTGGAAAGCACTTGGAATGAACCTTAATTACAGGTAATATGCACACTTTGAAGAAGAATGCATCATTCTTTTCCACGCAAACTTGTGGATTCCCCAGTCAATACCCCAGACGAAATACACAGCACCACTCTGTGGCATGGCTTGTCAGCTCCCATCAATCCCATTAACGTTCAGCTTGTGGTCACTAAACAAATGAAACAAACAAGTGAGATAGTGTTCCAGTCCTCTATTTTCTGCTCTTCTTGACAGCCAAGAACTATTTATTTATTTATTTATTTCTCCAGATGTTTTTATCCAACAAGACACTGATGAAAGTCATATCCAAGTGCCACACATAGTTGGTGGGGTTGATGTAGTCATAATTAATGTTTCTTTCAAAAACTTTGGGAGAGGGGTGAAATGAGATTTTGCTTAGAACATTTACATTTATTCATTTAGCTGACGCTTTTATCCAAAGCGTCTTACAATTGCTATATATTGGCGCTTTTTCATTACCTCGCTTTTCGCACAGTTTTCCATTGCAAACAGTAGGATCACACAACATCCTAGCATTGTGGCAGCGAGTTTTAAAGAATGTGCTCAACAAACAAAATGTCTATAGTTACCGTTATAATTATTTTCTTGTTTGTTTGTTGTTTGTATAATAATTGTTTTTAAAATAAGTTTGTTATGCTCAACAATGCTGCATTTATTTCACTAAATTCATAAAAAAAACTATTATTACTATCATCAATGTTGAAATCACCTTTGCTGATGTATTTATTAATTTTTGTAATGCCTTACAGACCACAAACTTTTGAACACAGCTCTATAGCAATTGAAATCAGATCGATTTAATACCATTTTCTGTAAATACTGCAATTTATGACATTTTACCCAATCTATTCAGCTATTACATGTCAAATGGGCTGTAAATGCATGCTTTCTCTGAAGTTTGTGACCCTCTTTATTCGAAAAACATAACCTGTCTAAATATACACCTTGGTGCTTTCTCTCAATCTGTCATTCTCTTTATTTTCTATGCTCTTTCTTTCCCTGTGCCCATCTCGGTGCCCTCGTTGTCTAATTAAAGAGGTGGTTGCTAAGAGATGGTGCTTGGCGGCACTCTAAGAGGATGTGATGTGGTGTAACTCAAAAGCTTTGTTCTCTCTCTCTGCTCTTCTCTTCTGTCAAGGGCTGACCCATGTGAGGAAGGAGAGTTTGTGCACACACACAAAGATACAAACATGGACACCATGGCGTCTTTCTCCACCTTCAACACCTGTGGCTCCAAGGTGGATCGGGCGTCCCATCGTAGGGGAGAAGACAGGAAGGGGACGCCCAGTGACAGCGACTGCAGTGCTGTGCTTGAGAAGACCAAAGAGTTCTTCCAGATTTGTGACATAGAGAGCAAAGGCTTCATTACACGACGGGATATGCAGGTAAGGATGTTAGGAAGGGAAAAAAAAACTAGGGGTCCTTGTGATTTGTAATTAGGGAGTTTAATAGGTAAAGAAGAATGAACATCCCCAAAATGTATCATTGGTTTTTTTGTTTCCCTGGCATTTTTTCTGCTGTGAACCATGAGCTAATTTGTATTAGTTCACCCATTAAATTGTTTACTTGCAACAGAACGTGAATGGCGATCTGAATAAAGTAAAAATAATATTATATATTAATAATATTATAATGTTAATGTTAAATATTTGTTTTTCTTTTAAGCAAATTACTTTATATATACATATATATATATATATATTATTGTAATATATATATATATATATATATATATATATATATATATATATATATATATATATATATATATTAAAGGGTTCTCACAATCTTGGAAAACCTGGATACATCAAGATTTTATTTTATTGTAATTTGCCAGCCTAAAAAAATCCATCCATCCATCCCCCTCTCTGTCTGTCTATCTGTCTATCTAATTTATTTTAAACTCTAAAATATTTCATCTTCCAAAAATTGCTCTTTGTGAGTGATTTTTATCTACATCCATCCTACCAATCTATTCTAACTTTTATGCACACACACATACACACACACACAAACACACACACATATATATATATATATATTTTTTTTTAAGTCTTTTTAAAATATATATATATATATTTTTTTTATATATTTTTTTAATTTTTTTTTATTTAATTTTATCTATCTATCTATCTATCTATCTATCTATCTATCTATCTATCTATCTATCTATCTATCTATCTATCTATCTATCTATCTATCTATCTATCTATCTATCTATCTATCTATCTATCTATCTATCTATCTATCTATCTATCTATCTATCTTTAAACTCTAAAATATTTCATCTAAAATATTTCATCATCCAAAAATTGCTCTTTGTGAGTGAATTTTATCTCCATCCATCCATCCATCCATCCATCCATCCATCCATCCTTCCTGCCTATCTATTCTATCTATATATTACATGTTATATATATATATATATATATATATATATATAGGGTGGATTATCAGCTTCTTCTTGTGGATGTCAGATTCGAAGGAACACGTGAGACCATCCTGGAATTGGGGTGGGCGTTTTGAGACCACCTCTTCAGTTGTATTATTGTGCAGATTCGATCACCTCTTCCATTGATTGTGCAGAGGCTTCCTTTGAAGTCCTGCCCTGAAGAGCCTCTTTCAAAAGCCTCACAGCTTTGATCCAGTGTCTGTGGAACATGCATTCATAAACATTCGGTTCCTCATCTTTATTTAAATTATGGCTCTTATTTCAACCAGTTTGGAAATAGATTCCACGGTTTTAAATCTTTCTATGAAATCTTAGTGAACATGCTATGAAAACTGTGACAAAACATTTACGTCTTTGACAAACTTGCATCATGGGTCTACCACATGTCGGTCTGGCAGAAAACGCTGACAACACTATTGGTGTTTCAAAGAGCAGCTTTTTTTCTAAACCTTCAGGCTGTTAAAAAGAAAAAAAAAGCTACAGGAGGTTTATTACTGTTGTCAGAAGCTGTCACTTTGGTTTGCGGAGGAAAAGGGTGATGGCTCACAGTTTGTCCGCATCTTTTTACGCAAATGTTTTTTCACACATCCGTCAGCATTTACAGCTGACTTTTACAAGTACAGAAAAAGCCAAAAGTTTAATGGGACAGCTTAAAGAGTAACTAAACCCCTGGTCAGAGCCTGACTCCACCCACTAGCAATATTTGAAAAATGCTGAAAAAATGGGCAGACCCCAGCGGGGCCAGGGGGCGTGCACCTGAGACCCGCCGTGAGTGACAGCTGCTGTCAGACTCTAAAATAGAGAGAGACTGGAGTGACGCAAGTAGCTGCCTTTGCAACAGAGCGGTCATTTGAAGTCGAGGACTTTTCTCCCTCACCTTCAATTCATGAGGGTGAATTGTATGTAGACACAGGGCCAAATCAAATTGAGCCGCTGGCTCAAACTGCGGTCTTAACTCCCGCATCGCGACCGGAATCTGATGAGTTTTGTCGTCGAGTTGATCTCAATAGCGCGCGCTCTGTAGGCATACAGTATATTCATATTGATATTCTGCCGCTATGTGAAAAAATCCAGCAAAATGCGCTGGCTCGTTTGTCGACCCCAGAGGATTAACTTTATCCTAACCATAAATTGTGATTAAAATATCCATGATCACCCACATCAAGACGCCGCTGCGGTGGAGGAGTCCATGCAGGAGGAGCAGTGTTTGGCACTGCGTGTGGATCTGTGTGGAGAAGCCCATGTCCACCTCTATTCCGTTACTATCCTGATCACTGTACTAAACACTGATAAATCTATGCTAACTTGAAGCTATCCTAACTGTACTATGCTACTAGCTACACAAAATAATCTAAATTATCTATATAATGCTATGCTAAATAGATGCAAAAATACTCTATCCTGATCGTTTTCAAAAATAATCTAAATAATCTAAATAACTATATAAATGCTATGCTAACTAGATCCTGATCGTTTTCAATACTCATAAATCCAACTCCTGACTCGCTACAGTAGTTTTGACGGAACCAGATGCTTTTATACCAGGAGCTGCCAAGGGCGTGGTGAGCTCGCACCAAGGGCGTGACAGAGTGGTGTCAGAGAGTTCACTACGTCAGAGAGAACCCCTACTGCAGGAGCTTTCTGTTTAACCTGAAGAGGGCAGCTCTCAGACGTTTTTACACCATATATTTGAAAATCAAAACACTTTATACTCAATTGTCAAAAAATGTACTCGAATCAATGAACAGCATTTATGAAGCTCCATTCTTACAGATCATTAACTAAAAAAAGTTGTTTTGGTGTTTAGTTACTCTTTAAAGTAGAGCATATCTGAGCAAACATTTGTCATGTTCCCACACTAGGGTGTGTTCTTTGCTTCCTAAGAATAGTAACGTTCTTGTGTGTTAACTGGGTTTATCACAACGTCAGCCTTGTTTAAAACTTTTGTCGTGAAAAATAACTTAGTAAAGAATTGGGGAATATGTGGTTTGGTTGGTTTTTAAAGTGAAATTCAGTTCATGCGTCATAAAAAAAGGTTTTGATGTACTTTGTAAGACCTATTAAATTGATTATGTTTGGGTCTAAACTTATACATAAAAAAATGTTTTTAAAAGATCTTTTCATTTGTAAATCTGCTCAGTTTAAGGTGACCCAAAATGCATTGTGCTTCTCCTAACGTCTGTATCATTTGTCATGTTGTTGTAGAGGTTAAATGGAGAGCTTCCTATGAGTGCTGAGGAACTTGAGAACGTCTTTGACACTTTGGACACGGATGCCAATGGATATTTGACCTTTGAGGAGTTCTCTTCTGGTTTTAGTACGTTTGCACTGCATTGACCGTTTAGATTTGAGTCCACACAGCAGTCATTTAAGAAGCACACACCTTGATTTATACTATGTTGAGTTTTGGGGTGTCTATATTTACTTGCTATTGTGTTTGTTTATTTAGGTGAGTTCATGTTTGGCCCTGGTGTGGCGGCAGTAGAGTCACATGCAGGTGAGGATGTGGTCTCAAGAAAGAGTCCGGAAGTGCTCTACGAGAGCCAATGGGAGGAGAGAATCAGCAGGGCAGAGGATGATGAGGAGAAACACTTCTGCATGCTAATGGAGAACCTGGGGGCGAGCAACATCTTTGAAGAGTGAGTGTCTTTTCAGTCAGCCACACTTACTGAAAAATCTACTGCCGTTTGAAATGGATCTTGATTTTCTTTTTTAGGTTATATGTTTTAGTTATGGTTTAAACATCAGTGGTCGTTTTCTTGCATGGAACTACACTAGCTAAGATACTGCTTTCATGTTTCAAACGCATTAGTTGTGTATTTCTAATAACTACAGTTATTGTAATTCTAAATGTCAATCATATCATTTAAATAGTGTATTTACACTTAATTAACAAGCTATAGGAAGTTAACATATAGATATAAATTTCCCTTACTGACAGTCAATAGTAAGAGATAACACGCATTTACCCCCTTCTCCTGGAAATATTTTTAGATTTTATATTAAATATCAATTTTAAAGAGCTTATATATTTTTTATATTGTTGTAAATACAGAGTCCTGTGTAGAAATGGATTTATTTTGTAAAGTTTTTTCCTTTTGATATTATGATTATTTTTAATTTGACTTTGAGTTTGTCATAAAATGAACGTTAAATAAATAAATAACAGACCGCACATTCCCAAACGAAGGAACCTTTGATAAGACCAAGGGACTTTAAAACAGGTCAATTATTGTCTTCTCATTCACCATATGGTGAGTTGAGCCCATTTTTGTAACGCATGACCGGATGCACTTTCAGCAAACTACCGCCACTCCTAAAAGGCAAACGGTGATGGTGGAAGACATCAATTATAAAAGTTCATCCTTCTGACTGTCTGTAATCCTTGTGTACGGTTATTGCTTTTTCAAAGGGGAGCTGACAGTTTGGATTAGATTCTGATATGCATTTCTAGTCTCAGCCTCAGACTTCGGCCAACGACCGTTTGCTGAACATCTGATGCATATGGCACACAACACTTAAAGGAGAACTCCAGTCAATTTTAACATTGGGCTCATTTTTTTGTACATTTGGAGTGCTGTCATGACAGACAAAAAGGACAAAAATCGGTGTTGCCTACACCGTGTTATTGTCTTTTTAAAATTTGTACCCTGTTGACTTCAATGGGGCATGTTCTAAACCTGTTTTTAGCCTCTTAACATCCTTAATTTGTCATTACAAGTGCACAGCCATGTGAGTGGTGTTATTAAGAGTGACCACGGTCAATCTGACTGCAGTAGATGTGAAAGATATTAATAAAAATGATGTTAATTCAGCCAGCTCACATACCTGCATTTACTGTTTTCGGTCTAAGTCCAAAGCAGTCGATTGTCGAGTTCGCACGCGCTTTATGTACTTTTAATTTCAAAAAACTTTACTTGATCTTGGAGTAAATGGAGTCATTTTTTTAGCGACTATAGATACAGCTGCATCTCATAAAATCAGAATATCATAGAAAAGTTTATTTCTGTAACTTGATTCAGAAAGTAACTTCTGGTATGGCTAGGGTTGCCAACCGTTCCATATAATACGGAATCGTTCCATATTTGACACATAAAAGTCTTGGTCCGTAATTGAACTGATACGGAACGCACTTTCTTCCATATTTTTGAGAATCAATTCAGTGCAAATCCATGACAGACATATGGCTTCTAATATATATGTCAGAAAGACTATGAATGAACGAAAACCTGCTATAATGGAAAATTCGGGGACTTGGCGCCCCCTTGCCTAGACGCTCAGTGTGCCGCTAGCTGTACAGCATAGATATAAACACGGCTCGACTATGCGGCTGCAAATTCGTTGGCTTCAGTAAATTGAGGAAAAGGAGTTTTCGAAGACATTTGTAGGCTATGATAAGAAAAACTACTAAATTAAAAATATTTTTTGCACTTGAAAGAACATTCTAGAAGCCTAATTCTATTGAATAAGTTCGCACAAGGCTACAGAAAACTGTTGTGGTTATATTTATTCAAATGCAGTCTAAGTCGATGAGTTTTGATTGTTATACGTTTTATTTGTTGAAATTAAAAATAAGGCATACTTTGCTATTCTATAACTATAGGCCTATTAAGTTGTGTTATAATATGCCATAATGTATGAATTTCAAATTTGCTAAAAGAATTTCTTTGCTAACAGGCCTGTGGAAATGCCCTTCGTGAAGGGTTTTAGTTGTTCACTTTCATTTTTAGAATGCTCCTACAAATAGCAGCCCCTTCAAGGCTGCAAAAATTGCATTTGGAATTTCACCCATAATTTTGCGCGGTCCTTGGCCAATTAAAGCTGCTATAGAGTTCAGACGTTCTGCTGTCAGTCTGAAGGTCTGGCTACGCGAGACTAATGTATCTCGTATATCAGCATAAATATACGGAGCCCCTAAAAGGACATGGTGGAAAAAAAATATGAGATGGGAGGAAAAATAATAAGTGAAGTCAAAGCTTTTGAGGTCCCCAGAGAAACTTTGCTTTTGCTCGCAAAACATTTGCAATCCCCCCAGAAACTTTGCGTTCGTTTTTAAAACGTTTTGGGTTTGCCTGCAAAACCTTCTGATCTCTTTGTGAGCGAGCGCAACGTTTCTCGGCAGATGTGAAGTGTGATGCAAGAGACTACAATAGATAAGTTACTTCGCGTAAAGGTAAAACATACAGCAAACTTTAAAAACTGAGTTGTTGTGGGTTTTTTTTTTTTTTTTTTTTTTTAACAAACAATTATTTTGTGAGATATATGATGCAGTAATTGTGTTGTAATTTCTCAGTCCAGGAGAGGTGCGGAGTCTTTGGGCCCAGCTCAGAAGAGACGAGCCTCACCTCCTGTCCAATTTTGAGGAATTCCTTTCCAGGGTCACTTACCAGATCAAAGAGGCCAACCAGGAGAGGACAGAGATGGAGACTGCCCTTAAAAGGTCAGATATCACTTTAGCACTTTTGTTCCATTTATAATGTTAAAACATCATGCATTTTAAAAAGGATGTTTTATTTGTAGTCATATACAACAAGACATTACTACCATAATTGAAAATTTGGTTACACTTTTTTTAAGGTGTCATTGTTACAGTGTAATTAAATATTATAATATAATTTATATTACAGTATATTATAAGGTTAGGGTAGGATTAGGATTTGGTTTAGGGGTTACTTGCATGTAATTATGGATAATTTACTGTTATTACTATGGTAAGTACATGCAACATATATAACAAGGACACTGTAAAATTTAAGTGTTACAGAAATTTTTCTTAGGGTGTGTTCACACTAGTTTGGTTCTCTTGTTGTTGTTTTTTTTTTTTTTTTTTTTTTTGGTCTGGCCCAAAAAAGAAAATGATACATTTATTAGTTGTGGTTCACTTAACTTTTACACTGTCATTTTTAACCCTAAAAACTCGCACTGTTTTTATGATGAATACTTTGCGACTGAACTTGTCGAACATCCAAAACAATGCTGTGAGCTGGGCTAAATGCGTTCGCTGTATGTACGCACATATGATGGAGATGGAACTCATAAAGGGCTTATAAAATGTGTAAAGGGGTCAAAACAGCGTCAGAAATTCCTTCGTTGCAAACAAATGAAGATCTGCTGCGAGGAGACGCTGTTTTGATGTTTGTACCAAACTGTGATGGGCAACATTATGACTATGACGAGAAAAAGCAGGTATCTTTTGGGGTCTCATCTTGTAACATCATGTCCTTTTTTTGGTTAATTTACATGTCTTTGGCCCATGTTGCGTTCATATTTCCGTCGAACCGCACCAGAGTTTGTATAAAAGCAGACCGAGGCCCATCTTTTCAGCGTTCTCGGTCCACATGTTTGGTGCACACCAGAGTTCAGATGGCGGCAAGACTGCTGACTTGATAGCAATGTCTGCTGTATCTTTTAAAGGCATGTTTTTGAAATATGTCAATCTGACCTGCCAGTTATCACATACACATGGCATTTATTGTAAATGAAAGATGATGTCTCTACCTGCCTTTGTTTCTAACTTTAATATTCTTTCCCAGCAAACCGAGAGAATACAAACATAGTTACAAGTTAAAAATAGAGAAATATTTCTCATTCCATGAATGCATTGAATAGTGTTTAATACTTTGATGTGACCAAATGACTTAAAAGCTTTTTGATTGATCCTGACATCTTTAATAGGAAAGCGATGACACATGATGATGAAATCCAGAGGCTGTATGAAGAAATGGAGCAACAGATCAAGAATGAAAAAGACAGGATACTCTTAGAGGTGAAGCTTTTATTACAATTGGCCATTTGAAATTCCTAAACCCTGATTATACAATATATTAACATTTCATT
Source organism: Cyprinella venusta (assembly GCA_038021265.1). NCBI lineage: Eukaryota > Metazoa > Chordata > Actinopteri > Cypriniformes > Leuciscidae > Cyprinella > Cyprinella venusta. The sequence goes on from CM075871.1 coordinate 11,899,813, forward strand.
TAACCTCAAATTGTGCACTTTAAGGAAAGCTTAAATGAGGACTTTAACTTGAAGAGAATAAATCTCATAGAACTGCATTTTAGGAGGGATCTGAGGCATATGTAGAGACCAGAATATCATAGAGAATTAGGAGAGGCTTTTATTTACTTTGACCAATAAAGAACTATATGATCTTTAGAGATTAAAACAGCTCTTGATGTTGCATTATATGTTCCTTTTATCAGATATTTGGTTCCTGGGCTCTTGTAATCTCTCTATTTGCATTTTCTTTGAATTAAGTTATGATTCTACTGTAGTAATAATACCTGTTACTATGTTTTTTGGTGGAAACTATAGTAAATATTCACGTGATCTTTATATTCTCCAGGATTCTGAGCGGTTCTTGTCTCGCAGTCAGGACTTGGAGCATCAACTTTCCTCTAAGGAGAAAGACCTGGAAATTCTTTCTATTAAACAGAAACGGGTTGGTCACAACTAATACCTTTGCTTGTTTGTGTAATCACCAAACCAGTTTAACTAGTTACATTTATCTGGTAATTGCTCACACATTCACTGTTTGAATAATACATTGTAGTTAAATAAAATTGAGGAAATGACCACCAACTGCAGTTAAAAAAAGAAAATTGTATTTGAAGATATTTGATTAGGAATTACACAGAGAGTGAGATCTTTTCCAGAAAGAGTTTTAATTCTGAAGTTACTTTTACTCAAGAACAAATTAACATCTAAATTTGAAGAACTATTACTCAGGTTTGACATATTTTTCTCTGATTGTTTAACACAATCAGAAAGTGTTGTAGATCATTTGCTGGAAGTTTATGTTCAAATTTTAGAAAGCCATGTCTGACGCACACAAAAATAAATGCGGATCTATGCACACAATAAACCAAACCCAGCAAAGCCTTTCAGTGCTAATGAATGAACAGAAAGTCTTAATGCTTCCTTTGCTTCTCTCATTACAAGCTTCATTTTCTTCTCTTGTAACTAAACCAAAACTAAATTACTTTCTTTAATGCTGCAATGCAAATTTGTCAGTCTGTGCTAATGTGTTTGACTTTTAAGTAAAGATTTTAAAGCTAAAGTTTGGTACTGCATGTTTGACTAAAGACATGGTATTGTTTCATTTTGTGTCTATATTTAGCTGCATAGCTGTCTGTAAAAGCATGAGTGCAAGAGCTTTCTTATCAATTCATTCCTCCCACAATGTCCCAGCCAAACATTCACAATAACACTTCCAAGGCCATCTCAGTTCTACATAGTGGTGTTAATATGCATGTGGCATGGATGCCAGACATTTGTGTAAAACCTGATGGTCATGTTATCCAGCATGATTTGAGACTGTTTTAAAGCTACACTGTGTAACTCTTTTAGTTTATTCTTAGCTAAAAACACTAGTTCTTTCAAAAATAAATATATGTGCTCATTAATGTATATTTACTTCATTCGAGTAATAAAGTATTCTTGTGAGTGTATAATATGCCATTGAAAATACATCCGGGTAAGGGGTTCTAATGTCGGTCGCCATGTTGCCCCTCCATCCTGAAAGTACATTAGCCAGAGAGGGACATACCCGTTAATTCAAGCTTCGCCTTTCGCATTTACGTTTGAGTTAACACTCATGGACGAGGTCGAACTGGAAGCCATGTTAATCTTGGACTACATTGGCCACCGTAGGAGTTAAAACGAAATCGGAATTGAGAGGAACAGAAACTAATATTCACTGGATGGTCATATTACCTTTCACCGCTGGATGGGGGTAAAAAACACAGTGTAGCTTTAAAGAAATTCTTGTGCTTCAATTGTTTCCATCATAGCTCAAATGTTTCATTTGTGTGTGAACACTTGTGATGTTTGATCTCCTTTAGCTGGAGAGTCAGTTTCGAGAGCTGCACAGCGAGCAACGAGAGACGGCTGTGGAGAACCTAAAACTCAAACAGTATAATGACGACTTGAGCCGTGAGCTGGAACACACCACCCAGGAGCTGAGCCTGGCCCAGGAGCAACTCATGCTGCTGCAGGATCAGTCCTCACGCCTGCACGAGGAGCGAGAGATGTGAGGATGTTATGAAATGTTGGGATGTTGGATGTTAGGAAATCAGCTAGATCAAAAGCTAAAGCTTATTGTGAAAATGCAAATAAGCAGAGATGTTTTCTTGACATTTGTAGTATATATATATATACATTTATATATACAGTTGTAAAATTATTAAACTTATCAAAATTATTCAACCCCCATTGCAAATTGGGTTTATTTGCAACATTTACCGACTTCCAGCTGTTTGCAATTAACAAATCAAACAAAAGTAACTGAATTAGCTGTTAGCTGATAGTGTTTTTTTTCCTCCAAATTCAACTGAAAGTGCAACTTTTAATGACTTCTGAAGTCTCAAAATCCAATTGAATCCCTCATAACAGTACAAATCTGCAAAACAGATGTTCTGGGCTTCACTAGTTGCGCCAGGTGTGCTTGAGCTAGAACACATGACACATCTGAACTGGTTAGGTGTGTTGAGTGTCAAGTTTGACTGCATGCTAGAAATATGGTCAAAAGAAAGGTCCTAAAACTTAAAGAGATACTCCTTTTTACACTTTTTTGGAAATAGGCTCATTTTACAACTCCCCCAGAGTTAAACTGTTGGGTTTTACCATTTTCGAATCCATTCCAGACAGTTTTTGGTCTCATTGACTTCCATAGTATATTTTTTTTCCTTCTATTGAAGTCAGTGAGACCAGAAACTGTCTGGTTACTGGTATTCTTCTAAATATCAGAAAATCGGCTGAATGGATTCGAAAATGATAAAACTCAACTGTTTAACTCTGGGGGAGTTTTAAAATGAGCCTATTTCCAAAAAAAGTGTAGTATCCCTTTAAGAGAAAATATCATCGCTCTTCACAAACAAGGAACAGGATACAAAAAGATAGTGAATGCGCTAAATGTTTCTAGAGAGACTGTTGGAAGCATAGTTCACGAGTTCAAAGTTTAAGTAATAGTGGTTACACTACCTGGACGGGCAGAGTAAGGAAGATATCTACGGCTGCAACCAGATTTCTGAGAAGGCAGGTTCGTTTTTGTATATCAGGAAATCCTTGGAGAAAACATCATGCCGTCAGTGAGGAAGCTGAAGCTTGGGTGTCATTGGGGCTTGCAACAAGACAGTGATCCCAAACATACCTTAAATTCCACCAAGGTTTTGTTGCAGAAGAAGTCCTGGAAGATTCTACAGTGGCCATCACAGTCGCCCCATTGAAATTCTGGTGGGATTTAAAGAAGGCGGTCTCAGAACCCAAGCCCAATAATATTACTGAACTGGAGGCCATTGCTCATGAGGAATAGGCTAAGATTACTTAGAAACGCTGCCAGACGCTGGTGTCTGGATATACATTTCGTTTCGCTATTTCAATTTCTTCAGTTTGATTTGCTCATTGTAAACAGCTGAAAGTCTGTACAAGTTGCCAATAAACCTGATTTGCAATGGGGGTTGAATAATTTTGTTTACAACTGTGTGTATGATTTATGCAGTAAAGTAAATAATATATCACAATTTCATTCCTTGATATTACAGTAGTGAAAATGAGATTATTTACTTGTGTATTTATTTATGTAATGTTGGTTTCTCATAATGTCAGTTCAGTTAGCTGTTGTAAATGATCTCATTGTCATCAAAAGAGTTTTTGTTTACTACAGGGAGATTTATAGGGTTACAGAAAGCTTGCAAAGAGAAAGGGCAAGTCTTCTCAAGCAGCTTGATTTGCTAAGGTAAGAAATTACTATAAATGAAAAAGAAGATCTTTTTGTTTGCCCCGAATTGACGTGTGTTCTATTTAATTCCTCCTAGGGAAATGAACAAACACTTACGAGATGAAAGAGACATGTGCTATCAAGTAGGTTCATATAGACGTTATATAAGACATTTCATTTCATTTATTCTATTCTCTTTTCATGGTAATGCAACATGAAATACCACAAGAGCAATTTAACAAATCCAACATACACAAAGTACATACCATGACAAAAAAGAACAGGAGTAGGATGAAGAAAAAAAAATCTTATAAACTCCTACCCCATTCCTATAAACAAGATTCACGAAATAGATGACCTCACCAACATAAAATGACAAACAGAAAAATTAAAGGAAAAATTATATATACATACATGTACGACTAGCCCAAACCAGATATAATCTACCTTCTATTATAACACATTTCCTCTCTTTGTCTATACTTATTATTAATATAATTATTATCTATTAATACTAATTCTGCTTACATTATACTAAATAAACAAAACCAACAAAGATAAAATAATGACAAATCCAACAACCAAAATAACACCGGAAGCATGATTATTGTAATAATTCTATTAGTTTTCACATTCCTCTTTATAGACTTTGAGTATCTTTTGTTTATAATTATTTTTAAATTGTAAGATATTTGAACAACATTTTAGATCGTTTTCTATAAGATTCCATCTTTTCACACCAGAGACTGAAACACACATTTGTTTGAGGGTATTTCCAGCAAATGGTTGTTTGAAATCATTATTTCTTCTGCTTGACTCACTATTTATAGTGAAAAGAGTTTGTAATCCATATGGTAACAGGCAGTGTTTAGCTTTGTGAACAACTAACAAAGTTTGTAACGAAACCAAATCCTTCAATTTAAGTAGTCTTGACTCCAGAAACAGTCCTGTAGTATGTTCTCTGGGAGCAACTCCATGAATTATTCTCAAAGCCCTTTTTTGCAAAATAAATAAGGGCGCTAAATTTGTAAAGTAAGAATTCCCCCAAATCTCCAAACAATACATCAAATAGGGCAAAATAAAAGAACAATACAAAATTCGCATTGCCTTATAATTTAACATAAACTTTACTTTACTCATAACAGCAATGTTTCTACGAATTTTATTTCTTACATAAGCTATATGTGACTTCCATTTAAGTTTTTCATCAATGAATACTCCTAAAAACCTAAATTCTGACACTCTCTCAATAGTTATTCCATTAAAACTCAGACTAACATTGTCAAAACATTTTTGATTTGTAAATAGCATAAATTTTGTTTTACATAAATTTAATGACAGTCTATTTTTATTAAACCATTTCTGAAGTCGGACCAATTCTTGTTCAATAGTTTTCACTAATACATTTAAGTTTTTCCCTGATGCAAAAAAATTTGTATCATCTGCAAAAAGAACAAAACGTAAAATCTTTGATTGCTCACAGAGATCATTAATATATAAAGAAAATAATTTAGGTCCCAGCACAGAACCTTGAGGGACTCCACACTGTATAAGTTCCAACTTAGATTTATGGCCTATATACTCAACATATTGTTGTCTATTTTCTAAATAACTAATAATCCAATTTAATACTACACCTCTAATTCCATATGTCTGTAATTTAGATATCAATATACCATGATCAAGGGTGTCAAAGGCCTTTTTAAGATCAATAAAAACACCAATCGTATGATTTTTTTTTTCCAATTCTGTAGTAATATCTTCTGTAATTTTCATCAAAGCCATAGATGTTGAGCGGGTGCTTCGAAACCCAAACTGATTATCATGTATCAAAAGATTTTTTTCAAGAAAACAATCAAATTTTTTAACAAAAAGTTTCTCAAGAATTTTCGAAAATTGGGAAAGCAAGGATATAGGCCTATAATTTGTGAGACTATGCCTATCACCAGATTTAAATAAGGGCATTGTACTGATCCTGCATTTCGACTATTTCAAGTCATTGTTTGCTGTCTCTCAGAAACCAAAGACTGCTGCAAAACTCTCATGGACACAAAGGTCTGGATCAATTACTGTCAATCACGCTGAGCGGACGCAGTCATTCAAGAGGTAAGGCTGTGTGAAAATGCCATCTGTACACTCAACGGTACTCAAGATGAAAGGATACAGTGAACCTACAAAATTAAAAAAAGATGGGAGTCTTCTGAGATAAAAGAACTAGTCATTTACTAGTCAAAGCTTACTGTGAAGATGTCAATCAAAAGAGGTTTTCTTGATATTTATAGTTTTGAGTTATCAAAAACAGATAATACTACATCTTGCTCATGTCATTTTGGTGAATAAATTTAAATATAGGCTGTTGTTGTCTGCAGCGACGAGGATGAAGAAGCTCTGCCACGTTCTAAGCTGAAGAACGTGAGTGGCGTTAATGGGTACAGCATGAACCTGGAGGACATGATAGATGGGCGACCTCCTTCAAAACACCAGCTCCAGAGGATCATCTCAATCGAGGAGGACCCGCTCCCGCAACTTCTTCAGCAGGGTTATCAGGCCCAGCTTAGTGAATGGAGTGAAGATGAGGAGTTGGAGGAGGGCATTGATCTTCAGATGAGCAATATATACCCCACAACCAGCACTCCGACCTCTGTTTCACCCCCTCTAGGAGTCGCACAGACGCCCACCTCACCCAGGGGACAGCCTGTGGGCAAAGAGACAGTCCACTCGGTAAGAATATGACTTGATTGAATATGACCTTGGACATATGCTGAGGTTTCAAAATGAGTACACTCTAAAAAAAATAAAGGTTCTTTATTGGCATCAATGGTTCCATAAAGAACCTTTAACATCCATTTGATCTTTACATTGCACAAAAAAGGTTACATATATAGTGGAAATTGGTTAGTTCTTATTTTTTCTTAGTAAAGTTCTTATTTTTAACAGCTTGGCGGGATAATTAAAATCTCCTGAAAAACATACAAACATACATTGCTATACACTCACATCAATGAAAATAAAATCTTCACATTTATTTTTGGATTTTGGGTATAAAATATGGCATTTGGGTCAAATGGATCCTGCTGATAGAGGTCCCCTTCTATCTTTTTTTTTTCTTCCAGGATGAAGGGTCCAGTTTAGGGCCAGATCGTTTGTTTAAGATCGTTCTGGTTGGGAATTCCAGCGTGGGAAAAACGTCTCTTTTACGTCGCTTCTGTGATGACTGTTTCCACCCTGGTACATGTGCTACTGTAGGTCAGTGGCCTTTTAATTTATTTTATGTTTACTAGTGTGTCTAGGTATTTTTGATTTATTTAACCTAAATAGCCTAAATAAAAATTGTCAAAAATTGACTTACCATATTGCTTCAAATCTATTTCTTTGTGTGTGAGTCCACAGCTTGCTTCAAAACTTGTCGCCATGTTGTTGGGTCTGTTAAAGGGATACTCTACTTTTTTTTTTGGAAATAGGCTCATTTTACCACTCCCCCAGAGTTAAACAGTTGAGTTTTACCGTTTTCAAATCCATTCAGTCGATTTTCTGATATTTAGAAGACTATCAGTAACCAGACAGTTTCTGGTCGTATTGACTTCCATAGTAGGAAAAAATATATACTATGGAAGTCAACGAGACCAGAAACTGTCTGGTTACTGATATTCTTCTAAATATCAGAAAATCGGCTGAATACATTCGAAAACGGTAAAACCCAACTGTTTAACTCTGGGGGAGTGGTAAAATGAGCCTATTTCCAAAAAAAAAAGTAGAGTATCCCTTTAATTCTCCACATTCGAATGACAGTGAGATTGTTAAAAGATATTTAATCTCACAGAACGAGGTTTTACTGACTCTTGATTTCATCCTTTAACATACTCTGGACTATTTCAAAATAAATACAGCACTAAGTATATTTTCTATTGTGTCAATAATAATAATAAGTATTATTATTTCTATTTGTATCTCTTATATTCGCCATGTATTTAATAAGAATACTGTAAAAACATTAATATTCTGAAATATTACGATTTAAAATAACTGTTTATATTTAAATATATTTTAAAATGTAATTTATTCCTGTGATGGTAAAGCTACATTTTAGCGTCATCACTCCAGTCTTCAGTGTCACATGATCCTTCAGAAATCATTCTGATATGCTAATTTGGTGCTCAAGAAAAAAAATTCTTATTATCACTGTTAAACACTGTTGCAACTTTATTTTTGTTGAAACGGGAAAATTTGGATGACTAGAAACAGCATTTATTTGAATTTTTTATCATTTTAAAGTCACTGTTTTGATCAATAATCTGCCCTTTCTGAATAAAAGTAATAATTTCTTTAACAAAAATCTAGATCTAACCCTAGATTAACCCTAACCCTAACCTCAAACTTTAAAAAAGCTTTACAAAATAGCAATGTGGCAATACCATGATGCAGTAATACCACAGTCTACTATGATATTGATCGATTATCATATTCATGCACCATACTATTTACATGGCACTTAAAACTATAACAGGAAAATAATATGTCTCAATTTGCATGATTCCTATATTGATCTGGTTTTAAACATTTATCAATAACTTGGTATTGATTAAAACCTCAAATCAATTCCATCTGCCCTTTAGTCGGGGCTTGTGCGTGTGGCGCTTCCTCTGGGAAGAAAAAAAAACTAAAAAAGCATGAAGACATTAAATGTCAGACCCCCTTCCTCCTCTTTCAGACTGACTTCTTTCATGTGTGTGACGTGTGCAGGTATTGACTTCAGTGTGAAGACTCTAACAGTGGACAACAGCCAGATAGCCCTGCAAATGTGGGACACAGCTGGGCAGGAGAGGCAAGTGATATTTTCTTTATATTTAAGTATAAAGACCAGTAGTCATTATCAGAGGCCTAGTTGTTTGTTGATCGTGCCATTGTGTCTGCTGACTAAGAAAACGGATGAATGCAAAAGTTTCATTGTGGGTTTCCTCCTTAGGTATCGCAGCATCACCAAGCAGTTTTTTCGCAAGGCCGATGGTGTGGTAGTGGTGTATGACATCACTAGTGAGCAGAGTTTCACAGCAGTGAGGCAGTGGCTGACCAGCGTGCAGGTGAGTGATTTATTTCCACTTTCTTTAGGAGTAAAAGACAAAATGTATGCTTATGTACACATAAAGCTCCAAAATGAAGTTTGTTTGAGGTATTGATTGGATTTTTAACAAAATAATGGGGTAATGGTGTATTTTGTCCAATAAAAAAGCTCTCTAGTTATGAACATGCCTCTTCCACTTAAATTATAAATATGTCCTACTTCCGACTAGTAATAGCAAGAAGCAATTGGCTTCTGTGGTACAATGTGGTTTTCTTTTTTTATGTATAAGCTATTGGTCTAAAAAAAGAATGTGCTGATAGTTGTCACAAGGAAGAAAATGGTGCTTGTCAAACTATATATATATATATATATATATATATATATATATATATATATATATATATATATATATGAAGAAATCACATACTTTTATTGAGCAAGGATGTATTAAATTGATCAAAAGTTACAGTAAAGACATTTATCATAAAAGCATACAAAAGCATAAATGATTTTTCTATTTATCAAAACATACTAAAAATGTATTATGATTTCCACAAAACTAATTAGCAGCACAACTGACTTTAACAATGAGAATAATAAGAAATGTTACTTGAGCTATAAATCAGCCTATTAGAATGATTTTTGAAGGATCATGTGACACTAAACACTGAAGTAATAATGCTGAAAATTCAGCTTTATTATCTGAATATATCCATCATAAAAACATTTATTTGAAATTTTAATAAAATGTCACAATATTACTGTTTCTACTGTATTTTTCCATAAAACAAATGCTGTCTTGATAAGCTTGGGAGCAAGAGACTTTTTAAAAAAACTTTAAATCTCAAACTTTTGAACAGTAGTGTATATCTTAACCAAAAAAAATGTATTTCAAGTAAGCAAACGGTATCATCACTGCAGTTTTTACTAGTTATAATGGAATGGGGTTGTCATTTGTCATACTACAGGAGGGAGCGGGTGAGGACATTCCCATCATGCTCTTGGGGAATAAGACAGACCTAGACCGCGAGAGAGTAATTCCGCTGGGAACGGGAGAGAAACTAGCCAAGGTGAGTGAATCTGGGCCCTGGATTGGCACTAATGGACCACCATTAAACATATTTAGCATGGCACTCTTAAAAATGAACAAGTACAAGAACAGACTCAGAGTGTAGTTTGATGAGATATATGAAGTGGTTTCCTGTCAGTTACTGTTGTGTGTACTCGGGAGACATTAAGAACCACACTGAATGACATAAGAATGACTCTGTATTCTTAACACAAGTTATTCTGTTCACTCTTTCAGGACTTTCAATTGATCTTCTATGAGTGCAGTGCTTTTTCAAGCCACAATGTGACAGAGTCCATGATTCACATGGCAAGGTAAGAGTTCATGATAACACTTTTATTTTACATGTACTTACTGTACGTTTGCACATTACATTTTACATGTACTTAACAACAGTAGATTATACATAATTACAAGCAACATTCCCTAAACCAACCCCTATTCCTAACTCTACCTGATAGTAAAGTAAATGTTGTTATTTGATATTACTCAGTACGTAAATTAATAATTACATTTGAACAAGGACACATTAAATAGTCTGATCAAATGTTTATCAAATGACTCATTTCTTTTAAAATCAGAATATGGAAGCGTGTTTTTATGTTCCAGGTATATTCTGTGGTTCACTTTGCAGTTTAGTCTGACCAAGAACCACCCTATTCACACTGAATGCATTTTTGCTCACCACGTTGTCAGAATTTCCATGGTTTTTCTATGTAAATATGTGCTAGACGGATGTATTTGACATTTTTGCTCGTGTTTCGTGCATGACATGCTTGTTCTGAAAATGTAGAGCTCAAGGCTCGAAGAAGTTCAACATTAAAAAAACGCATCTCTATTCCACTGCCCTTGAATGCAAAAATGCACATGGGAACTGGCCCCATAGACAGGAAATGACTGTCTGACAAACTCAAAACAAACCACGGATTGTTTCGTTTTTACATGTTTAGTGCCGGGTTTATCTGTAATCTATGATACCACAATTATAGATCAGTGTAGTGGTCCTAGTCAAACATTTTTATAGAAAAGATTGAAATATAAGATATGTTGAAGAATTTCTGTCCATGCAAAACAAATAAATACAGATTACACACTTGCACTGCATTAACACATGATGAAATATACTTCTACTCATGACTTTTTAGTTGCTATGAAGTGAAACTTTAACAACATTTTAATGCCACCAACCTTACTTTACAAGCTTAATTTTTTTTATTATTATTATTTTTTATAACAGCTTGTGCATTGCAGCTAACCATGTGTGTTATTGTTGTTATTACCGTAATACAATATAAATAAATATTCAATTAAAAACAAACAAAAAATTGCATTAGCAACTAACAGAAATTATTAAAAATAAATAAATGTATAATTTTAATTTTTATTAAAAAAAGAAAGAAATGTTAAAATCAAAATGATTTTAAAAAGTAAATAATAAATGTAAGCAATTTTTAGAAATAAAAAATAAATAAATAAAAATAAAAACATATTTTTTTAAATAAATGCATGACAAAAATATGAAAACTTTGATAAAAACATTGATAATTATATATTGGTTCTACTAATAATAAGCTTCAGTAAGTGAATAGACACAATTACAATTCTTAATACCTGGAGAAGTCAATTGCATATGCAACTGCAAAAATTATCAATTTTCACTACTAACGTTTCAGCCAGCTCATCATTCACACATTATTTTTTAGTTGCATTGAATTGCACCTCATACGATGTGACACTTTTTTCCCTCTCTGCCAGAGTTCTGAAAGAACAAGAGGATAGAGAAAAAGAGAAAACTGTGTCACTAGTAGACAGCGCTGCTAAGAAGAAGTCCTGCTGCTAGTAGAAAGCCTTCCATAAACACTCACAGAAACCTTGGTGTTAATGCTGATCTGGTTTGTCTTGCTCTTATCTTATCTTCCTGTTTTCTCTAATGTCAGCATTTTTGTACGACCACTGTAGGGTTAAAAATGTTTGGTCTTTTTTTTTTTTTATAAACCAGTACCTCTTTACAGTGTGAAACGAATTGAGTTTTATGATAACAGTTAGATTTAGGGCTTTAGTGCACTATAGTATTGTACACTAGAATTCATCAAATGTGTCCCTAAGGTCATTTAAAACACCCATCACACTATTGAAGTAAACAAAATTGTATTTTCGTATTGACTGTCATTGTACTTTATCTTTTTAATATGAAGGTCTTGGAAAGTGTATTTTAAATTGGCAAAACAAGCTCCTACAGATGCTAGTTTGTTTACAGTCATTTGCACAAATGTATTATTTATTACTTATGTGAAGGACTAAACATTATTCCTTTATTATTCCTAGCAAGCAGACACGGAAAAATGTCTCTATTGACTCTCACCAGCATGAATATTTTTAACACACTGCCATGAAGCAAGCAGGTGGTTTACATGAGGATTCGGTTTTAACAGGGTTCAGTGTTGTTTTTTAACTCGATTGAAACAATTGATCTATTGAAATTTGTCTAACATTGATTTGAGAACACTTTTTGATTGTATTTCATGTGTTTTGCCAATAGTAATCTATATATGTCTGTATTTGTAATTTAATGTAGTCAGTGTTAAATCAGTGCATAAAGTCTTGCAGAATTTATTACTATTCACATTTACCATAAGTAACGATTTCCTCACATTTTTAAGGAAGCATTAATTGTCCACCAGACAGTGGACTTATGCACATCTAAGATGAACAAAAAGGCTTATACTGTGTTTTATCAAGTCGTTCAGTTTTTCAGTGATCACAATATGAGTCTTCGTGTGGATTCACACATTGATTCTCTATCACAGCTGGTCAGAATACACTAAATTTGAACACCATGTGAATGTTTTAGATGATTTCATGCTCATGGGGTCTTGTAAATGTTCCTGCTTTATTGTATACATGTGTAAATATAAAATAGAAATGTATTTTGAGTGAAATGTTGAAATAAAGAATACTATGTTTGCATTAATTCTAGTTTGTGCTTTCAAGGTAATGGTAAAATGAGGCATTACATGTCGGCTAACAATGAAACACTAAAACATAAGAATTCAGAAAAGGCATTGTTCTGAAAGCTTAGCCTGAGGTTAAACTGGTTAAGCCGGGTTTACCCGTTTAAATAAAGTATTTAAATGTTTAAAATGCGTAACTGTTTCATGTTTTTTTTTTTTTTCTTCTTGAAAATATTTTATTTATATATATATTTTTTTATCTTTCAGACACTCTTTACACTGTGGAATGGTTTCCAAAACCCCTTTAAATAATACAAGTAATTGTTTATTTATTGATGATATGCACATTGGCTATGTTCGATAGAGTGTACTGTATCTCTTAGTATGCAGTGTGTATAATGTACACAGTATGGAAAGATTACCTGAAAAATCTGCAACATTTTCCAAAAAAAAAAAAAACAATCCAAGTTGTTTGGATTACAAATACAGTATGCTGTATTTTTTTTTAACTGGCTATTCTAAAAGGAAATACTGAACGTGATGATCATGTGACCAATAGAGCCTACTGAAACATTTAGTGCTACATATTGCATTTTTCCCATATGCTATAAGAACTCACTCACATTCTGCAGAGCTAAACCATTTAACAGTCCACAAAGTGTTATTTTATTGTTTTGCCATTTTCCCAGTGGCCTAGTGAGGGCTTTGACTCCTGAATCTCGGTGGCTGACCACACTCACGACCACACGCAGCATCCTTATTTTGCTCCAAGAATAAATTCACCACAATGTCAATTTCTCCAGCAATTTTGTTGTCAGAATCATCAATTGGTAGGACCTCCGGCCTTGCACAAACCAAACAGTATCTTTGTAGGGATCATCAATGAAAGGGCAAATGTTTTTTTACACAGGTACTGTTACCTCAGGGGTGATAATCCAGGAGGTTCTCCATCTGAGAAATCCATGCCTTGCAGAAGGATCTGGAAAGGCAATTCGTCACTGCCTGCCTCTTTCTTGACAAAAAAAAAAAAAAAAAAAAAACATTCCAGGATGCTCAGCATCAAATCTGATAAATGAATGAGACCATGAGAATTTTTGCTCATGAACATAGCAAGTGACATGGCGGTTCTGAAGGTGTCTTGACATCAACACAACTTTCTCCAGCACACTCTGTAAAGGCACCACTCAATCTAGTTATTGAGTGTTGACACTATCCTCTCTGGTCTGGTCCATGTTGCGTATCACTTATGAAAAAGGGTCATTAAAAAGCCAACTAGAGCAAAGTTCCTACATTGTGGTAGTGGTTTGCTTAAATATAAATACATTGTAGGCCTACATGCCATTTTACTTAGATAAGTTGCACACTTACCTGAAGTGTAGATACTTTTTATTCCAAGAACTGTAACAGGATCCAGCGAAGAAGGTCTGCTAGTCACACACTGCATTGGACTTCTACCATCCTCCCTTCCAATGACCTGGGCGATGTTAGCAGTGGAGCTGTCATGTACAACTTTATCCATGCAGCACATTCTGTGAAGGCACCACATGATTTAGAATGCTCTCTTGAGAAGCCCAAAACACCAGTCAGGCGCAAATTTGGTGTGCCCGGCAGGAAGTTCAAGGTTATGCTCCTGTGCAACTGCAAACCCATTGCGACTCTTGTCTCCAGGCACAAAACCAAAGGACGAATTTTTTTGTTTTGCCCTATAAGCAAGTATTGCAGACAGTGGAGATGCACATGCAAGTATGAAATTACCACATTTGAGCCTTTACTAAGAAGATGCCATGGGCTTCATCAACCATGAAGATCACCTGAGGAATCCCCTCAGATCACAATGAATGTGAATGGGATTTTACTGATAAAATATGTTATTTAAAAATCCAGTTTTGCCAAAACTGTTTCACATTTCCTTTTTTGTGAATATTAAGCTAAATCAATAATATTGTAGTTGACCCTTCCACACATAAGTTTTAAAAAAAAAATCCATCTGACCCCCGCGTGAGTTTTTCAAGGCGACTGTAATTATTTAGAAGAACCTTTCACTTCTGTTTCCACGGTGAAGCGTCATTGCTTGTCACGTGACAGAGCGCAATCACAACACAGCTGAATGAACGATGATCGATGCTTTTATGTAATTTTTCCTTTTTTATTAAAAATATTCACAAATGTATTAGCTATAGCATGAAAAACTGATATATTGTCAAAAATGTGCAAGTGGATGTGTTTTGAGATCGCGTTAGTTAGAGCCAGAGCCGTTAGAGCTAGCTATGTGCGATGGGCGGCTCCATGTTGGTTTGCTTGCCAAAGCACTTTTGAGTTAAACACGTGATGCACTGACCGTTCAAATCAAGTGCTGATCACACCGGTGGGATAGTCGAATTTTGATTGGTCGTTTGATTTTGCGGGCTCGCTCACCATAACATCACACGGACTGTTGACGGATCTTTCACAATTTTTTTTAAGGTTGCATATTTCTTGTTGGTTTCACAATGGACAATTCGCAAATGGATTAACAAGAAAGAACCCACAACACCTGCTGCTACTTCTTCTGGTTCATCCGAGCTCCAAATAAGCAAGTGTGGACAATGCAGCCCCGCTAACTCCTCTAACGGCCCTCACTGCGTCAAAAGAGCTGTAATCGGGCATGTAAAACTCCTGAGTACTCCCGTGTACTCCACAAATAAACGTGTGTATACGGGAGTTTGCTGTCCCGTCACACAATCCCGAAAACTCCTGGATATGTACCAAGTTTGGGGCACAGCAGGGAGCCACTAGGGCCATCAGTTACCATGGTGAATAATCCCCAGGTAGGGGTCAATGCAAGGGAACATTAGCATTTCACACCTTTGGGGCAGTGGCCTCCTTCAATTGGTCAGAGATCCTACATAGGATTGGGTGCTCAATGCTTTGTCCCTCCTCTAAACCCCCACACTATTGGTCCAGTTTATGGCCTCATTTGGGTTTATTACTACTCAATTTTTTTTAAAATATTACTATAATATTTATTGTCATTGGTGTTCATGGTTATAAAATCAAGACAATCAGATGGACAAAGTTGAGTTTGTTATTTTTATTATTTGTTAATGACACAAGGCACATGACATATATTTATATACATACAGTCAAAACTCTATAAATAAATAAACATTAGCACAGAATACATTTTACTATTAGTCATACAATAAATAACCCCATATAATATATAAATCCTGTGTATAATATATGTAAAACAATATAATAACCCGAACAACCCACACCGACTTTCCATCCAATATGGTATCCTAATCTTCAGACATGTGGTCAACTGTTGCAGTCTTCCAAATAGCTGCCTCTTCCTCTGCCTGGAGAACCCCAGTCCTGCAGCTCAGCAGCTGCAAAATGGGAGGGAAAAAAGTAATTAAACCACTGAAAATATCAAATGGGTTGGGATGGGAGCCTCTCCCAGGCTGAGGCTTTTACTGAGATTTATATGTATTTATACTTACTCTTCGTCTTCTTTGTCTCATGAGCATAATGATCCTGCTGTCCTCCATCTTGTCTTTGTTCTCATCTTTCGCCATCCTTTAACCCCTTCTAACAGTTTCAAAATATGTCTTGCAGGATGCTAGAAACATGGAGATAGAGAGGGGGTATACATATGTGTAAACATATGCATAAACATATACATATGTTTATGTATAACTAACTAATCTATACAGTTAACTAGTTTTAAACTTGGTACATTCTCTTGTGACTTACCTTTAACAACAGCAGGATCTACGTCCGGTACAGCCATTAAAAAGAAAAGAGGTTATAACCTCGAGGTTGTGGGGGGAGGATAGACTGTGAAGCAGTAATTAAAGTAGGTTGATTAAAAATATAATTTAGAAGAAAAGACTGTTATGAAAGAATAGTTTTAAAGATATACCTTGTCTGTGGGTCATATTTGTGTATGTTGTTTTCCCCATTGTGCAATCTCCATACAGCTTCCTGTAAAAATCCAACATAGTATGAGGGCTCAATTCGAATACATTTATAAATAAAGCACACAAAGTTAAGCAGACACCGTGATGGTCAGAAAATAACTTACCGCAACAGAATTATTCCCAGCTCTCTTTAATTTTTTTGAAGCAGGCTCCTCTTTTGCCTCTTTGAGCTCATTGATGTCAGCCTCCATCTTATCCAACCTCATGTCCATCATCTCCAGCTTTTCAAATATCCTCTTCAAACTTTCATTTGCCATATACACCAGTCTGTTTTCGTTCGGATTCAGAGACTTAATAGCCACATTGTCCGTATGTAAAGAAGCAACATCTCCACTCTGCCCTCCGTAACACTTGTTGAAGACTGACACAATGTAAAGCCTATCACCTTTCCTGAATACTAATGAGGGGGGCAGGGGAATAGGGGCAAACTTGAGCTGCCAGTCCCAAAACAAATTAGCATTTAAAAAGCCAAGCCATCAACTCACAGCATGTGGTCAGACAAGTTCCTGTTTTCGGGCCTTTACATGCATTTACAGGTACGCATAACAAAGTTCCAAAGATCCCTGCCAAACAGCACATTTAGCGGGCGTTTTCATTGTCCGAATTCTCCCGTATACACACCTTTTGACGCAGTGCCTGCCAGTCACTCAGCCCGCCAAAAGCAAGGATTCGTTGGGGCCATCATCGCATAATTTACCAGAGGACCTCGGTAAAGACATGCCAGTCAAGGTATGTTTAAAGCAGTTTCCAAAGACACACCAACATAAAAAAGACTGTAAACGGTCATTTTCGGCAAATTGGTACAATATTAGGGAAATGGCTAGAATATTCAGAGCAAGCAGATTCAGCGTTTTGTTTTCCCTCTCGGAAATTTGACCAGTGACAGTGACTCTGTGTTGTTTACAAGAACTAGTTTTTGCTACTGGAAGCATGCGACAGATAAAGTGACCATTTCAAAAGATGTAAACAACACTGGTCCAGAAGCACTTCCTGTTTCAGTTTGTAACTGTTTTCTTTATTTCACATGTAAAGAAAACTTTTTAAAGATGTTTGTTTAACTTTTGATTCAGTTTTAAATGTTCTGTTGGTTGTATTTTATCCCAGCTTTTATGTAGTGTTAAAAAACTGAAACAGGAAGTGCTTCTGGGCCAGTGTTGTTTATATCTTTTGAAATGGTCTTGGAATGGAAGCAGCATTGAGCTTTTGTTACAAAATTGTAAGTGGTGGGTCATTAGTTTACTTGTGCAGGAATTTGAAAGTATTGTGGCATAACCGCTTTTCTTCCACCCAATAGTAAGTCCTCTGCCGCTGTTCCTTCCTTTTTGGTGAGTTTGTGGTTGACTGAACACGAAATCTTCACGTGGATGGGCATTTGGTCCCCTGAAAAGGAAACCGCAAACTAGCTAAAAAACTCAATTTTATAGATCTGGATTTTGCCAGAGAAAGGCTTACATTATTGTAATTAATTGTTTTTACACGGGACAATGACAACTTCTGTTCTATTCGATATTTCTGACATCATAATGAAGGAACAGTTGGAAAAGCGATTACCGTATTTTCCGCACTATAAGGCGCACCGGATTATAAGGCGCACCTTCAATGAATGACCTATTTTATAACATTTTTCATATTTAGGGCGCACCGGATTATAAGCCGCATAAGATACTGCACTCTTAGAAGAAAAGGTTCTATATAGGACCTTAAAAGGTTCTAAAGCGCTACGTATTTGGAACCCCTAAAATGCAATGAGTGTGAATGATCACAAAATTCAAGATATGGGGGTTAAAAATGTAATCAATCAATATCAGACGAAGAGTGCCATTTCAGTTTTTATCTTTCAAAAATCAGCACGATTAAAATGTGATGTTAAGTTACTACAACATTTTAATAAACAATAATTTAATTACAACTACAAAATGGTGCAGAATAATGTAATATATGAATGAATAATAGCCTTTAAAGAACCTTTGTGCAAAAGTGTTCTTTCTTGTCATTATTGAACCTTTTTTTTAGCATAAAATATCCTTTGGAGTTGAGTAAAGAACCCTAGAGTTTGGTTCCAAAACGCTATAAATCCATTTTGATGAATTTGAGTAAAACTGTGTTTTTTTCAGCAAGAAAATGGGAAGACTAAAAGCGTGATTCAATTAACCAATTGATCCATATATAAGACGCACTGGATTATAAGGCACTTTTAAGTGCGCCTTATAGTGCGGAAAATAAGGTAAACTGGTTGAGATCTTAGCAAACAAAAGGTAACATGATGATGATATATAAACTTCATGGTAGTGACCTGTCTGTACAAATTTCATGAATTCCTTTATTTAGCCCACTGCATGTCAATTCTCTCAAGGGTGCTCTATCATTCCCTCTGGGGTGAAAAGATAGCATGGCTGCCCATCATTGTAGGCTACTGACAATTACAGCTGAAAACAAAACAATAACTTTGTTGAATATAGGATCTGGCTACGGCAAAGAATCATCCTACATGACTGCTAAGCGGTGTGCAAAATTCCAAAACCAGTGTGTCTGTTTTTCATAATATTTTCACGCCCCCTTGTGGACTACAAGTCGTATTTCATTTAGAGCACAATCAAGTATCACAGTACTTTTACTGTCTATGAGTATCATGTTAAATGACAAATGGCTTTTATTTTCTGCTTTACCATCCAACATCTTACATCAATACATCATTATGTCAACCTTTACAGACAGTCAAGGATGCGTTCAATATGGCATGCTATTACACCTAAACATTTTACTTGGCTTTAATATTATTCGTTTTAAGCTATGTTATTAACTATTATCTTGACAGATGCTGAAATCATGGCTGAATTATCATTTTAAAAGATTTTTAACATGTAAACCTCAAATTTCAGTAACAAACACTCTATCAGATATGAACAATACATATTAAAAAAAAAAAAAAGGACAATGTGCTTTGCTAGTGAACCGAATGTCTTTGGTGAGGACTTGAACAGTATAATCAGCTGTGACACGGGGGTCACAGATGTACCGGGACGGGACGGATCCCAGTCATCGCCTTGGCAAAGACTCTAATAAGAGCACAGGTGAAGAGCAGCATGCCATCTGAGTCCAGCTCATCAAGATCTCACCACAGACAGAGCCAACATTCCACATGGCATATGTTTTGATATGTATAAATTATGTGCTGTTTCTCTCTATATATTTTCAGCTCTGCGCTTAGCAGATGCAAGTGGAAATGTAACTATCACACACCTAGAATCATAATTAACACTACATATTGCAATCTCATAAAGCCAGAAAAACAAATGCACAAGTTCATCACATCAGCGTATTGCAAACGTACGTTCGGCTGTTAATTTCCATTATTAGCTTTTGATTCATTTTTGCTTTGATTTTCATGTAGGCGGAAACATTTGTAGGTTTAAAACTGTCATTGATGCCTCAAATCTTATTTTAATATGGATGGGTCATTCTCAGGAAATGGTGTCCACATGATGCACTACATTATAATTATTTGGATACAAAACTTAATGATTTTAAAATATTAAAAAAAAAAAAAATTGAAAAAGTGTGTGTAATGCACAAAAGTTTTAAAATAAAACATTCAGTTTTAAATCTATAATTTTCTTTGCAACATGCAAATTGGCATGCAATTCTATTCCAATTTGTATGTCCATGCATCATAATATAGATTCTAAAAAGAATAAATAAAACGAAATTTTCCTTTTATTGAAATGTATAAAATGCTTAATAAATTTGCACAAAAAATGCAGATTATGCTGCGACAAACAAAATAGATTTTAACATCGTAAAAATGTTTAAATTTCTCTTACAGTCTTTATCAATATTTTTTCATGGTCACATTTATGTACGGTACATACTGTAAATTGGCTTCGTAAAGCTTAATGGTTGTTTTTGCAAACCAGGTGGGGGAAAAAAATATAGTTTTTAATGCTTTAGCTTTACAGAAAAAAAAGTTTTAAGCACAAAGCAAAAAATGCTGCCTTTAAAAAATAATGTGGTATTGGCCAATGATATTTAACTAAAAACCTGACATTTTCAAACACAAATGGCCTCGTTTCCCGAGAATGCCCTGGATTTTGTCAAAACCTGATCTTAAATCTACATAACAATGTATCCTACTGCAATAAAGTTGTTAAATTCCGTTACAATGAATTATTACTACAGGTATGCAAGTGTTAATTAAACTATGTATGCAAGTTTAATATGTTAAACTTGGCAAGTCTGGGACGCACACCTTCACCACTCCTTATATAAAAAGCAAAGTAACCATAAACTAACACTTAACATTCATAAGCCCATGACATTCTTTTCATTGCAGTGGGGTGCCGTCATAGTCGGCCCCTGAACAGTCGGAGAGATGGCGTACTAGTGCAGGCTACAGTTGGCGAAGGCAAGGACGCTATTGCTAGAAGTGCTACCCCGCTCCAAAAAACAGTGGCAAGACTCCCAGGAATAACGTATGTCCTGGTCTTTCTCTCTGTGTTGCTGTAGCTATGATCTGGAGCGGCTCCTGGTTCTCTGAATGCTGTCAAGAACCGCGTCTCACCTCTTCTGGACGCTTAGCGCATCTTATAGTCGTGAGCGATAGCGGCTTCACATAGCTGACCTTTAAAATCCAGCTCAAAGGTAAAGTCCAGATCACGCTGGATAGAAAACAGGAAGAAGCAGAAACGTTAAATTTTAGAATCATTGTAACAATTTGAGTAAAGAAAGTTTAACTGAATAATACAACAATTTGCCTGAACACACCTCGTTTTCAGACAGGATTCCTACAGGGTCTTAAAAAGCCTTAAAATCATTGAATTTATGAATTTGGAAATAATACCTTAAAAAGTATTTAAAAAGTCTTGAATTTTGATATCTGAGTCTTAAAAATTGTGCTGTATGTCAGTGTTAATTTCATTGACGAAAGTAATGATGAAAACTTTTTTTCAACGACATTTTTTCACTGACGAAAACAAGACGCTAATTTTGAACGACTAAAACTATGACGAAAATCTATTGCCATTTTCGTCAACGAAAAAAAAAACTAAATGAAAATGTTAGATAGTGTCGATCTAGGAAGCGATCCAGTTAGAACTGATGTCCTGTGTGTGTTTAGCTAATGTTAAAACACAACTTAACGTTGTTCGGCAAACTTTCTTGTGGCCTACTGAAATGTTTTTATTTTACCTGCTCGACTTATCATCTTTTACCCATTTCACATTTGAAAAATGAATGAACACAAGTTGAAGGATTTTGTTTTTCTTTGCTGGTAGGGACGGGAAATTGGTATTGAAATTGGTCTTAAAAAGGTCTTTAAAAGACTTGAATTTAACTTGAAGAAACCTGTAGGAACCCTGTCAGAACAACACATCGATGAATTGCAAAAGTGAGTTATAATGTCAGAATTGCGAGATATAAACTAGCAATACTGAGTTATAAAGTCAGACTTTTTTTTCCTCGCAATTACGAGTTTAAATCTCGCAATTCTGACTTTTTTTCCCCTCGCAATTACCACTTTAAATCCTATGGGGGCTTGTATCCACCACAGAAAAAAAAGGTAATTGCGACTTTTTATCTCACAATTCTGACTTGTCTGAATTGTTTCTCGCAATTGTGAGTTTATATCTCGCAATTCTGACTTTTGCAACACAATTGCGAGAAAAAAGGTCAAAACTGTGCAACATGACATCATGACTTTTGCGTAAACATACATGCCACTTTCGAGTCAAGTGACGTGTTATCTCTACGCATTTTGAGTATCGCGTATATGCGTGTATTTCTACGCCATTACGTCATTCCGCGTGTCTGTACACGCCTTCAAATGAACAAAGCAAAACAATGCAAAATGTACATCTACATCTGGGGAGCTATCTTTTTTTTTTTTCCTAGGATGGTGAGGGAACAGTCATAAATGCCATTAACCCCGCCTGGAACTGTGAGAAAAAAGTTGAAATCATCTTTTAAATGGTTGCGTGGTGGAAAGAAGCTTCCATAATATACCTTAATTCTGACTGACTGACAATTTTCTTACAATTGCACTTACGAAATATGAGAGTACAATATCTTGTAATTCATGGCTTTGCAATTGCAAGTTTATATCACACAGTTGTGATAGAGAAAAATTCAGTGTTGGAAACAGGCTTCCAGGGAAAAGTTTTTTTTTTTTTTTTTTTTTTTAATGGTAATTATTTTGCAGTATTCCTGTATTTTTAGATCAAATAAATGCAACTGTGAGAATAGATGTATTTTCAAAACATGAATCAAATCATACCGACCTCAAACTGTTAAACAGAAGTGTATTTAAAGAGTCTGGAAAGCATGTTTTAAGTAGTACTTTTATTAATCAAAGAAAGAAAGAAAGAAAGAAAGCGTATTAGTAATGAGGGCACATACCACATTCTTCTCATTTGGCTTCATGCTGACGGTGCCGACTATCTCCTCTCCTCTTTTCACAGTCAAATACTCCTCCAGATAAAACACTGTCTGCTTCCAGTGTGTGTACGGGGCATCTGGTGCTACAGTGGAGTAAACAGAACATAGATAACATTAAATAAATGATAAGCTATATCACACATTGTTACGGCCTTATACTGGAGTCTCTGAAACACTTTATTCTGATTGGTTGCTGCATTTTATAGGGCAAACAGTTAATGTAATTGCCACTACTGATCATTTCATGCTGTCTTTTTTAATCATATATAATTCAAACTTCAATCAGTAAATCTATATTTCATGTTAACATATTTATTTGCTAAGCAGCCACTCAAAAGATTAATATTACAAAATATCAGGGTCCTGATCATCCTGTCTTTATTTTGCAATAGACATGACACTATAACAATAGGCTACAAGTGAATTGTGTACAAACCCTGGCAAATTCACTCATTAAGATTGAGCTCCTACACATAAATCTGTGTAAGCCTGCTACTTATTTCAAGATTGCTGCCAAATAAGATGCAAATGTTTGTGTGTGTGCATTTGAGAGAGGAAGGAAGAAGCACTCTAAAGGAGTCTATGTGTTAGTTTTCTTGCCAGCTGAAAGATCACTTGTGCTCCCGTTCCACCTTAGAGGAAACGTCAGTGTGCTGACTGAGCAATACGCCGAGCCTGAGAGGTCAATAGAACTTAAAGGAGTAGTTCACTTTAAAAAAAAAAACTTTTGCTGATAATTTACTCATCCCCATGTCATCCAAAATATCCATATCATTCTTTCTTCAGTCGAAAAGAAATTAAGGTTTTTGATGAAAATGTTACATGATTTTTCTCCATATAATGGACTTCAATGGGAAACAAACGGTTCAAGGTCCAAGACAGTTTCGGTGCAAATTGCAAACTGTTGAAAGGGCTTTAAACGACACCAGACGATGAATAAGGATCTCATTTAAAAAAACAAAACAAAACAAAACAAAGTTTAAGTTTCATAAGCTCAAATGGTCATCTTGCTCTGTTCTGTGATGCACGTTCGTGACTCTCCAGTTCAAACTCGTTTATCAAAATGAACAAATCTTTTTTCGTGTCATTTGATTCATTCACCAAATGAGTTGACTCTGCAAAAGATTCATTCATTTTGATGAACGAGTTCAAATAGGAGAGTCACGAACGTGCAACACAATGCTAAATTGTAATGATGATAACAAATAAGTAATTATGAACATGTATAGGCTATTTTATTTGTTATAGAGTGTAAATATGTTTGTATGTAACTATGTTTCAGGCTTTCCTAATCCTTGGTGGCTGTTTTGGTTTAATGCAATGGCTTTGGCATTGCTGTTTCACAATCGAGCCACTAGAGGGCAGACATCAACCACACACTCAAAGAACACATTCACATACACCACCGTGGCCACAGGTGTATAATATAAAAGTTTCAAAACACGACACCTGTGGAGAAGCCAGTCTTTTTATGACACTTGGTGAATTCTATATTAAAGTAGGTGACCAATGCATGGACGTAATCGTTCCTCTGGATCTGCAGACAGAAGGAGGAGGTGAAGGACAGTTCCTCTGGCTTCACTGTGTAGATGTCCACTTCCTGAGAAAAGGTAAGCAAAGCTTAAGTTGCTATTTCATGGTCAAAAGGGCCTAATAATCTTCTGAGTTGTGTTTCTTTGACGTATCAACTATGTTTAAAGACAGTTAATGCAAAAATAAATAAATAAATAATACCTATATACCTGTGATTTATGGTTAGCAATTAGCATAACAGATGAGAATGATAACTTAGGCTAGTTAGATGTTGTAGGCCTACATCTGATTGCGACTTTGGTATCTCCTGAATCTCTTTGCTGTCTCACAATTCTGACGTTTTTTTGCACAATTGTGAGTTTATATCGCACAATTCTTACAAGGAGTCGTTTCCAGCGAGTTATGAGATAAACTCGCAATTGTGAGTTATAAAATTAATAGTGAGATATAATTTTGCAATTCTGAGGGCAAAAAAAGAAGCAATCTCACAATATGGATTTAACTTTGCAACTCAAAGTTTATATCATAATTCTGAGGAAAAAAAGTCATATTTGTGTGATATAAACAGACTTTTTTTTCTAATAATTCCTACTTTTATCGTGCAATTCAGATTTTTTTTTCTCAGAATTGTAAGACAAACTAACATTTGTGTGTCCTAACAACAAAATGTAATCTCGGGATCAAAAAATAAATAAATAATAATCATAATTGTGAGATAATGATTATTTTAAATGCATTTTTTTATTCCATGGCGAAAACAAGCTTCCATTCATTTCTCTTTCCTGTGGGAGAGAAAAAATCCTCCAGCTTGATCTCTTATTCTCTCTCTATGTCTCAGTTCTTCCGAAATGTCATACTGCACTGGTAGCATTTCAGTAATTACGTTAGGATGTTATTACTGCTCTTGGATCAGTACGTTCAGAGTGCTATTTCAGACTCCATCATTCTCGACAGTAAACTGAGCCCTGCCTCTCTGTCTGACCACTGATATATTTGCCTGAAAATCAACAGGAAACTGTTCTTTTCTCTCTCTCTCTTTGTGGTTTCCTCTCACTCTCACCTCCATTAGACATCAGGCTTCCCATTTGTAAATGTGTCCGATCTACTTTAGATTCAGTTATAAAGCACACAGTTTGAAACGGAGCTTTAATCACTGTATCAAACAAAGCGATAGATGAGGTCTGTGTAAGTGCATGCTTCACACTTTTAGCACTTAATTTAAGTGCCTTTATCCATTATCCCCCCGCTTTGCTTCATTGTGCAGATCTGACCTTTATAAGTTACTTTATCTAAACTTTTTTTTAAAAAAAGATGGATGTGAGTAAAGGACAAAATATCATGATTTAATCTCATATCATAAGAGGAGAGGTCAGTTCAGGACAGTTAAGTAGAAAAATAAAGTGGCATACAATGGCTCCAAATGGTATTAGGACAATTAAGGGAAATTAATGTACAGCCAATGATTGACAATGGTATATATAACATTCTTAAATCCATTTATTTAGTCCTTTACATATCAAATTGTTTCCCAGCTTTGATTCAATTGGATTAGTTGTGACAGAACTGCTACATTCATATCTGGGAAAAGCTGAAAAGCCTTTTGTTTCAAATATATTTATTGCATATTAGAGAGGTTTGCAGATGCATTTCACAGTCCATCTGTGGAGCCATAAACTTTCCAGGCTTGATGAATCCGATTCAACCAATGATCATCTCATCAGCATCTTCTCCAGTGGTTTATAATGAAATGAAATTGCATTTCAACGGATCATTATGTAACTGTCACACTGAGTGATGCAGCTAATGATCAGTTACACACTGCTGCTGTATTCTCTGTGGATCTTTATCTTCTTGTCTACCACACATGTGTGAGAAACATGCACATACATGATTTCTTTAGAAGTGTTTTAATAGCTGACCTTGATCAGGCAGGCGTTGGATACCATTTGCTTTGAGTCCACAATGTCCACCAGTGGTTCTTTCATTGCTACGTTCCTGATGCAGGTCATGTCAAAACCATAAACGTTCTCCCACCCTGCTCAAACATAGACACATTTGATTTTTAATAAACAGCATAAGGCCCAGAAAATACTCTACATGAATGTAAAATAAGCACTCTATTTCATGTCTCAAAATGTATCAGATTTTCAATTTTCAGTGCAAGGAATATGCACTGTAGAAGATATTAGCATAAACTATCCAATGATTTTCTCTTGCTCACTTTAACAGTTTGAAGAAAATCTTCCTGAACAAGTCTGATATTTTGATTGAAGCTACACTATGTATCTTTATGATATATATATATATATATATATATATAATTTTGTGAAAAAAAAAATAATATATATATATATATATATATATATATATATATATATATATATATATATATATATATATATATTATTTTTTTCCCCACAAAATTACTGGTTTCCCTGTATTTTGGACAAGTGCTGCCTAGACTTCTTTCAAAAACCTAACAAAAAAAAAAAATTAATAGAATAATAATTCTAACTCCAAATGTCTGAAAGGTAGTGTATAAATCGATCATATTTAGCTTGTTATAGTAAATGTTTTATAAGCTTTTTACATTTTTATAGTATATAATTTAATTAGTCTTTTTTGGCTGGAAAATCAAAATCAATATAACAAGAAGATAAATTTACTTGAGAAATAACACGGCATAAGATTGCTGCTTTCATAGATTGTAAAACTTTTATCTCATGTGGGCTATATTTTATCTTATATTGGCAGATTTTGCCCCATTTGTTTTCTTTTTATGCTTAAAGTGCTGTTACACTATTTTAAAGTTTCTTCTACAACATGTTTACATGCATCAAATGTCAAACATCTGTTTAGTTTTCTCATAATATACATTTTCGCAGCACCACATTTTCAAAGATTCTCAATTGACTCATCAGATTAATCAATCTCTCTAAATCCCTCCTTTCCACAAGCTACTCTGCCTTGATTGGCCAGACAGCTCAGTCTGTTGTGATTGGTCTACCATGTACAGTACACGTACGCGCGTCAAATACAAAAACGCCCATTGCCATAACAACGTAAGCTCTGCTTGTATTTAGGCTTACTACACAGTAAACTAAACACAGTATTTAACCATACACAATTTTACCCTATCAATGCGAGCGCAAGTATTCGTTAATGTATTGGTATACATTCGAAGTATGTAACCAGTAACATGGACTACCACAGCAAGCCTAGTGTATGTGTGTGTGTTCCTGCCCATTGCTGCACTTTTTGTTCAATGGTCTTTTAAACACTGAAAATAATAATTTTAAAAGAGGGTTTATAAGAGCAATGTGAAAAGTAGCAATCAATCATTAATCATGCCCTCTCTCTCTCTCTCTCTCTCTCTCTCTCTCTCTCTCTCTCTCTCTCTCTCTCTCTCTCTCTCTCTCTCTCTCTGTCAGGTCACTGCTGACAGCTGCTGTATTGGGACTCACAGTGAATTTTGAAGTCCTTGTACTGCCTGTCTTCAATGGCCACCACATAAAGAGCAGCCCTGTCTGGGAACATCAGACCTCCAGGTTTCTAAGGATGAAGAATACAGAGTATGTTCACTCTTTAGAGTCATTGTCTGTACTTATACTGTACTCTCACACAAAACAATACTTCCTGTATTACACACACACACACACACTGACCAGCCACTTATCTCTGGCATAGATGACCGTGTTCAACATGGACTCGTAAAAAAGGCAGTAGCCCATCCACTCTGAGATGATAATGTCCACCTGATCTACCGGCAGCTCCGTCTCTTCCACTTTCCCTTTAAAGATGGTTATAACTGGAACACACAGACAAATAAGGCCATGGAGATGCTTGACAGATCCTTTCTACTCTTTGAATTTTTAAGGTCAGTAAAAAGATGTGGGTCAAAATGTGTGTGTGTGTGTGTGTGTGTGTTTGTGTGAGAGAGAGAGAGAGAGAGAGAGAGAGAGAGAGAGAGAGAGAGAGAGAGACAGACTCTAGCTGAGAATGTAAAACATCCACTTTTATTGCACTTCCATGAGGAGATACTGCAGTGGTCTAATGTCTGAATGGAAACTGAGCATGTTATAGTGATAATATGTTCTAGCTAATTGCTAGAGCCATAACCTGTTAACAATGTGCTGTTTGCTTGCTAACTGAAAACAAAAAGAAAGGGAAATGTTCAATCGGACCATTTTTAGCTTTGGTAATATGCATAATAACGGCACTGTGAAGCAATTTTACCCATCATTTCCAATCAGATACTGAACAGAATTAAATTTTTTAGCCATGAATCGGATAGTGTTTTTTTTTAATTATTATTATTGGAAATTATTATTGGAAAAAGTTCATTTCAAACCCTGAATGTAATATTCAATTTAAAAGTGTCATCATGCATACTACTTTTCTGGGGTTTTTTTTGTATTGTTAGTAAACCAACACTTAAACTTTATCTTTTTTGGATGTCAGATTTAAGTGACTTTAAAGACATTACAGCACAACTGTTTTCAACTGTAATTAAAACAGAAAATATGAAAATAGAATATTTTTTAAATTCTAATTATAACATATTCACAATAGGACTGTTTTTTGCCATGGTGATGAGCATAATAGGCTTCCTTTAAAAATATACATCTTACCAACCCCGAACTTTTGAAAAGTAGTGTATTTAAGCTGCAGTCCATTATTTTATTTATTTATTTATTTATTTATTTTTGTCACCATCTCTGTTCTAAATCTGCAATTATTCGCGGGAATTATCAACTTTATGTGGGTTGTGCCTCGGCACGGCACAGCATGAATGAATCCAATGTTTTGAGGAGAATGTGCGTCTGTCAGTCGCCGTGCCGTTGTGAATACTGTCATTCAGAATCACAGATTCTACAATTTGGAAGTATGTCCAACTTAAGAATTTTCACCGGAAAATGTCATCTGAACAAGTAAGAAACATCCATTTTTGTTCTGACCAACTAAGGGGGAAAAAAAGCATTGCAGTAAATCGCACTGATTAAATCTAGCGATCGCTTATCACATCTCGTCAAACCGTGCAAATTATACTTTGCTCAAATTGTTTCAAATTGTTAATGTTAACAACGTCAGCATTGCGTGACTACATTTAATGCCCTTCCGATATTCTTTCCAATGCTTTCGCATTGACCCGGTTGCAGTCTCTTTTTTTCTGTATCCACTCCGAAGTCCAAAGTCTTTTGCATTTTACAACGAGTGAATCTCTAGTTGTCACTGATGATTGTCGTTTGAACCTCTCTGGATCTGTATCAAATTGACAAGTTTAACTATATCAAGTGCTGTGAGAAAAGGCTATAAATCTCCACCTCCAGCATCCTCACACGCAATATAGCTTATACTAGCCAAGACTCCTTCTATATGTGTATACAGATCTGACGTAATGACGCAAAGACATGCTCGAATATCCCGCGAAAATCCATCAGTACCACTGGAGTTAAAATCATTATTACAAGCTTACCGTTTTGAATCGAGCTACGGCAAGCAGACAGTTTTGAACACTGGCTGGTTACTTTCTCAAAAATGTAGTGGAGCTTTAAAACAAAACATTTAACATGATTAACATTTGTTTTTGGAAAGGCTGTGTCCTTTATCCGAGTCATTTGATCATTTATAAAGCAGAATATTTGCAATTTAAATTCTCTCTTAATATTCAGATTTCTGCAGAGGTTTTAAATTATGTATATTTAGGAGGCTGAATAGAAGAACGCTCGACGACCACTCTTTATCCTATCAGTGTCTCATCCTGTTTGTCATTCTGCTTTTCTCACACACCCACACAACAAGCCAGCCAACTACACAGCAAACACACACTTCTACAATTTCGAAACACACCGTATCTGCTTACCACTGTCCAGATGATTGGCCTTGATGATTTTCTCAGAGTATTCTGATATACTTGAGCATTCAATCTAAAACAAAAACAAAAACAACAATATAACTTACAGTTGTTATTCCCCACTGTCTTGTGCACATACATTAATTGGTGATAGGGGCTGGTTTGACAGTGGTAGACAGTGTCTTACCTTCTCTATCTATATATTCTCTTTCCGACAAGACATAGCTTATAGAAACACTGTGATTT
Source organism: Cyprinella venusta (assembly GCA_038021265.1). Lineage (NCBI taxonomy): Eukaryota > Metazoa > Chordata > Actinopteri > Cypriniformes > Leuciscidae > Cyprinella > Cyprinella venusta. The sequence goes on from CM075871.1 coordinate 11,930,658, forward strand.
GGTTAATGGTAAAATACTTGGTTAGGGGTCACCATTATGTTCAGTTTCAAATGTACGTACTCAATTGAGCTCAATTGATAAGAAGATACGCCCATAAACTACGATGGAAACAATTCTTCAATGCGAAACAAAAAAAAAACTTAAAATAAACAACTAAAACTAGAACGCATTCACAAACATCAGGCATCGAAATGCAAGATAACATGAAAGCGTTTTCTGCGTTTCGTCACTTATGATGTACGATAAAAGAGTCACAGTGGCTTACCTGATTGCAACAACTTCCATTTTTATTACAGCAACGTACAAAACTTCCCCGACAGAGCAATATTGGCTCAACCTATGGCATGACAACTTACAGATCCCAAACTTTAGAATGGTAGTGTTGTTTGATAGGTTACACAGACTGTCCTATCATTTACAGTCTCTCAACATAAAGTTCTGAATGATTCTCTCAACTTGCAATCCTGCCTATTACACATGTTCCTCTGATCAGTCCTCATTGGCTAATGCCTAAAGAGCATTATTTTGCATTTACGAACAGTCCAGATTCCTGTCCTGTTGTCAGACAGAAATATATGTAAACACACACATAGTAACAGGGCTGTCAGTGTCCCGAGGCTAAAGGAAAAAGGAGGAGAGAGTAAGTTGGAAGCTGCCAGCAGTTTAAGTGAGAGGTTGATTCCTGACAGCACAGATCCTTCTGCCTCATGACCTCCCTTGGGTTTTCCCAGCAGTTGTTTGTGTTCAAAGCCATCTCCATCAACTCGAGTGTTGCGCGAGGAGTCAGTCAGCATCGCTTCAACTGTCAAACTCTCAGAACCTTGGCTTTCTCCTTCATGCGCAGCCCCATCGGTTTTTGTTAAAGTTTCACGTACTGCAGTGGGTCAGCATTGAGTTTAAAAGTAATCAGAAAAGCCCATAACACAGTCAGCACATTTCCACTTTCAGAAGAAAAGTTTTTGATGTGCATGATCAAGAAGAGAGGAAAGTGCCGGGGCCTGAGCTGCAGTAAACAGAAATGAAGGGCAAAACTGTGCAAACATGACAAGCTCACATATATAGGCCTATATATATATATATATATATATATATATAGAAGTATCTTGTTAAGCATAAATGAACTTCCTGGTTTTTAATGCATCTTGTCAAAGAAAAATAAATGTTCACATTAAAGCTCTTATAATGGAAGCATAGGTCTTTGCTTCAGGGTAAATGTTTCATTAGCTAATAAACCCATGGCATGACGTGTGAGGACAAAAGAAAAGGACTGCTTTGCAAACTGAGGGAAATCAAAATAATTTCAGTGATAAATAACACCAAAAGTTATAGGTGCATGTAACATAACATGTATGCTATATACAGTATAATAGGGCTGCACGATATATAAAAATGATCGAAATTAAGCAAATGTGCAAATTGCGATTAATTCATGATTTACTACTCCAAAAAGTCATTTACGGTTAAAGTTTTGGGTCAGTGCAGATAGCATAGCGACTGACATGGAGATATTAGATAATAGATGATGTTTATTAACAAATTTTCGGAGGAACATGTTCAAATGATCTAGCCAATCAGCATGAGAGGAGGCCTTTATATATATATATATATATATATATATATATATATATATATATATATATATATATATACACATGATATACAAGAGTCCTCTGATGAGTCCCCACCCACCACCCCCCACAAACCCCAAACCCCCCAAAACGCTATGCACTCTGTCAGCTTTAATGGCTGCTGTCCCACGTTGGTTAGGAAATTTTTGGGGGGAGTACTCTGGTTTCGGGGCCAAAATACTGAGCTCGGAGCCCTCTCCGCGGACAGCACGCCAAACACGCATCTGATTATTTGTGAGTGTAAACTATGAACTATGAGAACTATGTGTGAACTATCTCTATGCTCTTTAGGTGTCTTGTAAGGGGATTATTGTGAACTCGTGAATTGGGATATGTCTGCGTGTGTGTGTGCATGATATCATGCACATGATCTGACGCAAGACAATCAAGAAGCTGTGATGCTCTTGTTGCAAACTAATCTGAGAAGATGAGTCAGCCCAAGGCACTCGCAGCTGCTGCTGCCGACGATGGCAGTATTTTGGTTTTAAAAGAGATGAACACATGCAGACTGAAGTTATTTGTGAAACATCTCAATACAATCTCGAGCGGCAACGTGAAAGGGAAGCTCTACAAATCTTTGCAGTCACCGCAAGACGAAGCACAACAATTTGTATCAGCTATGCCTTGCAGAAAAATCTTTGAGCACAGATGAATCAACCCTCGTTCCCGAACCTAACATCTCCATCGCATCAAACTTTAATAGATTAACACTGTATTCCTGGCATCATAGAGAAATAACAAAGGCCATAACATGCTATCTGGAGCCAAAGGATATGGTTCCAACTTCGCCACTGCGCCGAGTCAAAGTGCTCCCAAGCACTTGCTATGGTATTCCGCCATACATTACAGTTATCCATTTTACACGCTTAGGCCGTGTGTCCACCAAAGCGTTTTTCCACGCGCCTGGCGTATGTTTTCAATTGTTTCCAACGGGAACGCCGCGTTTTTTAAACGCCATGAGCGTGACGAGGTGCTGAGCGTTTTTTTCACGCTGAAGCGCCGAGCGCCCGGCGTTTTTTACTGGTCGCCGAGAGTTGAAAAATGTTCAACTTTGGAAAAAACGCAGCGCTCATCACTGTCAGTTCTTGCCCAGCCGTCCAATCACAGTGGAGGAGGGGCGGGACTAAACCACACCGACCAACAGTCAAAACGTTTAAACTGCTGCGGATATTCTGTATCATAGCAACGAAACGCCTCAACGGAAAAAACGCTGCGCTGCCAAAACGCTCTCAAGCGCCCAAAGCACGTCGTCTTCAGCAGAGCGTGTAGCGTTTTCAGCTGGCAAAAAACGCTTTGGTGGACACACGGCCTTAGAAAAGAGCAACATTTTATTTTGTGTCACCATTCTTGGTCGAGTTACACTATTCGTGTAACTGTATTTATATAGGGAAAACGTGGAGGTGTTTGGTCGCTTCTCTACTGGAATGAACTGGGCTAAGCTAAGTGCTAACAAAGTTTTGCCGCAAGACAACAATTTAGTGCATGCACTAAGACGAGAGAGGCATGTATCAATTCGTCTTAGTTAAGGGAGTAACATAGTTTAATATGAAAAACTGTGGAGTATCCCTTTAAGAAGCATTTTAGAGAGCACAGTCACATCTACATCTCCTTCGGAATCCTCAGACCATTGAAGTAGAATTTATCAGCTGCATTCTGATACCCAAACTTCACACTGAGGAGCCGTGGTGGGAAATTCAATAGATCCATTGTCCACACTTAAGCAAGCTGGTGCAAAATGATAATAATAATATATAAACCCAGCAAGCAATTTTGCATTTAAAAGACGTCTAATACCTGTCCTGTTGTCAGACAGGCCTGATGTCTAGGCTTAAACAAGGCAAATTATGGGCTGTTAGTGAAAATTTAATAGACTTCTAAACCATAGCCCAAGAATAGACTAGTCAGGAATGACACCAAACATCTTGTAATCACTGTTGACTTTGCTTACATGATGCAATATCATTCATCTTCCAAGTTATTTTTGACATGTAACTAAATTCAAGGTTATTTTGTCTAGAAGTGTGCTACTCGTAGCTATATCGGGTCTATAGTTAACCTAGACGGTGAAATGATGTACTCTATTAGTAAGAGTAAGGGTGTAACCAAATTTGCCCATCCCTCTCTGTCCATCATCATGGCCCCCTAATCATCCGCATATATTGGCTTCAACACTCTGTCTCCTCTCCACCAATAAACTGGTATTTGGTGGCTTTTCTGGTGCAATATATAGCCCAGATGCCAGCCCAAACCCCGCCCACAACATTTTTTGAAACGTAACTGTCAACTTTCAGAAGTTGTAGCGCTGCTTTCTTTTCCCTGAAATAATGAGAAACAGATATGTTGGTCATATATTTTTCTTTTTTTTAAAAAAATATGTTTTAATAGAATTTAAATTGATTTTAGAATCTTTATATCTGATGAGATCCTCCAACGTCCGTCTTGTCGTTTTCGTTATCTTATCGATCCATATCATTGCGGTCTTCCTCTGCACCTTGTACCCTCAGATTGTGATATCCTTTTCCTGTGATGTTTCCCTTTGAACCATGTGACCAAAGTATGACAAACTAAGTTTAATAATTTGTGCTTCGATTGGCATTTCCGTTTGATTTCCTCTATGATTGACTTATTAGTCCATCTCGCTGTCCATGGCTCACGAAGGAATCTTCTCCAGCACCATATTTCGAATGAGTCAATCCTTCGATCTTACTTGCGAACCGTAGGTGACAACCGAGAAAATGAGGGTCTTTGATTAGGCACTAATTGTCCAAACACAGTTTGTTCTTTATATTTTGGTGTGTAACTAGAAGTATAACAAAATACAGTAAACTGTAAAACCATTTGTGCTATGAATGTGTGTGTTGCTACAAAATCCAGCTGACACCGAAAGCAAAAATGGCTAATAATGGCCACAGCTGCTCTTACATTAAAAATAACGTGAATATCAATATCAAAATCCCCTGCAGAATACCGTAGTAGTTTGCACAGGAAAGCAAAATGTAAAAATCTAGTTTATATTCTGCATTGAGCAAGTGTTTTTCGTTTGCGACGAGTAACAGACACTGAAGAGAGTTTGCGCTCTCTGGCATTTGATGAATATGATGAAGCCATTCAGAGGATTGTTCATTATCACAGTGCAACTGGATAAGAGCAGCGAGGTGCAAAGCACATCAGCTCAATTACAGCAGAGACCGCGACTCAGACAGACACCAACACATGGCAAGGCTTCCCGAGGTAGTTTCGTTCTCTTCTGAAAACTGAGAAAAGCTATTGAACATTCTGTCCCAAGAGGAAGGCAGGACACATAAAATGAAGATTTTTTTCTCTCCGTTCATACTCTAACTTGGCTTAACAAGCTCTGGCTTTAGTTCTAAAAGAGAAAGTGCCAAACAAGCCCCACATGTTTAATGTGGACCTTCTGACCTTTACTTATTTCTTTGGTGTGCTTTTTTTCTGAGATATATCCGAAAAGCCAATTACCACATCTTCACAATGCAGTGTGTTAGAGCCGGATACATCAGCACGGCCAATAAAGGCTGACCGCTAAAAAACCTTCACAAACCACTGGGGAGGAATGCATTAAGGGGGAGAGGTCTGAATGGACAGGTCAGGAAGTGAGGAAGCGAAATGGAATCAAATAGGGGAATTGCAAGAAAGAAAAACAGAAGGGGACCCTTATAAAACAAAGTACTATGGTGGTGCTAGTGATGCTATCACATGGTAGTTCAATGTTGATTTAATCCTTGCGAATCAGAGATAGTCCTGCACAGAGGGATTTTGAGCCATTCCTCTTCCAGAACAGTGGGCAGGTCACTATCTGATGCTGGTGGAGGAAAATGGTTTCTGACTTGCTCCTCCAAAATTCCCCAAAGTGGCTCTAAAATATTTAGATCTGGTGACTGTGCAAGCCATGAGCAATGTTCACTTTCATGTTCTTCAAACTATTCTGTCACAAGTCTTGCTGTGTGTATTGGTATTCTAAAATGCTGAATTTGGCATCACAACACAATATTCAATATGAAAAAACAAATATAATATACATTTTTAAAATGACATTCAACAGTGTTACTAAATTATGTTTAAAGCCTAATTTTTTAAATGAACTATTGATACTGATTTTTACTGTAAAGCTGCTTTGAAGAAAGTAAATGAAGTATGGTATAAAATTGCTATATAAATAAAATATTGGCTGATATATAATAAATATTAAATGATTAATTAGTGATAAGGTGTATACACATATATATTTGAGTTAAAATGCAATCATTTTTTAACAAACAATTAATTTGTTTGTTATGGCTTTTAAACATACGTTTTCGTCTGTTTTGAACTTACTGTATTTATGATCCTTATTAGGAAATAAGTATGTGGTAATATGAGCATATTTCTCTAAAAAAGAGAATTATTCGCTACACCTTCAAAAGCTCTTGGTGCGACTGCAACACATGATGCTATTTTGGGCTCTGTGGATCATTCCAGCAGGGTAGGAGGCTATAGGCTCATGTGGTTTTAGGCATAAGGAGGGCCGCTCTTACCCCATACACGTGCTTGGCTCCGGCCTTGGCAGCAAACATGGAGAGGATGCCAGTACCACTCCCCACGTCCAGCACGATCTTGTCCTTGAAGATGTGTTTGTTATGGTACATCGAGTTTCTGTATGTCATCGTCCTCACTTCATCCTTTAGCATTTCCTGTACATCCATGCATGCAAAAAAAAACAAACTTTTTACTACTTTCCAACATGATTGTGTTTCAAATGCTGGTGAGCTGACTTCCTAGACAACGTTTGAAAACGTTTCTTTAACAGAAAAGTATATCATGAAAAATCATGGTTGTTTGGGCATGGTACCATGGTTTATTGTTCCATTGTTTGTGTGCCATTTAAATACAATGGTATATTGATATGGTAATCACTGGACATGGAAATATTTTTTTTGATTTGATGCAACATTTCACCTTGTAACAGCATTTTTTTTTTTTTTTAGAAAGGGCATGGGGCCATGATTCTCACCCAGATATGAAACACATAAAGGATTTTTAGGAACCCCATACTAATACTGTGTTTGACCCCCTTTTGCCTTCAGAACTGCCTTAATTCTATGTGGCATTGATTCAACAAGGTTCTGAAAGCATTCTTTAGAAATGTTGGCCCATATTGATAGAATAGCATCTTGCAGTTGATGGAGATTTGTGGGATGCACATCCAGGGTACGAAGCTCCCGTCCCACCACATCCACAACACAGTCATCAGTTGAGCTCTGATGACCGTGTGGGCCATTTTAGTACAGTGAACTCATTGTTATGTTCAAGAAACCAATTTGAAATGATTCAAGCTTTGTGACATGGTGAATTATCCTGCTGGAAGTAGCCATCAGAGGATGGGTACATGGTGGCCATAAAGGAATGGACATGGTCAGACACAATGCTCGGGTAGGCCGTGGCATTTAAATGATGCCCAATTGGCACTAAGGGGCTAAAGTGTGCCAAGAAAACATCCCCCACACCATTACACCACCACCAGCCTGCACAGTGGTAACAAGGCATGAGACATCCATGTTCTCATTCTGTTTACTCCAAATTCTGACTCTACCATCTGAATGTCTCAACAGAAATTGAGACTCATCAGACCTGGAAACATTTTTTCCAGTCTTCAACTGTCCAATTTTGGTGAGCTCTTGCAAATTGTAGCCTCTTTTTCCTATTTGTAGTGGAGATGAGTGGTACCCAGTGGGGTCTTCTGCTGTTGTAGCCCATCCTCCTCAAGGTTGTGCGTGTTGTGGCTTCACAAATGCTTTGCTGCATATCTCGGTTGTAACGAGTGCAATCAAAGTTGCTTTTCTATCAGCTTGAATCAGCCCATTCTCCTCTGACCTCTAGCATCAACAAGGCATTTTCGCCCACAGGACTGCTGCATACTGGATGTTTTTCCCTTTTCACACCATTCTTTGTAAACCCTAGAAATGGTTGTGCGTGAAGATACCAGTAACTGTGCAGATTGTGAAATACTCAGACCAGCCCATTTGGCACCATCAACCATGCCACGCTCAAAATGCTTAAATCACCTTTCTTTCCCATTCTGACATTCAGTTTGGAGTTCAGGAGATTCTCCTGACCAGGGCCACACCCCTAAATGCATTGAAGCAACTGCCATGTGATTGGTTGATTAGATAAGTGCATTAATGAGAAATTGAACAGGTGTTCCTATATATATATATATATATATATATATATATATATATATATATATATATATATTAGGGCTGTGCAAAAGTTAATTGCGATTAATCGCATCCAAAATAAAAGTCTGTGTTTACATAATATAATTGTGTGTGCTGTATATAATTATTTTGTATATATAAATACCTATGCATGCATGTTTAAATTTAAGAATTATTTGCGCTTAAATTCTGTATATGTATATAAATACATAATATATATTAAATAAATATAAATATTTTATATATGAATAACACATTTTCTTAAAAATATACATGCATGTGTGTGTATTTATATATACAAAATAATTATATACAGCACACACAAATATATTATGTAAACACAGACTTTTATTTTGGATGCGATTAATCGCAATTAATTTTTGCACAGCCCTAATATATATATATATATATATATATATATATATCAGGTAAAGGGCATTTTAGTATATTTCTAAAAATGTGCCCTTCCGATCATGGCACGTGTCTTTTTGTTGTGAAATCTTTACTGATTTTTAGTAAACATAAGAATAACTTTTATGTTGTTAGTAATCAATAGAAATTAAATACAGTAATCTGCCAATAGATAGATGACAATTTTGGCAATTGTGCGTTTGAAATTGCCTACAAGAACAAAGCATCATGGTATTGTCTTGTTTTTTTAGACATTTTTTTTAAGTACTTTGGAGTAACATAAAACAATGGTATATTAATACATACTCATTCACTACCACGGTTATTATTCAGCTGTATTGTAAAAACATAAAATGAGACGTGGATCTCTGACAACCTGTGAAAGCGTACAAAACTTGCTGTCACCATTACAGCAAGTCTCCTCAGATCTATGCAGCTTTTTTGGTGTATGCCTCTGTCACACTTAGACGAGAGAAGGGGAAAAAAGATCTGACCTATATACTAAAAATGAGTCTGAAAAAAATTAATCTTGCAGGTCTCGCCTGAACCTCCCGTTCCTATAATTCAATGACACCCCCACCCTGTCCCTCTCTCCTGCTCCATTTCTCAGCATACTCTGCATTATATATAACTCCCAGCATAAATCAACATGACTGATGTTGATTACCATGAGTACTTATATCCTACAGTACATCATACGTCTAAGCCTGTTAAATGCAAGTATACACTGCTCTGATGTGCTCATACCTCATGAATACCGAAGTGTGCATACGAGTCAAAATAGTAATCCCTGGAGGTCATCTCATCGGGGTTGAGAAACTTGGCCATCTTTCCTCTGCCGGGGCAGCTGGGTAAGCTGGCGGAGTGAGGGGTGTGAGGCGCGAGGGATGGGTGTGTAGGCCGCTGGGCATGATGGACCGATGACACTGGTTTGGGCAGAGGAGAAGGCTGGACCGACTGGGATGGGGCGGCACTTAAGGGCTGTTGCTAAAACGGGGAGAACAGAAGAAATTCTCATCATGGTAATGTGATAAAATGAGGGTATACAGTGGCACCAAAAAGAATTTTGACACTTTAACCATCCTTAAAAATGTTTGAATGTTGAACTAAATTATCAAACTAAGAAATATGGACACAAAATGCAAAAAATACAAATAAACGCTAAAACAATAGATGTACTGCAAAAATTAAGACAAATGTGTTTGGACACCTGGTTATCAAATATCTGCAGGGACATCTGTGTAAACTTGAGGAACACTTTGAAAAGGTTTAATGTGATTTTTTTGTAAATATGACATTTGGTTTGATATGTTTCTATTGCAATAACATTTGATCAGATAAGTGCCGAAATATTTAATGGAGTGACTGTATAATTTAAATGTAAGGTATTTATAGATTATTTGTTATATTATGTTTATTTATTGTATTTTTTTTGTGACGATTTTATAATGTTTTAATAAATGTATTTTGATAAATAACATGGATTTTAATTGATGTGCTTAATTAAAATAAAGTCACAATATAAAAACAAATCCCTAAACCAGGATCTTTAATATATATGAAGAGTTCAGATGCAAAAGCCTCTAAGTGCCATTTGAAATTTTCCTCTAAAATGATCATTTTTATCAAGCTTGTATATCTAAGTTCAGTAATTTCACTTAAATGGCAATGAAGATTACCTATTAATTGTCATTTAAGTGAAATTACTGAACTTAAATATACAACTTTGATAAAAATGGTCATTTTAGAAGAAAATTTCAAATGGCATTTAGAGGCTTTTGCATCTGAACTCTTCATATATATATATATATATATATATATATATATATATATATATATATATATATATATATATATATATATATACAGTGTTGTGCAAGTTACTTCCAAACTGTAATACATTAGGTATTACTTGTTACTGTTATTTAAAAGTAATTCATTACCTTACAATATTACTGTCTCAGAATTGTAATGCGTTACATTACTCATGTATTACTTTTGAGTTAATTTCACCAAAATAACTAAGTAGAACTTAACTTTGGGGCTGTAACGATATGCAATAAGAAACCGAAATCGCGATTCGCCACACGACTCAAATTCACGAACCTACAGAATCGCGACACACCTCTTCCAACTCCAGCGTTATTCTCCTTACCGTCCAGATCCAATGCTGCCTTATCTTTAAATTAGGCTATTAGTATTATTTGAAGTTAACATTATAAAATACGTAGACCTACACCACAAAACTAGTTGAGGATAAATTATTTAAAATTGGGTAAGTCCAGCATTATGGACATGACATTTGCAGTCAAAACTTGAAATAAAACTTCTCAGAAAATACATGTATTGAAACGTATATAGGCTACTTCCTTAAAGGACTCCAGACATTAGACAAATATCAGTCTTTGTTTTATTTTTAATATTAGGGAAAAGACACACATTCATGCGTGACAAAAAAATAGGAGGCAAAATATATTTTTTGTAATTCTGTTAATTACACTGCGCAAATCGGATGAGGAAGGGTTGGCTCTCCAGTCTCCATAGAACTTAAAATATTCATTTTATTTTAGTTTTCGTGTTCGCATTTATGAGGAAAAACAATGTTACAGACGTGACCGCTCTGAACTGGCACTAAAAGACTGCTTTAAAACTTTCACATAGTCTGTTGCCTTTAAGACGTAAAAGCAGACAATACACTGTAATACAACTGTAATACAAGCCTCACTAAACATGTAACGAGTAAAATATTACTGAAAATTGATTAGTAATGCCTTACACTACTGCGTTACAGCAAAAAGTAATATGTTACTGTAATGTATTACTTTTGTAATGCGTTACTCCCAATACTGTATATATATATATATATATATATATATATATATATATATATATATATATATATATATATATATATATATATATATATATTTGTAAAAAAGAATTAAAGGTTGGGACACCACAGCTCCAAAAATATAAAAAATATTTATTTCATGTTCTAACAATATGACGTTTCGAGCCCAGTAGCTATTCATCAGACAATGAAGACATACACTGATAAGCGCTTAAATACACCACAGAACTACATCACATAATCAAATTTATTTTGTGGTTGAGCACTCTCATTGAGTTTTTGCCCATTACATGCACACACTTTGTATTGAAACTTTGGTAACACTTTACAATAAGGTTCATTAGTTAACTACATTAGTTAACATTAACAAAGATTAACAAATGCTGAAGAAGTATTGTTTATTCTTAGTTAATGTTAATTTCAACATTTACTAATACTTCATTAAAATCTTGTTAACATTAGTTAATGCACTGTGAACTAACATGAACTAACATGAACAGCTGTATTTGTATTAACTAACGTTAACAAAGATTAACAAAAACAGTAACAAATGTATTGCTCATGGTTAGTTCATGTTAGTTAATACATTAACAAATGTTTAATAAATGAACCTTATTGTAAAGTGTCACCGAAACTTTGTTTTTGTCACATTCAGACTTGACTTGATAATCCAATCAAAGATTCTTGATGCAGAATTATGATAACCTCGCATTCAATAAACACCTGAAACAATACAGATAAACACGAAACTTCAACACAAGGCCACGAACAGAAGAACAGTGTCTTCAGGTGCCCCAAAACGCCATTGCCATGTAAACGAATGGCCAAAATGCATAAAACGCAAAACGGTGTCGTGTAAACAGCCCCTAAGATTTCCGACACACACAGACCAAAACTGGGAGAGTTTTGTTATGGGGTGAAATATGACCTTGACATTAATTGATGACATTGAAAAAAGCTAAATGAACAGTGACAATTCAGTGCTGTTTAAAAAATAGTCCTGTTCAAGAATATCAAGCACTTGTCTGTCACATTTCTGAGACCTGGCAGAGGTGGATTGTGCCTTAAGAGCAAAGGGAGTGGAGGACAGTTAGACTGCCGTGGAAAGGACTAAAGACAAGTATTACATATGGTGAGGCTCTCTGGCTCTGATTAGATCTTCTACTTCCTGCAGAGTAGCTTGGCCCTTCCTCAAAGGGAACCATCATCCCACATTACTGACAACAGACGGGTATAAATGGGCCATTTGAGCCACTGAAAGCTTTGACATGCACACACATATATAATATATAAATTGTTATGTATAATTTCTAATGTTATTGAAAATTAAGTTATAAAATATTATTTAATGTCATATATATATATATATATATATATGTGTGTGTGTGTGTGTGTATGTATGCATTTTATGTATGTATGTATGAAGACTTCAGATGCAAAAGCCTCCATCTCAGCATCTCCATCTCTAAAAGTCCATCAAATTTTTTGTTTAATGTTGAAACTTTCTCATATATATATATATATATATATATATATATATATATATATATAATGAAATACAACATAATACATACAAAAATTTATTGTATAACATTTTAATTCAATTAAAAAGTGTAATTAAGAACTTTTCTGAATTAAGAACGTTTCTTTAAATGAAGCAACTAAGAAAATTTGGGGTCCAGGCCAGTGCCCCCTGTCTCTGTAAAGGTTGAAAACCTCTGATCTAGAACATTTCTGTACTTTAAAGAAGCACACAACTCATAATGTTTAGAGCTAATATCCTATAATGTTTTCTCATATAATTCTCATGTTTTGCAATTTTGTGATAGTGAAGATATGTCTTCGTTGGCATACGTGGTCAGATCGGTATGTGTGTGTGCAGGCTTTTAGCCCAGGGGATTTAAAATAATGAGTGTCAGCAGAGGGGAAGAGCAGCTGTATCAAGAGACATAAAGGTGTTCGGATCTATTAGAAAGACTGGAGAGGGGAACACATGTCCTTGCCCCTCCAGTCAGCCAACAAATCTCATTTCACATTCTAATTTTAACCTCAACAAATAGCACATTTCGCCAACATTCCACCTTTGAACCATGCTCTTGAGAACTGTAATAGTTTTCTTTCGTGACATAACTGGATTGATGTGTGTAAAGGGAAAATAGTTGCTCTTGTGATCCTTTCACAAATAGAACTGCCATAGTTTTTGTCTGCTGTTAGTTTATGTCAGGGAACAACCTAAGAGTTGCTTTGCATTGCATTTCTAAATCATTAATGTATTCAGAACAGCTCTTATGTTGCAGATTTATGGACAGCCCTCTCTGCTTTGGCTGGGCACAATGTAAAAAGGCTGAAACTGCTAGAGTGCCTTTCAGAGCTAAGTGGTGTATTCTCAAGGAAGAGGCATAACTGTAAGCTTTATATTTTTGAAACCCACTGCTGACCTTGAGGAGCACAACAATATCTCTATTGAAAAGGCTGTAAAACCACACAAAATACTGCATTCAGGTTCATAGTCATTCAAGAACATCCAGATGCCAATAAAAGTATGCACTTTTTTAAAAATTAATGTTCCAAAAAAGTGTTTTTGCAGCACTGTCATAGAGGAACCATTTTGGGTTTCCCAACGAACCTCTCAGTGAAGTTCTTAAAATAAGAATTTTTCTATATTCCGAAGAACCTATATCACTATAAAGTACATTTTGTGCAAAGAAAAGATTCCATGGATGTTAAAAGTTCTTTATGGAACCATAGAATTCAATTTTTTTAGTGTAGTTTCACCCAAAAATGAAAATTCTGTCTTTTTCTCACTCTCATTGATTCCAAGTATTATTATTTTTTCTTTTGTGGAAAATGGTCTGAGTTTTTCTTTTCTTTTTTTTTTTCTTTTTTGATTGTTCAGTACAAATTCCAATGTTCAATGTCGTTTTGAACCCATTTGACTTTCATTGCGAATAAAAACACATTCTTTTCTTCAAAATTCTGAATATTTTGAATTCAAAATTCTGAATATTTTGAATTCTTCAAAATATCTTTTGTGTGGTCTGTACTATACAAAAAAAAAATGTCATACAGGATTGGAATGACATGAGGGAAAGAAAATAAAGACAGAACTATAATTTGTTTAGAAAACTTTTCTTTTAAAAGTCTACCTTACACTAAACACACCACTTCTATCTACTCTCTGTGGAGCCCTATTTGACTAAGAGTCCTAGTGCAGAGCAGTCTACAGACTTTGCTATTTTGGGAGAGGTTTCAGAGGTCAGGCAGCATCTATCAGATGGTTTTAAAGATCCCTTGACATTATACGGTCGCCTACTGCTGCGCTGAACTTTGCGAGGAACTTTTAACAAAAGCTTCGCCCCCTTTCTTCATCCTTTAAAGAACATGGATTAGATTTCATGCTTCCATGACTATGTCAATACATTCCAGCTGGCTAATCCCTCATTTAAAATTGCATTAAGTTCAAGGCCACTAATGAAACTGGAATTCATCAAAGCGTTTTGCTCAATGGCAGCACTGGATTGCAACCTCAGTATTGTAATGTGTAGAATAGATGAACACGCATGTATCTAATCCAGAGTAGTCTTAAAGTAACAAGGAGAATATGAAAACCAACAAGGAAAGTACACATTAACATAAACAAGACTGAACAAAAACTAAGAGGAAATCAAAGCGAGGTAATCAAATCAAGGTAATCAACTGGAAACAGGTGCATGATAAATCAGAAACTTTGGAAACTAATATCACATGCAAAACAGGAACAGGGAAAGTAAAACCAAAACCTGATGAGTCAGACATTAACTGCCCTCCACTAAAACTCTGGCTATATGCTGTAATAGGACACTCAAGTAAGTGTTCACAGGAGTGTGCCCAGGGCCAATTTTGATTTTAAGATGTTAAGATGTTGTGTCTTCCTTTATGACAACACAAAGTTATTCCAAAGCTGTGATACAATCGTTTCCAAGCTTGCAATATCTCAGTATTTCAGTAATAATAAGGTTTTGGGTCAATTAAAAAAGTGCAACTATGTCGTTTTCACCAAAGTCAATCCATCTTAATTAAATAAGGGCATTAATAAGTTTGGAACACTGGGCAACATTCAGGTAAGGTTCAACTAATGAACCAATTTACAGTTTAAACGTATATGCACATTGTTCTAGAAGGGTGGCTTTATCACTTACATTTTGCACTGCATACTGAATCTGGTCTTCCAATTTCAGTACAGAAGTTCACAAGTTCACACTCACATAAATAGAGTGGATAAGATTAAATGTGTATTTGGCGTGCTGTCCGGTGGGAGGGCTCCGAGCTGAGTTTGGCCTGAAGCCATAGTACTCCCCCTTATGTAAGTGTTTAGGGCTTGTGGAGAATGGGTGGTGGAGGGATGCTGCTAAACTATCAATGAAGTGAGGTGAGATTACTGAATCTATATCATTGATTGCTGAGTGCTCTCCACTCCTGTTAATTAACTGAACATGCTACTCCCGAACTTTGTTAATAAAACATTATATGTTTTTCGACAGTTTTAGACTGTCCCCAACACACCTTCACAGCACACCTCAAACTAAACTCCTCAAGACTCAACGAGCAGCTGACTTCTCCAACTGATGGAAAAGACGCAACAGGGCACAGTCTGCACACATCGCGACGCGCGTTTCTCTAAATGGGAGCGGGAATTCACCGCATCCCATTTAGAGAGACGCACTCGCATAGCACTTGAGGGAGTTCACACAAAATCCCCGACCTCACACTAAATGTCAGACCCTGTAGATAGGCTAGCAAGATCATTTAGTGAGCATATGTTAAATAGCTAGCATAGCCTATTAGAGGAAGAAGCTGCTATCTCGATTGAATTGATGCTTGAAGCATCCACAGTAGCCACTAATGAAACTGATTTGAAGACAGTCACGAGACCGATTGATGAATAAAAAAAATAAATAAAATAAAACAAGCATGAAATGAGTATTTACCACAAACGGAAGGAAAATAGCGGAGTATAGGCCGCCTCCCCATAGCCTACTTAAAATGTATACTCAAGTAAAAGTAAAATTGCACAATTAAACTACTCAAAAAAGTACAGTTCCTCATAAAATAAAAAAATAAACGTAGCTAATTACAGTAACGTGAGTAGCCTATTTGTAATTCGTTACTTTACACAGCTGATGGGCATTGGAAAAAATTGGCTACTATGGAAATCAATGATGCCCATCAACATTCTTCAAAATATGTTATTTTGTGTTCAGCAGATGAAAGAAACTCATACGTTTGGAACAACATGATGGCAGAATAAACTATCCCGTATAGTTATTTCCAATTAGCTATATTAGCTGCGCTCCTCGACGCAGGCAGCACCAAGGACAGCGACCAGACTCTAGGGCACAAGGAGCTTTGCTCAAGACACTAATTACGAATCAATCACTAATTAGTCATTAGCTTATGCTTTATGTGTCTCATAGACAGTAGTCTACGCTTAGAGCAACAGGAGCAGACTTGTGGAAAAATGTCTTTCTAAATGGATTGCAGAATTTGCACAACGGCTAACATGTAGGCTAGTTAAGTTAACCTGCCCAGATCTTTAACCATTTGTCCACCACAAAGCGGCGTTTTATTAGCAACCCGGACAGACTAGGCCTATTGTAATCACTGCAATAGACATTCTTTGCAAACAATAGACGTTCTCTCCCAATTTCGCACGTGGCTGTATTTAAAAAATCGTGTAGGCGTTCAACAGCGTTTTCAAGTATCAATAGTCATAGCCAAGTTATAGGCAACATCGTAGACTACCCAGATAGCAACAAAGTCTGGGCCGAGTCTGGCTTACATTAGGCACGTCTGGCTTAATTCTGGCACTGTTTTTTTTTTCACACTACTTCAGACGCAGAATAAACGCTTTTTGCGAATGATGAAACCGTTAATGATGGTAACCGTTGCAACTCTGACTCCCGTTATGAAAAAAACAAAAAAACAAAAAAACAAAAACAACCACACAAATAGGCTAATCTCAATATTTAGCACATTAGGTTTACAATTCTGGTTTAAATAAATAAATAAATATATATATATATATATATATATATATATATATATATATATATATATATATATATATATATATATATATATATATATATATCCTAACAAAGTTACCTGCGAACTGTTCAAGTGATGGCAAAAGACAGTTTGTGTTGCGCGAGACATGATCCGCGAAATAAACAAAAGTTCGGTTACACACGTTATTCGCACACACAGGTATAGCCTACACACTCAAAACCTCGAACCCAAGGTTGCTTTTAAATGTACGTTTTGATCTATTGGGGCTTCATGACTGAAATGAATAACAATTGTCTCGTATTTGATCTGTTAATCCACATCGCTTACCTCAGTGCTCTCCGTATCCGCCATTTTTCTCCTAAGGAGCAAACACCGGGAGGAGTGTTTAATTCCCATAAGAGCCAGCGGGATCTGCTCCGGATCTTGCGATAAATAAATGATAAAAACCTCTTCAAAGTCTTTCCCGCAGCCGTTTGCGTAATAACCTCAAACAAATCACAGAATAAATTCGAATCACGTTCCAGAAGATAAACGAGCCCTAAAACTTGTTGAAAGCCCTCCTAAATCCATAGTGTAAAAGTTACCTACAGCAGTGGTTCCCATGGGAGCGCATGCATGGCGAACTCTCCATATCGTGCGAAAAATATTACGTAGCCTATTAAGAGGCTCCCCATCCTTCCATGGCTTGAGGAATTTGAGATCAGCTGGGCAGTAAAAGTGTTAATCATTCACGTCTCCATCCTTTGGATCTGGAATAAAGTCCCCAAGTAACCCTTTAAATATGTTATTTCCCTTGTGTGAAAATCGCTCTCTTTATTATAGGCTGTTTCAGTGAGGCGAGAAAAATGCTTTCTGCTGCTCTGAAATCGTTCGTCGGTCACTGAAGAGATTCTCTCACGTATAAAAGTGACTCAAAGACGTTGCTCAACGCTCCAAATCGCATCTTTGAAGATTTTCCGAAATAGGCAACGTTTAAAGTTCCCCTTATGAGATGCTGAAGGATCTTTAAAGACGAATCAGTTGGATTCCTTTAAATGGAGCAGTGGGAGTCATTGAGGTCTGTGTTCACCCCGTCTCCATCCTCTGACCGGCTGAGTCAAATGATTCACGAGCTGAGCAGGTCCCAGTGCTGCTGTAATACTGAAGCTCTCCTTAAATTAATACTGTAATACTGAAACTAATTCTTAAATTAGCGTTCTGGTTCGTTTTCACCTGCACTGAAAGGTTTATAGTAGGTTTATGTATACCAGGCAAAAAAGAAGACTTATTCTAAAGAATATTAAGCAGCACAACTGTTTCCAACATTAATAATAACTAATCAGCATATCAATGATTTCTGAACGATCACATGACACTGAAGACTGGAGTAACGGCTGAAAAAAAATCATCTTTGCATCACAAAAATTAATTATATATTAAACCATTATTTTAAATTGTAATGATATTTCACAATTACAGTTTTTTTTTTCAGTTTTGATCAAATGAATGTACACTGTAAAAATATTGCTGGTTTAACTTAAAAAAGTAACCTGGTTGCCTTAAAATTTTTAAGTTGAAATGGAAAAAGTAAGTTAATACAATGAAGGAGAATTATTTAAGCATCATAAACTCAAAATTACATGTTATCTGAACTAAATAAATTAGTTAAGTTGATTTGACAAATCATTACTGATCACGAAAAGATTTTTTTACAGTGTAGTTTTGATGGGCATAAGAGGCATCATTCAAACAGTAATGTTTCCAAACTTTTGAGCTGTACTGTATGATTAAAACCGTTATACATAAAGAAAAGATTAGCAATTTTAAAACATTTACAATCGCATAAGTTGAAATCTCCAGACACTTCTAGAAATATCTGTTTTACTTTATTGTTTATTTTACATTATTATTAAAATAAAATGTGGTTTGCACCTCCATCGAATAAATTTAGCTCCTTTATCAACTCTTTAGTGCTCTGCTTTAGTATCCTCAGATTTCTATCATATCTCTCTTGTTCCTTTGTAAAACCATGGCATATCATCTGTCGGGCTCATCTTTGAATCGTGTTGCCAGTGATGTTTAATGGAACTCCTGGTTCAAAGAACTAATGACAGCAGGGTGGATGTAACATTCGCTCTCTCTTTGTACTTCGCTGAAGAGCTGCTGTTTTCTGTGATGTTCTATGAATTACCTTTCCTGGCCTTATCAGATCACTCTCATCTTACAAAGCGCAGCAATTCAAGATATGGCTCTCTTTATTTCCTAGCCAATGGAAGAAGAAAAAAACGCAACAGAAAGGAATGATAATGGTAGTTTGCGTACTTCAACTGATATGCAGTACAGAATGATGTCTGTTTTAGTAGCATCATTGCACTCTATTTAATCATATTATTGTATTGGTTTTATTATGCAACATATTATATCTAAAACTTTTTTTTTTAATTCTGTTTATACCTTTAAGGAGAACTAAATGAAATTAAGGGGAATTTGTGTGGGTTTCATAATACAACTTCATAATACAAGTGAAATGAAAGTTACCTGAAATAATCTTTCTTTGCTTTTCTTTGCATTAAAAGACAGGGATCATGGCAACCAGTAATTTTCAGCAGAGCATGAGGGGATATTCTGCACTCTTCTGAGAGCTGTGGGAGTTGTGGTGCTAGCACAGGAGCATGGGCTTGTGGGTGTTTCAGGAAGAATAAGCCAAACAGGGCACCAAGTGGGTGGACAAGAGATCTGCCAGGTTTTTACGCAATCTCAGAGTTTATAGAAAAAATATATATATATAAAACTGCCTGCAGATCTGCTGGGTAAAGGAAAATCTAGAAGTACGTATATGCATTATGAATTTTTGGTTTCTGTGACTGTGTTGTTTCATGGTAACTCAAAGAGCATTGATTGATTATGTAGTTTTTGCTCATTTGTGAACCTGGGCCACAAAACGAGCCACATGGTTCAATTTTCAGATTTACTTATATACATAATCTGAAAGCTGAATAAATAAGGTTTCCATTGATGTATGGTTTGTTAGGATAGGATAACATTTGGCTGGTATAGACATATGCACCAGAGAAACGTGGGCGCCTTCATCTTTAGAATATTGGCCGTTTTTTCACTATGCCTTCTTGTCTGTACTTGTGGACTTGTGAAACGTCATCAGTCGCGGCCCAAGTAGGCTACTGTCCCAATACGCAAGTTTGCATTTTGGCGAGAACGGATAAAAATCCCGGATGTGTTCTTGGCACGCCCATTTTCCCGGGGATGCATCGGTTGGTAACTTGTGTGAACTTGACGGCAGAAATATCCCATCATTCATTTCGCCATTTGAGGAAGGAGCGGGATTTAGAGAGAGACAGGTCAATTTTAAATTAAATTTTACCTAAATATTAGTGGCGTTTTTTCCCGCCGTTAGCTAGTGATGTACAAACAACAGAAGCAGAATTAAAATGAGACAGGTGTTGCTTTGTTATTATGGATATACATTACATTGTAGTTTATGTAGTAATCCCTTAAGCTGAGGGTAGGCATGGGCGATAAAGCCTGGCTGTTATCGTCAGTAGGCCTAATTCTCGTTATGTTTGGGCACTGCAGACGGCATTTGTGCGATGGTAATGCAATACCAGCAAGAACACATCGTCTCAAACAAACTGTCAGCAGTGTTCTGTGCTCGTCACCTCGTGAGTTGTTCCAAGAACAACTAGCAAGAGCCTTCTTCCCAAGAACACAAGTACGTTCTTTGCATTCTTGGTTTTGAAAAACACCCATTGTCTTTGAACTTCCGTTTTTACGGTCGCTCTGTATATTTCTATGGCATCGCTGTCGAGGAGTAAGTATGGTGAAGTGGATATTATTGTAGAGTTAACAAAAGTTATCATGAGCATTGTAATGTTTATCATAAGCATTGTAAAGCAGTTGTCTTAACAAATGTCGACCTGGAATTTTTTTACGAGCATTCATAGCTATGCAAGATCGCTGTGAAAATACAGACCGGAATTCAAAAGACAACGAGCGCAACGCTGAAAAGGGGCGGGGCTAAATAAGGTCTATACAACTATTTGAAAACCTGGAATTTGAGGGTTTCAAAAAAATCTAAACATTGCCTTTAAGTGATTTATGTTCACAGTTGTTCTGCATTCACTCACAAAAATAAATGTTTTAAATATTTACATTACATGATCTTTAAGTAAAGCTGCAGTCCAGCGATATTACTCTTTGTCGCCATCTCTGTTCGAAATCTGCAATTGCAGTCATTTGCGGAATTATTAACTGTACGTGAGTTGTACTGAACAAGTAAGAAACATCCACTTTTGTTCTAGTTCGACATTGCAGTAAATCGCGCTGATTAAATTTAATAATCGCTTATATGTTATCATATCACAAAACTGTGCAAATTATAATTTGTTCTCAAATTGTTAATGTTAACAAGTAAGCAAGCATTGCGTGACTACATGTAATGTCCTTCAGGCATGTTTTCCCATCGCCCGGTTGCAGTCTCTTTTTTTCTGTAGCCACTCCGAATTCCGAATAAAGTCTTTTGCATTTTAAAGTTTGAACCTTTCTGGATCCGTATCAAATTGACAAGTTTAATTATATCAAGTGCTGTGAGAAAAGGCTATAAATCTCCACCTCCAACACCCTCCTTTATGTGTACAGATGTGACGCAAAGACATGCTTGAATCTCCCGCGGAAATCCACCATTACCACTGGAGTTAAAAGTATTAATTCAAGCTTACCGCTTTGAATTGAGCTGTAGCAAGCCGATAGTTTTGAACACTGGCTGGTTATGTATTTTCAAATATGTATTTTGGACAATTTTTAACTCAAACAAAAGCTATGGACTGCAGCTTTAAATATCCTAATAATCTTTGCATAAAACAAAAATTGATCATTTTAACCCATACAATGAATTGTTGGATATTGCCACAAATATACCCATGCTTGTGACTGATTTTGTGATCCAGGGTCACATTTGTGGGTATTGTGTCGTGGAAATCCGGGTTTATGAACTTGGTTCATTGGGTTCATCTCACACTCACTTCTCACGATCGCCCCCTAGTGTTTTGTCGGTGCATCCACAAATTGCTGCTGATGAAATTTCTCATTACAAAAAGTAAAACGATTTTTTGATAATATACTATAATACCCTAATATTCAATACATATTTTTAAAAGATTTAAAACAGATATTAAATTAAATTATATTACTAAAGAAGATTATTGTATAATACATTTTATAGTCATTTAAATTATAACTATAGATATGTTATAGTTTGTGACAACATATTTGATTCTCTATGAGCATCACTTTATGAATATACCAAAATAGGCATATCAATATTTACCAGTGGTGATAATCACACCCAGTTGTGACACCTGCTAACCCACAATTGAGCCATCACGCCGAGCCCAAGCCAGGAGAGCTCTTGTAATTGGATGATTGGCGGGTAAATGTGGCATGTGTGAAAGCTCATTAAGCTTGTTGCATGTGGCTATGAATCAAAGTTTCATAATATGCCACCATGGACCTCTTCTGATGTAAAGCATTTGAGACAAGAACCCAAAGTGTTTCTATTTAAAGAACGATGTAGAAAGGCTCTACCCTAGCTGTAGTAGTTTTGCCAGCACTGTTGGTTCTTTGGGATCACTAATGTGTTTGTTCTGACCTTTTACAAGACTATTGACAATACCTTAACGTTCTGGCTTTGCAGTGAGAGCATGTTTATGATGCCTCAAAATGCAGGCCGCTCACTGGGTTTATGAACAGAGCTGAGTCAGATAGGGAACGGTTAAAGAGGACATATTACAAAGTCTTGATATTTTTTTATTTTAATTTTTTTTAGGGGTCTTCTAGAATAGGACTTCATGGCTGATTGTTCAAAAAACACATTATCATTAACATAATTTACATTGTTGCAGCGCCTCTTTTCTCACTCTGTCAGTAACACTCTGTTTGGTTTGGAAGCCCCTCCTTCTGATTGGTCGACTGGACCAGTATGTTGTGATTGGTCATCCGCTTCGAGCGTGTTTCGGAAATGTCACTGCTCTTACCATGCCCATGAGTTTCAACTATGTAACTCAACCAGGCCTTGGTCGGGAAAAAAGGAATATTGTGATGATGTGTATTTACATTCCCAGAAGAAATCTCAAGACTACAATCGAGGTATTTCAGAGAGTTTAGAAACAGTGCTTACTGATAGAGTATAACTCCATTTGGAGAGGATTTTGTGCTTCATAACTTTGAAGACCATTTTCATGCTCAACCAGCAACATTATAATCTAAAAAAAAAAGATGAAATTGAAAAAAGGATAAAACACCCTCCAATTTGAATAAATTCTCTCTGAATTAGTTTTTAAAAAAAACGTGCTTATGGAATATTCTGTATTTTGACGAATCTAGTCCATGCATCGCAATAAACAAGAACATTTACATATTTTTCACAGTGTCAGCAAGGTTGCTGTGACACTTAATTAGTGAGTAAAATAAAGTTCTGAGTTGCAGCAGTTTTTTTCTGGAAGTTTTTTTTTGGATCTTCTGCGCTTTTTCATGATGTGTCTGAACAGTAACCATCACAGAACTCAAACAACAGCTCATTAGCAATTGTTAATAAAGTGTAATATCTGGTACTTTTGAGGAACGCCATTACACAATAGGGCAAGCTGCTCTTGTTTGCAGTAAATGAGAAGTGTTGCACTTGCACATTAACACCCTCTGTGCTTTTATCATGCGGATGTTGAAGTGTTTGAAATGGTTTATCTATTTCTTTGACAATCAGACAGTGCCTCACAGAGTAAATACATAACTTAAAAGCATTTGAGCCTTTGTTTTCAACATGGCACGTCATGACAAATGCATCAGTGTGATCAGAAATGGGACTTTTCCTCAAGACTTTGCATCACGGTGCACACAGGCACACCCACTCAGGAGGATGATTGTCGCTTAAAGTCTTGGCAGAGTGGATGGCATCCATTTGCTCCATGACCTATGCCCAACTGTGACTTTGAAAACTATCATTGGCTCTCCGTTTCCAGCATATATTTAATCTGGCAGCACAGAGCAAGGAGCCTCTTTGACACTGACTAATCCCTGCAGGAGGAGACAGATAGACCAGCTGAGTATGTGTGATGCAAAGGCCGTCTGGTCTATTTTCCACACAGAGACATGTGCTCTTTTCCAAAGCTAGTGAGCTGCCAGCATTTTAAAGCATAAGCACATCCTCGATGCGAAAGGCGAAAGCCTTCCAAAAGGTGTTTACCTTCTAAGATTGCCTCCTTTGGCCAAATTCTAAAGTACCAATTGCAAAGAACCCTATGGCAATCCCAGAATGTATTGCGACAATCTCAGAAAAAAAATACAAGATCGTAGAGTAGACGATGCAAGAGAAATATTTAAATTCATTAAAGGACAAAAAGTATAAGTTACAAAAAATACATTAAAATTGATTATTAATTATAATAAGTTACATAATTTTAATTATACAGTATAATACATTTATTATGTACCAGTATTTATATTGTTTCGATTTTGTATGTTATTTTTAAAAAGTCACATGCTTGTTGAATCTATTCGTATGAATGTCCTGCCGAGATTCCTCTATTTCAGATGTTACCTATAGAAATCCAAAATCCATTTTTGATTTGCTCAATAAAAATATTTTCTTAATTTATTTAGCAAGGAAAACGGTTAAGAATGAAACTTAAAATAATGCAATCTCCTAAATCAAATCGCGGGCCAATCCCAAACTTTAGGTTTTACTTTTGGGCAGCTCAATTAAGTTTCATGGATGAGAGAAGACACATAAACCCAGCGGATCAATATTGAAAAGAGCCTCTGTTCCGTGCTCCTTAAAATAGTACCCTTTGCCAGTGTATCATTAAAACAATGTCTCCATGGGTGAATGGACCAAAATTACTTTCAAAATTTGGTGACCTATACAAAGATCATTTGGTTTGTCTAAGAAAATCTCATCTGCAGCAAGCATTGGCTATCTTAATGACTTTGCACCATCTTGTACAGACGTGGGTTTCAAAAAAGTGGTCAAAATATGGAGTTGATTATCTGATTCTGCACCAATTATTTCACAATGACACACTTAAATCATTTGAAGAAATAAGAAATTAAGTCACACTCCCAAGGTCTGAATTCATTAGATATTTACAACTGAGACATTTCCTTACAATGCATAGAAAGCCCTCAACAATAGAAGGTTATTTTGAAGAAATACAAATTAGACATGGAACAAGATTATTTCTAAAGGATATCTATTATAGCTGTACGAAATGGAACGGATCACATTTGATACGACTTCAGAAATTGTTTACTTAAAGAGGTGTTCCTGTAATGCCTTTAATACTGCAGAGATCATTATACTATCATATCCACCCTGTGTTCATCTTTCCCTGTCTCCATTATTTTACTACTATTATTATTATTTTTCCTCCCCCTGTACTATATGTGTATTTGTTTTCATTCTTTGTATGATGTGATATGATTAAGTTTGAACAATTGTCAATATTATGGGAACATGATGGACTAACACATTAAAACCAAATGCCATACTGTATTGTAATGCCAACGCATTCTCATCCTTTTGACATTGCATCTAAATCCGACGCACATGGCCCCCTTTAGCGTCAATATAACACGCTTTGGTTTTGGGTAGGTTTAGGTCTGGGGTAGTATTAGGGTTGTACGTGCCCGTTCTCTTCCTTTGGCATCATATAGGTGACGCCATATGACATTCCGTCGAAATACTATGCACATGGCACCCTTTAGCATCAATATAACACACAAAACCCTTTAGCGTCAATATGAGATGCAGACCCTACCCCAGACCTAAACCTAACCATAACAGTGCGTGTATTGACGCTAAAGGGTGCCATGTGTCTAGTATTTCGACAAAATGTCAAATGGCGTCACCTATATGACGCCAAAGGATGAGAATGTGTTGGGTTAAACCACTAGGAGGCGCCTTCTGGCCCATATATA
Source organism: Cyprinella venusta (assembly GCA_038021265.1). Taxonomy (NCBI): domain Eukaryota; kingdom Metazoa; phylum Chordata; class Actinopteri; order Cypriniformes; family Leuciscidae; genus Cyprinella; species Cyprinella venusta. The sequence goes on from CM075871.1 coordinate 11,956,775, forward strand.
TCTGCGTTTCATATTGATGCTAAAGAGTGCCATGTGCATCGGATGTAGACGCAATGTAACTGTGGCTCTAAATAAAAATGTAAGTGGAAAAAAAGTCACATGCTCATCATAGCTGAATTTATCTGATAAAAAAAAATGCACTAAAAAAGTCATTTAATTTGAAATGTTCTGTTTTCTATCAGATTTTTTTTTAAATGTAATTTATTTCCTGTGATGGCAAAGCCGAATTTTCTGCAGCCAATTATTGCCAACATAATTTTATTGCAAATCTATGTTCAGACATCCAGGGACACTGGTGTTAATGGGGCTGTAGGAAATGTTGCCTATGTAGGAACCAAGGTGGCTCACTTAGGAACACAGCCATAGACAGAATGCAAACTCATCATTTAAAGAGTTATATGGGTTTGCATCAATGCAAATGTGTCTGTGTGTGAGATTGTGTGTGTGCAGTTTAATGGAAGGAGTCCAGGTGGCATGTTAGGCCTACTCTCAGGTTAATTAGACTGCTGCTGGGTCATGTTTAGCGGTTTGTGTGTGTGTGTATTTAAACTGTGTGCGTGTGGCGTGGCCAGACTGAAGTGTTACCTTGTGGCAATGACATTGTGATGTATTTGACATATTTAGCACTAGGCATCTGGCCCTGGTTAATGGTGTACCGAGAGAGAGCTCTACAGCTGGTGTTACCCTGCAGTGCTGGAGCTGATCCAAACTTTATAGACACGCAGATGCGTATTTTGGATTTAAAATCGGACCGGAGATCTCATAAGCCTAAATGAGAGATGTGATGAATACAGCATTTGGTTCTCTCTTTCTCTCTCTTTGCCCTGTCTGTCTATTTTAGGATATGTGACTCTCCTCCTCTCTTTACACTTTGACGGGGTGGGATTCATATTTAATGATCCATGAGAAATGGGCCATTGCAGAGCTAACCTGAGAAAAGAACAGCACTCTCTTTAATATTTAGCCCTTTTGAGTCAGACAGGGAACCTGAGGTAAATTCAGCCACAGTAAATATCTGAGTCAAATCTGTTTGACGGCTCTGAGAACAGGTGAAAAGAAAAGTCAGGGCTTGGCTTTGTGAGGAATAATCACAAAACGGCATTAAATTGTAAGGTTGTAGTAAAGCACACGATGACAAAGGAGATCAACAAAAATATTCTTCAATAAATAAATCCAATATGAAACGCGCAGGAAATTGACGTGAAAACAAAATAGCACATGAACATAATAAATGAGACATCTCTGCCTTATGCACTCAAAAAAAAAAAAGATTTTAGCTGCTTATAGAATTACTTCATTAAAATGAGCTTAAGCAATACAATTTCTATACATTTTGATCAAACTTAATTTGATTGTGTACAGTCTACTTAAATATGTAAAATTTGAATTTACTTAATCCGTTTGTGTTGGATTACATGAATGATTTGTGTTGCATTAACTGCTGTACTTGTTAGTTCCCAGCATGCTTTGCATATGGCTGAATTAAGAGAGAATACACGTCTAAATTAAGTGTTATCAAGTTGTTTTTGAGAAAATGAGAAAAGGGGAAAAGTTTATGGTGCGTAATTGTGTTTAATGTTCAAATAAATTGCAATTATTAGTACCATTTACCATTGTGGAGAAGAGTGGAGCATTTGGTTAGGCTGAAAACTGATTCAGGAATACTTTCAGCAAATGCTTTGGTATGAAACACGTAATTCTTATAATTTAAGATGCTAACTAGTGCTAGCTACTTGGTTATAGTCTTGAAATTTAGTTGATGGATGAATAAAATTAACTTGAATACCTGAAACATATCAGGGAGACTTTGACAACATTCAATTAAGCTCTACCCAACCATAGTAATAAGTTGGATCAACCTTAATACATTAAGTTGACCCAAGGTAATTACATTAAATTGGAATAACAGAATTGCATAATGCTGAAATAAAGCAAGTTAATCATGTGGAAAACCAACCCGATCTCACGAGGATTCGTACGATTTTTACGAGGTGGCTAATTCGTAACAATTTGTACGACCTCACTCGTACGAATTAGTACGTTTTTGCTAAATCATACATATTTTACGAATTGGCAAATTTGTATAAATTCGTACGAATGACCTACCCCCGACCTCGCCCCTAAACCTACCCATCACGTGGGTTTGGACAAATCGTACGAATTCGTACGAGTGAGGTCGTATGAATTAGTACGAATTAGCCACTTTTTAATCACTCATACGAATTCGTACAAATTGGTTGTGAGATAGCGTAGTGGAAAAGCTTTCCATGATTTTTTATGTTCATTTAGATATATACTGTATATATATACAGTATATATATATATATATATATATATATATATTTTTTTTTTAGTACAGGCAATGCTTTTGTAGGCAGTGTTTGCGCAAAAAGGTATATGACAAAACATATAAGACAGACTTCTGAAGCAGCATAAATGATCAACAGCAAAATAGATCAAGCTTTGTTGATAACTGTCACAGTTCTCTGTCACCAGACAAGTCACCTCAGCACACTACATTTCCCATAATCCATCCTGGCTCACAGCACACACTCATCTAATCATCACACTCGTCTGCCTTTTTGTTTTATTAAATCACGTTTACAATTGTATCCAGTCTTTATGCGTCTTCTTCATCTTGAGACAATAACTAAGCAAATATTTAAACACTGCAATAGTAATTTCTCGCTAAATGACATCAGAAGTGGAAAACGTTGGTAAAACTCATAAATTACACACAAAATGTTGTAACTGTTGGGGTTTTTTTTGTATTTACTTCAAAAACTATTCAAAAGGAATGTTCTGAGATAAACCTGAATATATATATATATATATATATATATATATATATATATATACATTTGAATTTAGGGTCCCACTTTATATTAAGTGGCTTTACGTACTATGTACTTACATTAAACAATAAGTACAATGTAGTATTGTGTTTCTGTTGTATTGTAAAACACTTTTGCTGCTATTGAGCTGTGATACGGGTAAGGTTAGGGACAGGTGTGGTGGTATGGGTCGGTTTAAGGGTAGGTTAAGGTGTGAGGGGAGGGTCAACTGTGTAATTACAAATGTAATTACATAAATTAATTATAGCTGTAATAATTACATGTTGGTATTTTTAAAATATAAGTACAATGTAAAAACATGTATGTACACAATAAGTCTATTGTATCAAATTATTAATTTCAATGTAAGTATATAGTACTTAAAGCGTGGGACCGAATTTAGCATGTATTTTACATGCCTGTTGTAAATAAGTGCAGCAGTTTTGCCAATAAGTTTGTCACCTACTTGATACTAGGACTTGAATACTTCCCCAGATTTAATGGCAGCAACACAATTTCACAAAATTTGTCATTATCTGGCATCTGCCTAGTGCCTACAGAGCCAGCAGATTTCTCCACCGGTCCTCAGAGCGCACGGATCACCTGCTACAGTAGCTATGCAACCTGTTCTCTAGATGCAATACAGCTGCCTTTACTGAAGAAAAGCCCATCTAGTCCTCAATAGTAGATGGCCTCACTTCTTGCTTTTTGGAGAACCATCCCCAAAATCACAAATTAATGTTTTCTTTAAAGAGTTTTAAGAGAATTTTCTTTGATTTTTGGTAAGATATTCTACATACGCTGTTTCAAAGAGCTTTTGTAAAAGAAATTGAGGCAGACCTCAGTCATCTTTCAAGATTTAATTGAAGCCGTCAAGCTAAGTTCACACCGAATTTGCGACGCCCCTTTCCTAATTATGAATCTCTTTATAATAAATCGCTTATCTGAGTGTTTTCATTTTAGGCCCAGGATGTGTGGAAATTGATTGGGTTCTGTGTTGAGATAGAGCCAGCTGTTTGTTTTGGAACCTCTATCATCTTTGATCTTCATCTCATTAGGGAGAAAATGAGCCAAGGAAAGATTATAGTCCTGTGTGCTCAGCTTAGGATTCTGAGACATGGACTCATCCACTGAGTTCATCTGTTCTCTGCATGAGAAAAATGAAGGCGACTCTACAAAGACGTCTGTAAAACTTTATAAGTGGTGTAGACATGTGAATATATAAAAGTGAGAATACCATTCTTTATCTTTCCCCCTCATATATTAAAGCTAAAACAATTAGTGCAAGATGGAATCTCTTAATGAATAAAACAGCTGTGTTGAAATTATAACCCCTTGTAATACAACAACATTAGCAGAGTAAACAAATAGCACTAGTCTTCAACAGAATAACATAATGTGAAACAAATCTGTTTCAATGAATTACCTGAGGCACTTCAATTTCAAGTGACAACAGTATACATACACATTTATTGATTTTTTTTTTATTATTATTTTTTTGCTCAAGACTACAGGAAGAAATAGAAACCATTTTTATTGTTTTTATGATTTACAATTTGTTATTTGAAAGCTAGCAGACTGGGATAAATGTGTTCATTTTCTCCTTTATGAGCGGAGTAGGAGAGAGAGCTAAATATAAAATGGAACACTCCTATATATTGGAAAGCTAATTGGTCTAGTCACAACAATGGGACTAAGTGACTGTGATCCAATTATGCAATCGATATTTCACTTATGTTCTTGCATTTGTTTAATCACATTATGGTCCCTGGATTTTTTGCTAAGTTTATGTGGAATAAGCATTTGTCCTATACTGAAAAAAAAAAAGTTTGGTGTAGAAAATATTTTCTGTCTGGCTAAACCAGACTCAACAACAGATATAAACAATCCAAACAATTGTTTATTGAACAGATGGACGAATGGGACAGTTCAGGTCAGCAAATGGCAGATAAACAGTTTCTGAGTTAATGCTGGTGGATAACTTGCGTTTCTTTTCGTTGCAGTGAATTGTGATGATGGTAGAAGAACTGGATGAAGCACAGACCTCTTGATGAACACGGTGAGTAAACAGGATTTAGGCACGAAGATAAAGGAGATCGTTGGAGAAACAAGGTGAACGTCATTTCACCAAGTAGCACATGTTCCATCAACATCGTTGTTGATCCTGAATCAACTTTCCAATTAACCAATCAGATTTGAGGGACAAGTTTACAATTTATGTCAAGTTTAGGCTTAGAACCAAGTATTTAAACATCAGTGTTCATTACCCTCTGATTTTAGGGAAAAGTTATGGGTAGGGTTATAGGTTTAGGAGTAGGGATTGGGTAAAGACTACATTTTTGGGACAGGAATGTTGATCCAGGACCATGTCTTACTTGACAAAATCACGGTGACTGTCACCATTTACACAAATTCAAGTTTTTTGTCGTTTACAAGGAGATGGTAAAGGCATTGGTTTCAAAACCTGTTTTCAGGTCTCAAAATGCTATTTGTTGTGTAAATGAACGGCCAAAACATATAAAATGTTTACTGTTTTCTGATGAATACGGTGTCAGTTGAAACTATACGCCAATAATCTGTTTTATTTACAACTTTTTTTTTTTTTTTTTTTACAATGGGTTTACTTATACAATAAATTCACTACATCCAGTACATTACGTTAATTTAGCTTTTCTATTGGGCTAGAGCACTTCTATAAAGTGTAGATCACCCAAAAATTCTGTCATCAATTACTCACCCTCATGTTGTTCCAAACCCATAACACTTTTGTTATTCTTCATATATTTTAAATAAAGTATGAGATATTTCTGTCCCTCGATTGAAATTCGATTCACCCAAAACTCATTCATAAAGTGATCATAAAATAACTCCATATGAATCAAGTGGTTTAGTCTAAGTCTTCTGATGAGACATAAGAACTCTATATATGATGTATATATATTATTTTATTTATTTATTTATTTATTTATTAAGAAGAAGAATATTACCAAGAATGTTGGTAGCTAACGGTGGCCCACAACCCACACGTGAATATTGCATGTTCTCGTTTTAAATGTGCTTATGGCATACAACCCACCACACTGCCCTTTACACCTTTTGACATTTACAGAGATTTAGCAGTGGTTTCCTTGCATGTTTTGTCCTGAGGCATGTGATGTTTTTTTAAGGCCGTTATAAAGTTAGCGCTCACCTATTACAGCCACACAATCACAAACCATTAGAATCAAGGTGCTTGACAGGAACAATGTAGCATCCAACAATTTTCAAGGCTCAAACCCCCAAAATATCCTTCCAGTGAAAGTAGTTTCCCTTGCAAATCAATACAAAGACAAACTGTATTATCAAGTTTTTTCTGACCATTTGACAGTTTCATATTCACAAAATGAGAGCCAGAATTCACAATGTGACAAGTAGGCAATAATTCAGGGAGCTCAGATGAGCAGCAAATCCATATTTGCCTTGATGGCACCTATGCAGGTGGATGTCAGACATTTCTGATGTGTTTGCCCACATCTTAGACAGCACAGTGAACACGCTACAGATTGAAGTTTCATGTTCTTCCTGCTCTCTGTCCCAGAAGTGTAGCTTCACTGGAATTAGACATGAATAATTGTCATGCCACAGGCAGACAACTGTCGATGACATAGATAGATATTTCACACATTTCCAAATCCTGAACGCAAAACTTCTACAAGATTTATGGCATATAAACATCTGATAATCAGTAATAGCATAGCAGAATGTAATGGATGCGGGTGACAGATTCTGTAGGTCTGTGTTTTTCTGGATGCGATTTGTAGGGAAGTTTGTTTGTTTTTCTATGTAGTGATTCCATAATTACTTAGAATGATTTGTTTGAGAAACTCCTGATGCAGTTTCTGGCCCTTATACTAAAAATAGGTAATGGTCCAAGTCAATAATATTGTACATAGGTCTCATTAGGGTTTTCAGTGTTCAAATCGCAAGCCTGAAGTATACTACCAGTTCAATTCATGAGTTGAGTTGGACACAATTCATAAGATTCATTCATTCTGACTGGTTTTGCAGTATTTTTGCTATTGTGTGCGACCAGAGAGAATAACAGAACAGAGATATGTTTGTCTATTTATTGCTTATGTACCGTGTTTCATGGCAGCTCCATCCATCACATTCAATCTACACAGCATACTCCTAAATAAAACAGAGTTCTAGACTAGAAAAAAAAATCTTGAATCAAATATTCATAAGCCAAATGACTTTTAGGAAACAAATTACACAAAAAATGTGGTGAGTGGTTCAAAAGTGGTTTAGTTCCCATCAGACCCCATTACGGCCGTGGGAATCGCTACACCTAGAAAAGTGGTCCTCAGAGCACACTCTTTTGGCGTTGAGAGGCAACCCCAACAACCTTAAATGAGACAGAATGACATCTCGATGCCGGACTCCCATGAACTCAGATTGTGCTAAGATCAACCATTCATTGATGTAGTGTAATACGCAAATGCCCTGGAGTCCAGAGGAGCCAGAGCTGCATCCACGCATACTGTAAAGGTGTGGGGTAAAAAATCTAGGCCGAATGGGAGAACCCAATAATGGTATGCTTCGCCCCCGAAAGCAAACCTCAGGAACCTCCCTCATCCTCTTTCAGAAACAATGAAGTAATGGCTGTCTAATGGGAGGAGGAACCCTTTCTACAGCTCCTGTTGCAGAAGTGTCAGTACTTCTTGTTCAATATCCAAAGCCTGCTCGGGGTCCACCAATGAGAGGAGGACCCCTAGAAATCTGGGCAGACGAGAACCGAACTGAATTCTGTAACCTGGTTATATAATCTGCAGGACCCATGATATAAAGTACATTTGGCAGAAGTTTCCACACTGCCAGAAAATCTACTAAGGGTACCAGTCTCTCGAGACTGGCCTCTGGATTTGATTGAACAGCCACTTCGGTGCCCTGAAACGGATAACCGGCAGGGAACAACCGACTTGACTGTTCTACGACCCTCCTCGGAGGACAGTTTGGGGACGGCGACACCTCGGTGCCCTGAATCGGATAGCCGTCAGGGAACAACCAAACTGACGGCACTGCGACTCCTCTCAGAGAGTCGCACCCCAGAGGGCGCAGAGAAAAAATGCTTTCTCCAAATCACTACGGTGCCCTGAAGCGCAGAACCGGCAGGGAACAACCGAACTGACCGTTATAAGACCCTCCTCAAAGGATCGTATGGGGAAGCTGACACCTCGGCGCCCTGAACGGCGAACTGGCCGGGAACAACTGAACTGGCAGCACTGCGACCCTCCTCAGAGAGTCGCACCCCAGATGTTGCCAAAAGGGGAACCAATTTCTCAAAACCGTCCCCTACCCTGGAGGAGCCCTCAGAAGCCTGATAGCCTCCTTTTTTTTTTTTTTTTTTTTTTGTGACAGGACTTCTTGTCTAAGCTTTATAGAGATGACGACAGTCCTCAGATCTTGCTTACCTCTAACTAGCTTATTTCCTACGACCCTCCTCGGAGGATCATTGGAAAAAGCAGGCACCTTGGCACCCTGAAACGGCGAACCGGCAGGGAAACCAAACTGACTGCTCTCCTTTTTTTCTTATTTGGAGGCTCGTTTGGGGACACTGGCAACTTGGTGCCCTGAAACCGCGAACCGGCAAGGAAACCGAACTGGCAATGCTGCGACCCTCCTCAGAGAGTCGCACCCCATAGGGCACGGAGGAGAATTATTTCTCAAAACCGTCCCCACAAAAAGGAGCGCCAGTCGTCCCGCTAGCAGGACGTGACCTTTAATTAAACCTGTTTTTCTCAAAATTCCATTTCTGAAAATCATAGCGATCAGCCGACTTCATATAACCATAACTTTTGTTACAGACAAACTATAAAAGAAATAAAAACAGATTTGGAAAGGGCTTGATCAAAACCTGTAATCTGTCAAATTTCACCATGTGGTGGGTTTTCCCAGATCACATTACAAATTATGAAATTAATTTCTTGCAAAGATATAGAAAATGAAAACTCATTCGGTTCTATTTATTTAGACCCATGTTGTGAGCTTTCATAACAAATACTGCAATATTCCATTAAAAAATAAATAAATAAATAATTGTAGTGACTTTACCAAGACCAAACGTCAATAAAATATGTTGGTTCCAGTTTTTAAAAATATATAACCAGTGTTGAGTACGAACTAGTTCTGTGTATGAGGATGAAGAAAAGGTTGAATCAGTGTTAATCTGTAGATTACAGTCGTGTCGTGTGTCTGACAGGAGGCTACTGCTTGTGCTGACAGCCCATTTATTAACCAGAGTCCAAATGAAGGGCAGATAACTAAAGCTGAATTGGATCAATAATGATTAAAGGGATTTGTGTTTTTCCTCAGAAAAAAGGCTTAATTCTTGAACCTTAGTAGATCTAATTAAAGCATTTCAAAACACCATGTCATGATTCTCAAACAGGAAAATTAGACATCTTCCAGTCCTGTGAAAAAAAAAAAAAATCAATAGATTTTTTTACTAAATTAACAATAATAAGTGACCTCCTTTTTATTAACAATAATAAGTGACCTCCTTTTTTCAATTTTTTTTCTTGCTTGCTGTCCAACAATTCTGAAAGCATTTTCATCATGTCCATTGCACAACTGAATGTGGAACTGTTGAGGTTTTCTCCTCCAACTGTCCTTTGGACTTTAACTGGATTAACACCCCTGGGCAGTTGTGTGAGTTTAGATGTGCATGATTTCTCAGTTGTGCGTGATTTATTGCTATGCCATTATCCATGGAGTGGCATTATGGGGCACTTCCTGATGGTTGAAGCCTTTGAACTTCAGCTTGAGGCGAGAGGTGTGCTATCTGGTGGGTGCTGATAAAACACTTGATCAACTCTGCAAATCTGACAGTTCTGTCAAACACTCTGTGGGACTCCGACATCCCCTAGCCAGCAAGGACTGGAGGCTAAGAATACCACCTGAAACTGCTAAAAAATAAATTAATCTGATGGCCAACATTTCTTATCCTTTTGACATTGCTGTAGAGTCTCACTTGGACAGCAGAGAGATGCATTTGGCAAAGTGTGTGTAAAACGAGTGGAGAGGATAAAATGGCTGTGGTAAACCTTCCAATGTTCTCAAAGAAGTGTTCTCTGATACCATTTGTCATCCAAGGTCAGCTAATTGCTTTTTTAGTCTTAAAGGAATAAAGTCTGTCATCATTTTACATATTTTGTCATATTTATTAATTGTTGATCATAATTTTATAACATAAGGACTTTCATGTCACTATATACTGTAATACTTTAAGTTATGTAATGCAACTAGACAGGCTGTCTTATCTGTTTTGACAAAGTTCAGTCATGAAACTCTAGATGGCACAGGCTGCCTTGTCTGTCTTGTCTTTGTTTAATGTTTCTTTGTCTGTCTTGGGCTTGAGCACATGGCTCTGTGTCAGCCAAGGCAGTGCAGTTATCTCAGACTCGGACGAGATAGTTCCAGTCATCCCAGAGTCAGCCGAGTCAATTCTAGTCAACCCAGTGTCAGACGAGTCAAGTTCAGTCACCTCAGAAGTGTCTGATCATGCATTGTGGCCCTGGAAGCTGAAGAGAAGGAGGGCCCATGCTATGAAGTAGAATGCCCTAAAAAATTGGTCCAGAAAGACTTGAATCACGAGGTAACAAAACCATTGCCCCAGGAGGGCCCAAGTTAGGAGCCCCCAAGTCCAGTGTCGGAGGACCCGATTCTGATGGTCCCAAATCCAGTTGTCCCTTTGAATTGGGACGTCCTTCGTTGCGCCGCTGTGACGCAATCGGCCTTCAAGTACGGCCAAGCGTCCTTCAAATATGGCCGGAGGATAAAGCCTTCACATTGGGACATAGCTACAGTGTCAGCCATCTTTTTTTGGAAGCTAAGCTACCAGGCTCTTATTCTGTGGAGAAAGATGTGTAGTAGGGGTTACCATCGCCTTTTTCCTGGACACGTCCGGATGTCGATGTCCGGGATTCAGCTTTTGCTTTCTGCAGTCGCGATTCATTGTTTACATGCACACCTTTTGTTATAATCTATCAGAATTTATTCCGATTGGTGAATCTGAATGTAGTGTTTACATGAACGCTAAACAAGTGATCGGTTGATGTGCGTTTTAACATTGCTAAGAAAATTCCCCCTCCTCCGTGAGAGATACGAGACCGGTGCGTCTCACAGGTGTTGCTCATCGGTAATCACGCCACCGGCATGCCGTTATCCCTCGGCCTTAGCCTCGTCCTGCTCGCCACAGTAAACATAATGAATGGCGACTGTAGAACGCAAAACCCGAATCCCGGACATTTTGGGCGATCTTGAAACACATTTTCGGGCAGACTCATCACGAGACTCACTAGTAGCCTAGACTTTTTGTTTAACTTCTGCGCTCTGTTACCGGTAGGCATGGTCTCCTTGGGCAATGAAGCAAGTGCATTCTGGGAGTTGCTGTCTTTCATCCACATAAGCCATAAATACATTTTCTGGCTTTTCTTAGTCTAGAAAGCTCCAAATTCAAAAATAATTTCACATTCCTTCTACATGAGGCCCCGTTTACACGAGAACGATTGCCGGTGAAAACGTAAAAATAGTTTATCGGATGTGCCTTTTGTTTACACGGCGACGGCGTTTTTGACAGTGAAGGTTGTACGCAGGTGCGTGGACTTGGTGTTGTTGTAGTATGCACTCCTAGCTGCCTGAAGTGCATGCAACACTGAATTTCACACACTTTTGCGTCACCATTTGCACGCGGATTTCCCACACAAAATGCTTGTCTTAACGCAGAATAAAAAGTGATGACGCAATGCCACTTTTGCGTTTTCTCTTCAGAATCGTTTCCTTGTAAACATAGCGTAAATGATCCATTTTAAAAGCACATTCATCTTTCCAGAGGTGAAGTATCCCTTTGAATATTTAAATAGATTGGCAGTAATAATTTAGATTATGTGAACACAAATTGGCTCATTAAAATCTCATTGTGGTATGTTGAACTTTCATTATCATTTAGTTCTATTTTCACAGTACCCTTATTTTTATGTATTTATTTTTGACAAATATAATATTAAGAAACCAAACAAAGCATGATTCAGGGGAGGCAGGATTAATATCAGTGAAATAATCAACTGTCAACTGTGTTTGTTTTTATGTCTGGCGAGGGTTTGGATCTTTTACAGAGGCTGAGCAGAATGGCAGCCTTTATCAGGCAATAGATGCGGGTGTCATTACTCGCTGCATTCGCTCTAATGTGGCAGGCCATGTATTGTGGTATCACATTTGATCACTAATATTATCTTGATGTTATGAGGATGCTTGCACAGATGGGGCTTCCTATATGCAGCTATACTATTCACAGTGGGTGGCCTACATCAGTTATACAATTTAATTTGACTGCTCATATTTTCGAGAAAATCAGGAAAAAATTGTATATTTATTTAAAAATAATATGTTTTTTGTTTTGCAGCATTGTGTTTGCATACATCCACCCCAAAAAGTCTGAAATGCCATTGCATTAGATAATAAAATGTCAAGTGGCATCTTTTTTTTTTAAGTGAAAAGAGTACATTTTCATGGTTTTGTTTTCTCTCACAAAAATACATTTGATGGGGGACTGGCAGACATTATAATCTTGGCTCATGAATATTAATTAGATGACTTTATAGTCACAGATGTACTGAAAAGCAGATATGGGAAGTGGATTCAAGCCTTACACAGCATTGACCTTGATGCAAACTGGTTAAAAGTCATTCCAAGTCATACCACTTTTTTGATACTTTATTTTTTAATGCAGTAAAAATCTTAAAAATGAAAGTGTCTAAATGTGTAAAAAAAAAAAAAAAGACAGAGAAAGCTATCAGGCATCCATTGTGCCATTGTGCCAGGGTGTACCATTTTATTCTTCCAAGCAACATGAGTGTTTATCTGGATTCTAATGGCTACAATCTCAGGGATGGGAAAGAAAAGCCTCAGAGTCGTTTCACTGTCAGTCTATAATTCTTGCCTCTGGTCATAGCGGTTTTAACATGACATTTCCCCAACTTTGTAATGGTTGTAAGTTGCCCTCAGATTCTTTGATTTCAAAATTCAAGGATTTCCCTCTTGACATAGGCTATCACTTATATTTTCTTTCAGGTCTTCACTGACTCATCCCACACCCCATCTTCACCTTCACTTTTTTGTTTGTTTGCTAATTAAAAGCTTTCCCGCCATGTGAAGAAAGATTTATGAGCATTCACATAATGTCTGTCTCTGATCACATAAATCATTGATTGTGGAAAGCTTGCTTTTTTTCAGAGCTCAGTAGATTTTGAGTTCCCATTTATTTTTCATTTAAGTATCAACATTGGTTCAGAGAAGTTACACCTAGATTCCTTTGATGGTCTTAAAATAGACACAAATTTGCGAGACAATTGTTGACCTATGTTATAAATATTGGCTTGGTTTCACAGACAGGGCTGAGCTTAAGCCAGGATTAGTCCTTAGTCCAATTAGGGCATTTAAGTATAGCTTTTATGAAAAATAAATAAAAATAAACATGTGAGAGAGAGAGAGAGAGACTGACTCATGGGTGCAGTGAACCCTGGAGAGCTCTAGGAGAGATTGTGTTTATTTTGGAGTTTATGCGTAGCACAGTGTGCGTGTCTATGCATAATTTGTGCCAAGATCAATAAAAACCCACGATCCCCAGTAACGTCGACCCTGACATCTTCCTTCCGGGTTTCGACACCAGTGTGATAAAGTTTGTGGGAAGGAAGGAAGAAAGAAGTCAGGGTTGGCGTTACTGAGGAATGTGGGGTTTTATTGATCTCTCTCTGCCAGCACCATACGCCTTATTCACGGCAGCGCCATCTTTGATTTTTAATGAGAATGAAAGCGAGGCTGTGAGGGATAGACTTGCATCTCTTCAATGGGCTGTACTGTTATTTAATGTGTTTTCGGATTGTTCTGCCCATGAAACACTGAAAAAATATCTTTCCAAGAAATGTCAGTTGACAAAAAACTCCCGACAATGTAAGCAGTGGAAAATTGTAAGTAATCTAGCCGCTTTAATCAGCTTTTTACAGAGGATGTCATTGGAAACACGGTAAGTCTATCCCTCACAGCCTCACTTTCATACCTGTCATGGCGCTGCTCTGAATAAGGTCTATTGCTCAGTGGCTTTAAGCGGTCTCTCCGCACTAATTACTGCAAGACAGGTGCTTCTCATTATGTACTTGACCTACTGCTACCTGCTCGTCTCCCAACTCTCTCGGGGCAGACCTTGCTGAACCACGCCCCCCTCGCCACAACGGGTTTGTTGGGGATCTGTACCACTGGCTGTCGTGTCGATGAGGCCTTTACAAGGGAGAGTCTAATTGACACAATCTCTGTTGGCACTTCAGGGATGCGTTGTGGTCGTGTCTAGGCGCATATCCACCGTCTGATTGGATACGGCCTGGATCTACAGTAAACCTCGGGATAAACAGAGACTAATATTAGCTTAGATACCATTCTTCTTATGATGTAACGAGTACATAGGGTGTTACAGGAAATGTTCCTGGTTCCGTCTGACCTAGTTTATGCCGCCAAACAATCATTTAACTGATTTGAATAATATAAACGTATAATGGTCTATGTGCATGCCAGGTTAAAGAGATGTGTCTTGATTTAAACTGAAGGAGTATGTCTGCTTCTTGAACAATTCTAGGAAGACTATTCCAAAGTTTAGGTGTTAAAGAGGAAAAGGATCTACAACCTACAGTTGATTATCAACTGGACAGAATTTTGAGGTCGCAATAGACGTGAAGGACTATTATGCGTTAAGAGCTTGCTCAAGAACTGGGGAGCTAAACCAAATTTTAGTGCTTTGTAAGTAATCAGCAAGATTAAAAAAATGTATCCAATGTTTAATAGGAAGCCATTACAGTGTTGACAGAACCAGTCTAATATTGTCATACCTCTAGCTGCTGCATTTCAGATAGCTGGAGTTTGTTTATTAAGTGTGCAGGGTAACCACCCAGAGCATTACCATAATCTACCCTTGAGGTCATGAACGCAGTAACTAGCTGTTTCAAATTTGGCATTGAGAGCATATATCATAATTTAGATATATTTTCAAGATGGAAGAATGCAGTTAAACAGATGCTAGAAACGTGGCTTTCAAATAAAAGATTGGTATCCAAGACCAAACCCAGGATCCTAACTGACGATGAAGACTTGACAGCCGTGCGTTAGCTGTGAGTTACTTCTAGTTAGCTGAATGTCTGAAGTGGAAATAAAGTAATACTCAGGTCGTTAATGTTTGGTGACTATAAACTGTCACTGTTCTTCAGAAACATTTCAAAATGTCTATTGTTGTTTAACAAAAGGGTGAACTAATGTATTTAAGCAAAACTCTCTACTTCATCCCCATTTTGCTGTATAGTACAAACTTTTTAAAAATAAGATATTAAAGATATTTCAGTTGTAATATTTCTTTTCTAGTGATGACCTCAAGGATTTTAGTATTTTGATATTACACATTTTTCCTACCCTGTTTAGAAGAGCAAATAAGGTGGATAAAGAAAAAAATCTCACTGAATGCTATTTTTCATTTATACAATTTCAGGGCTGCAATAGTCCTGTGCCATTTGCTGAATTACTGTGTTGAGAGCAGCGGACCCTGTGTAACTCACCGCCCAGCAAACTGGAGCCACTCACTGTATTTGACAGGGCTCGTAATGAGTTCCCTGGGAGTCGGGGCTACATATCAGACCGGCCTCATTAACACCTCATCATGCAGATGGGCATAGAAGCTCCATTCCTGTCCTTCCTGTCTGGAGGACATCTGCTGGAAGCAGCTCGAGGGCCAGACAGGTGGCATCCCAAGCCCCCATGACATTTTGTTCACTGACATGTCATTTTGATGATGACACATCATTTCACTCAATCCCTCAGGTCCTTGCTTGAAAAAAAAAAAGTCCTCGGAAAATACTCCTTTTGCTTAGCCTTTTCCAGTCTGAAAAACATAGTCATTACTGTGATGATAGATAGAGTGTTGCCGGGTGTCTCAGTTGGTCTGCTGAGCTGCTGCTTGTTTATTTATTAAAGGGGATATTTAGACCACTGGCTATTGTTCAAAAGCAACTCTTCTTGTCTTCTTTCTTTTACTTCTCGTGATCTTTTTTTGTACTCTGACTTCTGTATTTTTCTAGCTTATCTCTGGGATGATCATTTTGGAACCTCAAGTATTCTTGTTGCTTATGATCATTTGAGAATTGCTTTATTAAAAGAGTCTACTAAATGACTAAAGGTAGAGTACATTCAAAAGTCATGAAACCAACAGTTACCTGATTTATTTTATCAAAGGGTTACTTAATCCAGAAATTAAAATTCTGTCATTAATTACTCGCCCCCATGTTTCAAACCCGCAATCAGAACACAAATGAATATATTTTTGATGAAATCTGAGAGCTTTCTGTACTCTCCATAAACAGCTATGCAACTACCATTTTGACACTGCAAAAAAGTTCATAAAAAGATCGTAAAACTAATCCATATGAATAAAGCAGTTCAAATTATCTGAGGAGACGTGATCGCTTTATATGATGAACTGACTGAATTTAGGCTTTTATAAACATCAGTCATCAACTCACACATTAGCTGTGGTAAACGGAAGTTCAACCATGTCGCTTTAGTATTTGTTGTGAGTATTTGCAGCATGTTTCTGTATTTGGTGGAGTTGTGAGTATTTGCTGTGTGTTTCTGTCTTTGGTTGAGCTGTGAATAATTGCAGTGCGTTTTTGTATTTGGTTGAGTTGTGAGTATTTGCAGTGTGTTTCTGTTTTTGTTTGAGTTGTGAGTATTTGCAGCATGTTTCTGTATTTGGTTAAGTTGTGAGTATTTGCAGTGTGTTTCTGTATTTGGTTGAGTTGTGAGTATTTGCAGTGTGTTTCTGTATTTGGTTGAGCTGTGAATAATTGCAGTGTGTTTCTGTATTTGGTTGAGTAGTGAGTATTTGCAGTGTGTTTCTGTATTTGGTTGAGTTGTGAGTATTTGCAGTGTGTTTCTGTGTTGTTTTTGGTTGAGTTGTGAGTATTTGCAGCATGTTTCGCTATTTGGTTGAGTTGTGCTTATTTGCAGTGTGTTTCTGTATTTGGTTGTGTTGTGAGTATTTTTTGCAGCATGATTCTGTTTTATGGTTGAGTTGTGAGTATCTGCTGTTTGTTTCTGTATTTGGTTGTGTTGTGAGTATATGCAGCATGTTTTTGTATTTGGTTGAGTTGTGAGTATTTGTTGTGAGTATTTGCATCATGTTTCTGTATTTGGTTGAGTTGTGAGTATTTGCAGCAAATGTGTTGTCAAATGGTTTGTTTTCTTAATTTGCTGTTTTAATATTTTAATATCTAATATTGTTTTCTTCAGTTCCAGCACATTGAGCTCTCTCAGCCACCATACAACTGTTTTCAACATTGATAACAAAGAAAAAAAAAAAAGAAAATGTTTCTGGGCACCAAAAAAAGTATATTAGAATGATTTCTGAAGGACCATGTGACACAGAGGATTGAATTTTCAGTAGTGATTACTTCAGATTTGCCATCAGAGACATAAATTACAATTTAAATTACACTGAATTGTTCAATTAATGTAATTATAAACATTTGTTTTAAATTGAAATACTATTTCCAAATGTTGCCACGGTGAGCAGAGACTTCTTCCAAAAACATAAAAACAATCTTACTGACCACAATATTTTTTAATGGTATGGTGCACATTAATAAATGCGGTGAAAACAGTTGATATCTATGTCAAGACATTGAAATGTATTGTAAAGTGCTTCTTTATCAGTTGGCATCACCAATCACTCTTAGTTTTCAGTTAAGAGTCTTAGTTTTTAGTCTTTGAACAGCAGTCAAACAACAGCGGTTTTTCTTTACTTTGTTTTACCAGTTTGGAAAGGCCGATTAGGTGCACAATAATTGTTTTGTTATGCAAATTTAAGATTAAATTTA
Source organism: Cyprinella venusta (assembly GCA_038021265.1). Classification (NCBI taxonomy): domain Eukaryota; kingdom Metazoa; phylum Chordata; class Actinopteri; order Cypriniformes; family Leuciscidae; genus Cyprinella; species Cyprinella venusta. The sequence goes on from CM075871.1 coordinate 11,974,557, forward strand.
CTTTACTGACTCACATAAGGTTTTATTGTTTTGCTTTGAGAACAGGCAAATGAGAACTGCAGACACATTTGACAAAAGCAGATGCGGTAATTGTATACACCCTTGGCAACAACATTCACAAAGTAACAAAATCTTGCTCCAAGTTTGTCAAATAATGATCTTAGTTTTATTCAGGAGAGAGTGCTTTTAATACTCATTTCTGTAGGGATGAGGACATTTAATTTCCACTCTGCCCCTCAGTCATTTCCACATCTTTTACATTTTTTATTATTCTAATTAAAAGCTGAAGTTAAATATAGAGACTGTGAATGTGGGGCTATTGTGAGATACTATTATGTGCGAGAGTAGGTCTGAATGCACGTCTTATAAACTAAAGAGCCTTGAGCAAACTCTTTATTTCATCGGAAAAGTGTTGAGTCAGTGGATTTTATTTTGTCAAGATTTGCTGAATTTTCTTTAATGTCAATCTCATTCTAAGCTGCTTTATTATTGGAAAGCAGGTAAACCTTTTATGAAATACTTTCCAGTTCTTTTTTTTCTCTCATTCACCAGTGAAGAATGTTAAATTTGTCATAAGTCTTATGGCTACTAGTATAAATCAATTTTCATCTGATATTATTTCCCACCTTACTTTGACGGGCTTTTAGCCATGACACCAGTGTCTGCACTATCAAATTGCTTTTAAATTTTGAGGCAAAGTGCAAGCACAGAATAATGCTGCTTTCTGAACCAATCTCACGGTTTATATTATCCACTCATATTTCATGTATCTCAATATTTTTGCTTTAAAACTCCATTAGGGGGCACAGATGAGGACCTCTAACATTTTACACTCAATTATTGTGCAAATGCATCTTTAAACCTTAGTTTTGTTAGACAAACTCTGACATTTTTCTCCCACATTTTCAAAAATACATCTCAAATTTAAATGATTCTCTTTTTTAGAAATTGAAAAGTTTTTACCCTACTTTTTGCTTCTTTTAATCTTGTTAATTTTGTGTTCCTTTAAAAAAAATAATAATAAACCTGTAACATTTATTTTGAAAAACTGTCAATTGGGAAACATCCATCCATCCTGACTGACTGTTTGACTGAGTGCAAGGCCTGATTCCTTTCTTCCTTCCTTCTGCATATAAAAATTCAGAGTTAGGCTGCAGTCCATGCATTACCCTACGAAGTGGGCAGAACAGTTTACCTGAGTCTCAAAGCCCTGATGTGTCAGCCTACATAATCAGTATAGGGCTTCACCTGTTCTTTGACAAATGAGCTGACAAACCTCTTGTTGTCCTCATTTTCCCAAAGGGACTTATAGAGGAAAACTAAAAAAGTAGGGCAGGTCAAAAGCATAGGAATAGAGGCCAACATTTACAGTTGGGCTTTATGTAACCTATATAGAAAGACCTAAATGTGACACATGCAGCTGGAGCAGTATGAAGATGAGGCTGAGGTTAGGATTTACTGCTACTGCAAGAAAAGCAGTTATACCCCAGCAAACATTGGTCTGACAGCAACATTCCAAAAACAGTCGCGGTAGGACGTCATAAATCGGTTAAAAATATGTAACAGGACATTTCCTAAAATGATTCTGACTTACTATTGAAAGAGGACAGCAGAAGTCCAAACCTACCGTCATTCTAGTCATTCTAAACCCCCCTTTTAACCACGGAGAGAGGAACGTTTCACACTTTCACACACACTAATTTAGAAACGGGGTTACAACGCGAGTGCAGTGGTTAAAGACGTCCGTCTAGCACGTTTACATTAAAAACCAATGGAAAAGTAATGCTGTCACGGGCACCAGCTCAGTCACCGTCAAGTACTACATTTCCCATCATCCCTCCTTTTGCACACCTGCCAGCCCGTTCTCATGCCAAGACGCCATCTAACTGACGCTTTTGACCATACGTCAACATCCGACGTTTTAGGGCACCATTTAACGTCAGTTAGATGACGCTGTCTAACCCTACCCCAGACCTAAACCTAAAGGTATCTATATTTCTATATTTGTTTTTTGTTTTTGACTTTTGGAAGTGCTATTTGATTACCATATACAGTTTTAATAAAGATGAATTAGCTAACCTTCTATGTCAGTTTTACTCTTCAAAGTGTACACTTGCAAGTGTTGATTATAATTAATTTACTGTTAGGTCCATAAATAGTAATAAGGATAAACAATATTTAACAAGTATATAATTATCTAACATCTGACTAATTAAAAATCAACCACAAATCATTCCAAGCTAAATGGGGTGTATCTATATCTGGCATAAAAAAAGTTAATTGTCAGAAAGTCGTATAGCAGTTGCTGAATGTCGAGAAACAACGTTGCAATAACCCTGTCGCGTCTTACAATTCTATGTTGTTACAATGTTGCGAGCGCGAAGATGGCGTCGTTGCCATATAGAAATGCAATGTGTCAGAGATGTTTTTGCTGTGCACCTTCACCTGTTATCCTTCAGCCTTGTTGACGTCACCTCATAAAAGCACACTTCGTTCCAGTTCAGGCCAAGGTGCAGTCTCTTACAATATTGACTACTTACCTGTCTGCAGCGATATTCTCCAATGTCTCCCTGTTGTTCCTCTGTGTATCTCCATACTTACCAGTCAGCGAGGTGTGTGCTTCAGCCAGCCCATCCATCTATCTAGCCATCCAGCCATCCGTGATCTATAAGAAAGGACATTTCAGTGAATATTCATCTCCATCCATCTCAAGTATTGCTCTGTCTACTCACCTGATTCCTGCCATTACGCTCAGTGCTGTCAATAAAACATTCTGTTCACCTCATTACTCCGTCTCCGAGTCTGAGTTCCGTAACAAGTGCAGTGGAATGGAAAAACATGTTTTGTGTGAAACGGGCCTTACAATGTTACGGCTAACTAGCAACTAGAAAATGCGTCAATTGGAGTTAAGAAGAGTTTGTTTCATTCTTACCTTTATAGTCCATTTTAGGAAAAGCTTGATAGTACAGTCAGCAATATGATGCGCAATGCCTTTATTTAAACATACATACATATGCAAATAAGAACATTGACCCAGTGTTTTGAGTGACCTAACTATTTCTAGTGTGAAAAAGCTCTACAGTTAATGGCTCATTTTAGGTTTTGTAAGGACTACATGTAATACACATCTAAACAAATATGTGAATTGAATTGCAAAGTTTAGGTTTCCTATAAACAGAGTTTCCTAAATCTGAAATTTGATTGGATTAACTCGACCTGAAAAAAAAGTGTGAATGTAAACATACCTAACAAAGTCTCTGAGTTAGATGTTTTTGTAGTAATTTTCTGAAATTTTAGAAATTCACTAGTGCTTTTTTTTTTTTTTTTTTTTTTTTTTTTTTTTTTTTGCGTTTGTGTTTTTAGTAATTAATGATTTGGTATGTTCGAGTTGCTGAATAGCCTAGGCTACTATTACACAGGATCCTAAACTCTGAGAAAACGATAAAGAAGATAACTTTAACTTACTTTATCAATGAAGCTGAATTAAAGGATTGAAAGCGTTCAGATGCTCTGCTCCTACAAATTACACTCCGATAATCTTCTCTCAGTAGTGGAAATCACATCAAATGTGTTTGTTTTAGAAAGAGCAAATGGTTTTGGATTAAATGTGTTGTATGTCTTGGCAAAGCATCTTGGTAGCACTGACTGACATCGACCTCTTTTCTTTAGACCTGTGTGGTCTCCGGACTTCTGGCTTCCTTTTCGTTCCAATGTGTCTGCCTGCCAAGCCATTAGAAATGGTAGTATCAAACTCTAGTGAATAATGTAATGTTCTACCCATGCTGTCAGTTAAATGGACATTTTAATGACAGCTTTTTCTACACTAAAGTTAACAATTATAGAAAAATTATCTCTGTGTTTTAAAGGTGGTCTTTTTGAAATTGGGGGCACTAACGGTGCTGTTTGCTTCAAGTTACGCATCAAATGTTTTTAATGCTCTTCTTGTGTCCATGCACATCCTAAAATCTCTATGGGTGAAGTGCTTCTTTGGCTTTTCCTTTTACAATGTGCAGTTAAACCTGCTGTATCTTTAATTGGAAGTGATGTTTCTTTAAAGGGTGCTTGCATGTGTACATTCAGTTTCACAAAGGAATCAGGAGGCTGCCAGACACTGATTTACCCTTGTTCTTTGATCATAATCTAATCTTGATCTAGTTTACGCAAAGACGTGATGCCATTTTCCCTTAGCAATCTACAGCAAAGGCCTCCCTTGCACCAAACCAAAGGGTTATACACGTAATGGCAACTTGACATTCTAGATTTAGTCAGGATGGTTATTTAAAATAATTAAGCGAATGGATTCTACCAAAAAATATGCAAACTGTCACCTTATTTTTTTTAAAAGTTTGTTGAATGCCTTGATGATGTTGAAGTTGAAGATGTTTGTACTTCCTTCTCTTGAAAACACAGATGCGTGGCCATCTGATTAGGACAGACAGTGTTGATGAAGCGATTCTGATGTGAAAATAAAAAAAGAAAGATGTCATCATTAGTGTTTCATGTCTGTCAGAAACATTTCCATGCGTTAACCATCAGTCTCCTTTGTTTCTAACCCCACAGTATTATATAACTGAATATCTGTCTGTATTTCTAAATCACTGCCTTTGAACTCTGGCTTCAAATATTTTTTATTGTGCCTTGCATTTTTGACTGACTGTTTGACTTTTGAAGCTTTATAGATTACTAATGCTCTTTCTATTACTTGTTCTGTTCGAAGCAAACAATCTCTTCCAAGCAATATCTCCACAATTTTTTTTTTCTTTGGAGAACAAAACACTTGTATATGGTTATCAGGCAACTACAGATTGCTTTCATTTACCCTGAATAGACCTTTCTCACCACAGCTGGTGTATAGTTCAAGGAATAGTAGCAGTATATGATTAGATGATGCTTTTTTTGAGAACAACATATGGGATGGTGGGACTCGCTCCATCAATCAATGAGGTCACAGAGAAATAAGATTCAGACTTTTCTGAGACCTGGAATGTGGATATTTGGTGTGATGCCATGCCATGGAAGATCACAACAATTTCTTGTATTTATTTAAGATAATCCTCAACTTAACCAGCAGTAGAGGAAGCATGGAAATGAACTGGCTTTTGGAGAATGACAGACTAACCATTAAAGGCATGAATGTTTCGCTAGTCATTATTAAATATTTGAGTCTTTATTTTGAGTCAGATCTATATCTAACATGGATAAAACTCTCCTGATATTAACAATTACGGAAGAATAAAATCGAGTGTATTTTGTTACCTTTTGGAGCTTGGAAGAGTTTAGTTTGAGCAGATGTTTTATACCATCATCAGTGTCCTCATCAGAGCTCATTTCCTAGTACATTCAGCATCTGACTCGATCACATTCACATTCTCATACAAATTCTTAATATATATATACACACACTAAATTACTATACAATGAAATTACTAACAATTAAATTAATTAAATTAAAAACTGAAAATATAAACATAAAATCCATTTGAAAATAAAAACTATAATAGTATCTTGTTGATACTATACAAAAATACTGATTGATTTTAGATTTTTTTATTGATTTTTTTTTTAAATTGATTGATAATAAAGTGCTCTCTATGAGATATTTATTTCTTCTTCCTGAGGTGGTCTGGAATTAATTTTACAAAGAAATCAAACCAGACTGTTGATGCATTTTTGTTTACTGTCTGTTATGGTTCATTTCACTCATTGTTATCTAGCTCTCTTGGGTCTTTTATACAGACATATCTGAAAACTATTGAAATCCTTTAATTGTTTTGCCATTATTTAATTAATGCACACCTCGTCAGCCTTGATTCGGTAAGTCAGGCATGTAAACAGTCAGTGTGTTGTGTTTAGAAAGCAGTTTAGAAGAGGGCGATATATGTGCACCAGATGAGGCAATGCTTAATGAGATTTGGGCTTTAGCTGAGAATGAACGAGACTCTGGGACATAGGAAAGGAGGCCTGGCTTTTACGCTAATATGATGCATACATGCCAGCGATTCTGGCAGCTGAATCTGTTTAGCATTGATAAGTAGAGAACAGGATGTTCCTATTCTTAAGGAAATGCCATGAAGCAGAAACAGCTTGTTTGTGCTTTGTGCTGAATTTGAATATTGTTTGCAAATTGCAATATCTGCTGGTCACACACTCTTGAATAAATGCTGTATTAATGCAAAAGACAGGGTTCACTAAACTTCTTTTTTGTTTTGATGGATTTGAGCATTTTAAAGTTATCCGAACTTGAAGTTCAGTATTGCATTCTCATCCTAGGGCGTCATGACGCTTTTGACCATGTGTCTAAGTCCAACGCACATGGCAACCTTTAGCGTCAGTTAAATGACGCGGGTAGGTTTGGGTCTGGGGTAGGGTTAGGATTAGACCACTAGGAGGCGCATCTCATATTGACGCTAAAGGATGCCATTTGCCTCAGTTAGATGACGCCTTGGGATGAGAACGGGCTGAGTATTAAGTATATTTACTGGTGTATCAACACTGTGTAGCTTAAGAGCCTAGTCTATAGGCTTATTGCAGCACTTTTTAAAGGGATACTCCACTTTTTTTTTTGGAAACAGGCTCATTTTACCACTCGCCCAGAGTTAAACAGTTGGGTTTTACCATTTTCGGATGTATCCAGCCGATTTTTTGATATTTAGAAGAAAATCAGTAATTACACAGTTTCTGGTCTCATTGACTTCCATAGTATATTTTTTCCTGAATGATTTGAAAACGGTAAAACTCAACTGTTTAACTCTGGGGGAGTGGTAAAATGAGCCTATTTCCATAAAAGTGGAGTATCCCTTTAAATTATTGTCCTTTTAGAATGAATTTCTTGTGTTGTCAAAGTTATTGTGGATAAAAGTGTCTGCTAAATTGATAAATGTAAAAGTAACTTTTCGTTGTTGAATGGTAAGCTGTTTTTGACTAGTGTTACAAAGGTCACAGTCTCTCTTTACAACTTCAGGTTATGGCCACTGTGTTAGCTTTCATTGCTCTTTTTTTTTTCTTTTTGGTAAAACTAATGGTTGTGAGAAAATATTCCATCATTTTAGGGTTAGTATACCCTGGGAACCCCTTAGCAGCTTTGTGCAACTGGAATTTTTCATCGACCAGAAAATTGACCGTTCAGGAAATGAAAACCAGGTTCATTTGAGGTCAAGGATATTTCACTGTAACATAAGATTGGTATTTTTAATTTAACGCACTGTCTTATTATAGTTAAGTAAGCTCCGGTGAATGCTTAGGCTAATTGCTTTGGCTTACTGCTGTTTTGAGAACAACACAGGTTATTCATTGAAGGACTGAGGAAAATAACATAAAGCAATAGTGAACAGAAATATCCTTAATCAGAGAGAGACGTAAGAGAGGTAGGGAATGCACAGTTTGATATGAAATATCTTGGTTGACATGGGTGTTTTTTCAGTTAGAGCTTTTTTATTACTTAGCCTACAAATTTTTTAAATAAGAAACTTCTTCAAATTATGTAATCTTTGTTTAAATAGAGGTACAAAAGCAATATTATAATTTGTCCACGAATCATTTTATTTTTATTTTTTTAATATATTTTTTTAAAAATATTTTAAAATAACATTTTATTTTTATTTTTTAATATCTTTTTTTTTAAATCTTTTAAAATAATATCAATAATCAATATTTAAAAAAAAAAAATCCAAATCATGCAGTGCTGCAGAAAAGGTCATCTAATTGAAGAATCATTCATACTATGTACATTCAACATTCAAATTAAATCAATGACTCTTCAGCAGAAATATTAGAATGTCTGATTACACTAAAATAGCATCAGTGCTCCTTTGAAATTTGAACTTAAAACACCACAGGTAATTGGAGACTAGACAGACAGAGGAAATAGAGCTAGATCATAAATGACAAAAGGGGTGAAAGTTTTGTAGAGGTCTCCAGTCCCCTCAGGATCCCCCCATCAGTTATAGGCCAGTGGGACGCCTGTCCAGAACTCTGGCAAATTTTACCATCCAAAAGTGTGATCCCTGTTCTCCTGCACCCATTGACACTGCTCCTCGGAGGGGAATAGTCTTTTACTATGAAGCAGTATGTTTCCCATTTAATGTGTTTTTTCAGAGGGTGTTTGCTTTGATCTCTGGATTCATTAGTATGTGTGATGGAGTGCATACTATATGTCACCCTCTGTTCTTCTCAGCCGCTGAGCTGTTGAACAGGGTCCTAAAGACTTAAATTTGTGATGTTGTGCAATCTTCTACCCATAGTGCCACGTGCAGTTCAGCTATGTCTTCCCCTTGACAGACTCGTTCTGTTGTCCTTGTTGAGTACGCTCCCACTCCCTTTGGATTGGGACTACCTCAGGGACTGCCATATGTTTCACTATCCCCCTGGCCTAGTACATATGTGTATTCCAGGCCTTCATCAGGCGGCTGGCTTCCGCAGCGTTCCCTTCCTTGTGATGGGTTAGGGCACGCTTTCCCAGTGTTATCCAATGTCCATTGAGCGGGTCTTGCAGAACAGTAGTGTGACTCCCTAACTTGCTCCCGCAATTTGAGAAACTGCTTTTGGTAGCTTAGCTGGGTGCTGGAAGGGGCCAGCACCATAACATTTTGTTAGGGATCCCAATTTGTCAGGGAACTCCCCGACGACACGTTGGAGTTCCCTGGACGAAAGGGAACGTCTCGGTTACGTATGTAACCCTCATTCCCTGAGTACAGGGAACAGAGACGTGTCGTCCCTTCGCCATGTTGCTGTACCTTCGCGGAGGACCAGACTCTGTTCGGCTCCTCAGCAAAAAGCATCATGCATTGTTTACTTCCGCTTTTTATATCCATCTAGTAGGCGGCTCGCGGAATGCAAATTTTGCATGCCAATTTCATTGGCTCGTTTTTAATTCTCTCGAAGGTACTCCCAGACGACACGTCTTTATATTGTTGTTGTTGTTATTCCCTTATTTTTATTACCGTATTACACTTATTCATCTGTTCACATCATCTCCATAAACTAAAAAAAGGTCTGACTGCTGTAGTGCATAACTTGTGCAGTATCTTGAAACCTTATTTTTCAAATATTTGTTTATTTAAGGGCATTGATCTTGTTAATGACATCACTGACATTCACACTAATAAGACAAGCTTTTATGCTTAAGCAGTTTTGTGCTTTAATTTCTAGAGGGCCAAAAAGTTACATGTTGTAGCTTTACAATATATTTTTTTAAATAGACATTTCACCACTAAATGTTGTCCTGTTAACAGTGAATATGACATCACCATAAAGAAGTAAGCATTATGAATGCAGCTGTATTTACATTTCTATGATTACATACTGAGATGTATTGCAGTGAAGGCTTTATTTGTTGTACTCATGATTTACAGTAGCTATACAATTACTGTACATCTGGATATATCCCAGTGGGATGTGACTACAGGGAGTCATGAATCAGCCTCTGATCTGAGACGAAAGGCAGAACGCTTGTATTAGATTGTCTTTAAGAAGCTTTCAGTTATACAGAGATGAAAATTATAGATGTGCCTTTCAAACCAACTTTAACAAACTGCACAAAAAGTGCAGTAACATTATAATCTAGTTTAGACCCCCTGTAAAATGCCTCTGGGAGGAAATTCATAAGGAACAACCATGGAAGACTGCTCACATACAATATGAGGATGAGGACATCAAATGAAGACCTTTAAACTTTAAACAAATCTTCTTTTCCTTTGCATTGTTATGAGAATATAAAACTGAATCTTTTAATGTGTTATCATATTTTGATCCATTTCTTGCTTCTAACGCTATTTTAAGTACGTTTGCATTAGCTACATTAAAGGGCTCTACACGATCCAAGGAATAAGGGTCTTATCTGGAGAACCGATCGGTAATTAAAAACAAGGTATATATTTTTTAACGACAAATGCTCATCTTGCAGGGCTCTGCAATGCGCCAACCATTACGTAATCAAGTTGGAAAGGTAAATCGCGATGTAGGCGAAAGTACCGATCCAGTGTTTACAAAGCGAACGTGTAAAGACTAAGTCAAATGCCCTTAACAAAAAAAAGTAAACCAACGATGTCAGGCGATTTTGAAGTTGGAGGCAAAAATTAGATGGGAGTTTTTCATCCTACCGTGGTAATTCTGCCTACGTCATGCGTGACCTTTCCAACGTGACTATGTAATGCGGGGCGCATCGCAGAGGTACTGCAAGATGAGTATTTGTGGTTATACATTTTTCTTATGCTTTTTTTTAGAAAATGACAGATTGTTTTTGTAGATAAGACTCTTATTCCTTGGCTGTGATTGTGTAGAGCCCTTTAAAGCTGGATTGAAACGGCACATTGGACCTTCAACCCATTGGTTGCCATTGAAGTCCACTATATGGAGAAAAAATCCTGGATTGTTTTTCTCAAAAACCTTAATTTCTTTTTGACTGAAGAAAGAAAGACATAAACATCTTAGATGACATTGGCTTGAGTAAATTGTCAGGAAATTTCAATTTTGATGTGAACCAATCCTTTAATTTAAACAATTTAAGACATTGTTGCTTAATCTTTCATTATTACTTCATATTCTAGTGCTATAATAGTTCTAATTTTTTGAGTATCAATTGGTTGTTGTTAGTTCCCTGAGGTCCTGACTGCATAATTTCTGCTTGAAACCTCTCAATTGTAAGCAAATAAAGACCATTGTTGTTATTATTTGCTCTGTGTATCATTTCCTTAAACCATTATAATGGCTGGGTTGGTTAACTTTCCAAGCAAATCATTGCCATATGACACAGTGGCCATATCATTGCAAGATGGGCAACTTTAGGTGCAGGGTATAAAGTTTCATTGCAGTTATTGAGTATTCAAGCCGAAGGTTCACATGTGTGTCTGTTTAAACAATGACCCTGTCACCAATGGCTGGAAGACATAGCTCTCTCTGTTAGACTGTCTCAGTCTGTCTGTGATGATGAGGGTTACTCTCTGAAAAAAAATGTTGATTTAGCATGACTTAGAATAGTGATCTAGTGGACAGAAGAACAAGTTGAGCTCTCTCACGGTTAATTTGGCATCATTTTAAGATGGGCACACTATCAGTGGCTATGAAAGTATTAAAAGGTGCATTTTCTCAGAACATGATTGTTTCTCTCTCATGTAAAATTAAACCATCATTCTATGGTGTTCTAGTTGCTTCCTCTGCGGTGTCTTATGGGTCAAAAGAGCATGACTCCAGGTTTTTCTGGGTGATTGCTAGGCCTGGCAGATGAAAACTAGATCCCTTAGAAAGTTTTTATGTGCAAAAGTAATAGTGACGCTCGTCTTAACAAAACCAGCCAATATAGGATCAGTCTGTGTATTTGTACTTTAAGAGGTTGAGAATTGTGCAGGGCTGGTGAATCTGTGTGTGTCTCTGTTTAAGAATATGAGAAGGTGATTTTGAACGACCACAGCTTTAAGCAGAAAAAAAAAAACAATAGACATATGAGACAAATAAATAGCCAAACAAGGAAAGGGACAGGGAGAGGAGGAGTACAACTCTAGTCTCTCAGTCTTTATGCTATATAAGAGCAAATCCTAGTGTTTGCTGATTGCTTCCACATGCTACTAAACACACACAGACTGAAGAGATGGGGAGCAGACTTTCGATGTGTGCATATATGAATGTTCCCATTAAGAGAGGTCTCTGAGACTCTATTAATCTCACACTATGTCGCAGGCAGCTTGGACGTCTGGTGGCTTCATCTGTTTTGACCTATTGGGATGAATGAATTTGCCTGCTTTATTGGGAGACTTCTCTTATGCAGCAGCTAAGGCATGTAGGAAATATCTTGCCTGCCATTTACCATCAGGTTGACAAAGGGAATAGAAATATTTAATAATTCAATATGTATTCCATTTGGCTGCAAATAATGTTCTCGCGTTGCTAATGTAATAGCAATTTAGTTGGATGAAAGAAAATTTAAGGAAGAAATTTGTCTTTATTTTTCTTTCAAATGGAGACAGAATATGGACCTGAAATAAAAGCAGGCAGCAATTTGTAAGTCAATGCAGAGATCAATTTTACCTCATCATCATTGTCCCCTAAAGTGTGCAAGGATTTTAGTAGATAATAGATCTTCCAGTGCAAGAATTTTTGAATAATTCTTGATGTATAGTTTTTTTTGTTTTTTTTTCCTTTTAATGTAACTTCTCCTTGCCTTTTAAATAATTTTATTTAAATCAAAAAGAAGAACATAATGTTTTTTGGAAAATATTGCATTTAATAAATTCTACTTTTCCATGCAAATCTCGAAAAGAGGAATGCATTAGGTAGGTATTATGACCTTAAAATGACAGACGATGTACAAGAAAGGAAGCTCTGCGTCAGACTCACAATGTCCTTTAACACTATAACAATCTCTGCTACATCTAAAAAACATGTTCAGACTCAAGCACTAGATGTTGACAAACAGATTATTGGTTTAATGGGTAACACTTTACAATATGGGTGCACTAATAAGCATTCATTCATCCTTAACTAATGCACAAAAAATACCGAATTAATGTGTAACTAATGATCATCTAAGCTATTCATTAATGATTACCACATTAGGAACTAATTAAGAGTCTGTAAGGTTAATGTATGAGTTCATACATTAATTGTTTTTAATTAAATATGTAATTGTGGATTAATACCATAATAACTATTTTTTGACTAATAGTGTTAATTAATATGTTAATTACCAGAATGAGCCAAAGCCTTGTATTTCAACTTACAGATAATGACAGGTACACTAATATGCATTAATACTGTACATGATTAATTACTTCATTGTTACTGCAAATTCATGTGCAAATTACTACAATTACCAAATGACTAGTTAATAATGATGTGCCCCAACAAGTAAAGTCATAACATAATGATACCTTTGCAAATCTTTATCTAATGATTAATTAAAGCGGACAACTGGAAGTTGAAGTGCATAGCTTTGACTAATTGTGGTAATTAACACGTTAATTTATATTATTATTTAATAAAATATGTTATTAAGGAATTGATACACAATGACACATTGAATTGCAATTCATGTATCAAACATTCAAATGCACTCAGATTTAAAATATGATTTTCAAATATATATTTTTCAATGTGAAGTATGATGCAGTATCTTACAGCTTTCATGAAGCTGGGAAGCATAACAGATTTGTCTCAGTTTGACCATCAGAACTTTATTTGTTATTTGTTTGAAGCTTGAGTAATTTACAGTATATATTGTTGTAAAAGTTATGGAATTGATCGGTGGAGTTCATTGGCACATTGCTGTACATGTATTGGTGAAACATTCCTGTGACATTCCAATGGGTAAAAACTACGCTACATCCAGTTATGTGTTTCTCATAGAGGTTAGACTGAAAACCATGAGAACTGTGTTATGCATGAGATAGTTGAAAAAAAAAAATTAAATGAGCCTCTCTGCCCTTTGTTCCCAGGACCATTCTTATCCGAGTCCTTCTGTGTGTATGAGGAATTGCAGCAGATTTCTCTTGATTCATAGAGCAATTACATTTTTCATTCCCCATTCGGCGTGTTATCTCCTAAACTCTTTCTTTTCTAATGGATTCTATTTTGGAGGAATGACTGAATACATGGATAAAATCATTTTCTATTTGTTGCCGGGCTCCATATGGACCAAAGAACTATTATTCACTTCACATCTTTGTTTCCAGAACTCATTTCACATTTTGAATAGTTGGTTTGGAAAATGATGTAAATGGATTTTCTTTAAAAATCGTATTTATACACTGCAGTTTTTGTCACAAAACCACCTCAAGTTTCTCATCAAAATCACATTAACAATCGAATAATGTGTAAATTAAACATAATGAAAAACAACATATTTCTTTGCCCTTTTGATCTTTCCGGTCTGTATCTCAGATGTTACTTCAAAAAACTCATTACTTTGGTAATGAGAGACCAAATATCCTGTGGTTCTTCATTAAGGGTTGGTACCTAACTGTACAATAAGAAGTCTCCTCTTCAAACAATGTCTCGCATCAGTGACTTCAAAGCCATATTTTCAATTTGAAAATACCTAAACCATCTCAACATGCAGAGACAACAACATTGAACAAAATTTTAATGCTTTTGATTTTACCCCCATTTTTCATGAGCTTAACTCATAGATCTAAGACTTTTTCTATGTACACAAAAGGCCTATTTCTCTCTAATATTGTTCACAAATCTGTCTAAATCTGTGTTAGTGACTGCATTGCACAGGTGTGCCGTAGGCTGGCCGCAATAAAAGGCCAACGTTGGTTATGACGACAAACTGCAGTCAGGTCGAGACCCCGATGAGGACGACGAAACTCATGTAGATGAGCGTCCATGAGACAGTTTGTACAGAAATTTCTTTTTCTGACAGTTTGTACAGAAATTATTTGGTCATACAAACCGATTGTTACAGCAGGACTCCAGGTGGCAGGTCTCATACGATCTTGGAGGTTAAGATGCTGGATGTGCCTTGCGCTGTGGGCATTTCTCAAACAATCTGCTTCTGTGTTACAGAAGAAAGAAAGTCATACAGGTTTGGAAAATACATGAGAGTGAGTAATTGATGGTAGATTTTTTTATTGCCAGGTGGCCATAGTGCATAATTTAGCTGAAAGGGATAGTTCACCCAATTGTTGGTAGTTTGAATCCATAGTTTCTCCTATGGAAAATTTGGAAAATGTCATAGGGGAAATTTTGGAAAATTTCCCCTATGACATTCTTCAAAACATCTATCTTTTTTTTCTGTTCAGCAGAAGAAATAAATTCATACAAGTTTGGAACAACTTCAAGGTTGGTAAATGATGACAGAATTTTTATTTTTAAGTGAACTGTCAATTTTAAGTATAGCTTTTTCATTGTGATTTAACATCCTCAACGTGTTATTTCCAATTTCCAATTTAGAACCAATTTCCTTGAAGCATAGAGTAATTACTGAGTTTTTGAATATGACAAGTTTGTGCCTTAAAATATATTCTACACCTTTCATGCCATGAGCATACAAATTATATGTTATATTTTTCACTCCACTGGATAACCAAGGCCATTTCCATTAAGCGTAGGATGAAGTGAACCATTTGGCTGCTTGATGCTTGTGAAGCTAAAAGTAGATTCAAGGCATCATGATCGAATGTAGCCATCTGTAGTGAAGAGGCACAGCGCTCATATCTCAGAGCTGTCCTTTGGCTGTCTAACACATCTCATTATTGTTTGTATATAAGCTACTGTGTGTTTACGGTCTGTTATCCAAGCACAGCTGCCAAGTTACATCATTGATGTCCAGATGGTTCAGACTCAGATGTTCACTGTCTTATAGTGCAGACTGACTGTCATATGCCATGTGTGAAAATTCTGGGTTGCTCACTCTTTTTTTCCTCAAGAGAAAGGCGATAATTAGATATTTAACTTTTTCCTCATCGGCAAACAATGATCCAATATACACAGAATATAATAACTCAAACATAGTTTAGCTGGATGATTTAATCTAATCCATTTTGTTTGGCAAGTAGCAAAATGGCTTTGAAATAATATTAACCTTGTTTATGCTGTATGGACTTCTAAAATTGTTTTTAATTTGGCCTTTAAAATTGGCCTTTTGAACATACGTAGCTGAAAAATTGCTTGTGGCAGTTCTGTGAGGGAGGCAATTGTGAAATTGAACGATCCTCTAAGTCTGATTCAAACCGCTAACTCAAGCCAGTTCAAGGCCGCCTCATGCATTCTTTTGACAGACACATTAACAAGAACCAGATTGTAATAATTTGTAATGATTTCCCCCTCTCTACCTGCCCTTTTTTCAAAGTCTTGTTTTTGTTTTTGGGGTCTAGTTTAAAAAAAAAAAAACTTTTTAAAACATATTTTTCATTATTGCAGCACCTCTCTTTCCAGTCTGTCATTAACACTCAGGGGTGCATGGTTGTTATGTTTTACCAACATGCTAACCATGCTTTTGAGAAACACAACCCTGTTCACTACCTCTCTATGAAGCCACTCCTTCCGAAAAGCGCAATGTGTTCTGATTGGTCGCCTGGATCAGTGTGTTGTGGTTGGTCACCACTTTTAGCGTGTTTCAGAAATGTTTCAGGCGTGCCCTTACCATAACTGTGAATTTCAGCTTCTCAGGAAACACCAACAATGGCACCAGATTCATTCCATCATTTCGAGCCAGTCAGATAGTAAAAGTGCAAATAAATAAACCGATTGATCTGAACTACATTTGCCAGCACAAATTGAGCAGGATGCGTTTTTATTTTGTAATTGTCTTATAAATTTCACATGTGATGTTTTAGATAATAGTGTTCAAAATAAATTTTCCACAATAGGAAGGCCAAAAATAAAAATAAAGAGAATATTGTGATGTGTACATTCCTGGACGAAACTCAAGACTACTAGACTTGTGCTTTGTAATTCTGCCGACCTTGTTCATGCTTAGATCTTTTCTTTACTATATTTATTCTCTTGTCTTTTCTTAGTTTCTTGCCTGTGTGCTTGTGTTTGCTCACATGAACCACTCGGTCAATTCAGTCAGATTTTATTAATTCCATTTGAGTTACTTCTTTTGTCAATTTCTCTCTGCTTTAGACCTCAATTTCTTTCCTGACTCTGGTCCTTAACCTTCCTGCAAGCCAGCTTTGTTACTGAACAATACATTTGAGTGCGACCACCGCACGCTATTTTGTTATTCCATTTTTATTGCCTGCCTGGTCTTGATCTTGTTTGTCTGATTCATCTAATCATTCGTTCCTGGAACTGCATATGTGTCTGCTGATTAAAACTCAGACCTGTTTGATCTTCAACCTGAGTTGTTCATGGAGCCCGCTGGGTGTTTTTGTCCAAGAGTAGGCTATCAGCGTTTGCCAGTTTAACATTCTTCTGCTCTTGGGTCTTTTTTTAATCGAACGTGACACAAACAGCAACATCAACACTAAAGAAAGTTTAAAATGTAAAAAATCACAATAGGTCTGTTTAAGGCCCTGTATACACTTGGTATTAAGATGCATTTTGGTAGATTTGATGACAAGTAGCATTCATGTACTACTTCTACAGTAAATCGCTGAGCCACTTCAAGTTTTGCAACTTTTGTTTTCTGCCTGCAATAACTATGAGTGGAACATCACTTCATCATTGTGACACTGCTACCTAGAATAAAGGCGAATTGCACTTATTCAGTCATCACTGTTACACACCTTGGGGTCATTAGTGACCCTATACAATTTTTTTTTTTTTTTTTACAAAAAATGAATGGGACGAATCCGGTCAAATGCGTTTTCCGACTACCTCTGGAAGTGGACAAAAATGGACAAGCTCAACATGTTTTAGACATTGTTTACACCTGTATTTAGCATTGCCACATGTGATCTGATCAACCAAAACACATCTTAAAACCAGGTATTACATAAGAAATTATTGTGGTTGGTTTTACTTTTTTTCTCACTGGTCCTGTCAAGAGATTATATCTAAATTGGGATTAATTGAGATGTGAAATGAGTTAATCTTTCAAATGTTCATCATACAGATCAGAAATGATGACCGCATACCTGCTCCCAAAATAATCCCTAAAAACAGTGACATTCAACACAAATCCTCTGTGTCCTATCCTTAAACTCCCACAAGAAGTCAGTTTACTTCTCTTTTCCTTTTACACTTAATTTCTTGCTGTATTAAACTCACCTACAACATTTCTTTCCCCAGACTTACCAAATTACCACACTAGCACAGAAACAACTCAGTCCCTGTTCCCAT
The DNA here is from genome assembly GCA_038021265.1 of Cyprinella venusta. Classification (NCBI taxonomy): domain Eukaryota; kingdom Metazoa; phylum Chordata; class Actinopteri; order Cypriniformes; family Leuciscidae; genus Cyprinella; species Cyprinella venusta. The sequence goes on from CM075871.1 coordinate 11,992,281, forward strand.
GGTAGCCATAACATGCAAGCTTGCAGGTTGTTAACAGCCATTATAGTGACCAACCACCTCATTTTAAAGGGTCTTTTCACAGCTCTGTTGTGCAGATTATGTTTAACACTGCGCTGCTAAAGCACGCCTGCAGATACGGGAACTAGCTTTTACTGGCCATTAGGTTTCTTGTCCGGAACTAAAAAAAAAAATGTGACAACCATACTTTCTCCAAATCCATGGACTTTCATGAACTTCCAAATAATACATTTCCGAACAAATGTCCAGATTATGTATTTATATGTAAATCTCATATAAACCCCTTTTTGCAGGTTCTCAGTTATACACAAACACACACTGTTTAACATTATAAACCACTTCTAAACCTGTACACATCAGACCTTTGACATTTCAGTTATTTGATTTAAATGATAAAGTAGAAAAGGCGAGGTTTGTTTATATGAACGACCAGTCGTAGCAAGACCATCAAATGTGTTTATTTATTTTTAATCAGCATATGTGTTTACTGTGCCTTTGTGCTGTACTCAGAATGTAATTGATAAAATGTGTACTTATACACTGTTCATTATGATTTGTCTTTGAAAGAATGGCAACATGTCCCCACCAGATTTTTGTTTGTGTTATGTTTCTTTTTTTTTATAAATGACATAAAACTTCAAAAGGAAAGCTTGAGTGGATTTAATCAGCATAATAAAGTTTTTTATTTTCACCATTAACATATGGGGTAAAAACACAAGGGTGGAATAAATTAGTGACTGTGAAGGCAGAGAAACTGTAACCCCAGTAAACCATGAGCTGCACGGGGGCTGAATGGCCATAAACGTGTGTAGGCTTCATGCAGTCGTGGTGCTTTTGCTCTGAAGTTGTTTTGTTGTTAAAAGTGCACTTAAAGTGTACTTGAGTTTACTTTCAGATAATATCATATTAATCAAATGCAAGGATACTTTAGTAATGAATACTCACTTTCAAAATCACTGAAATAGCATTTGTATGGAGGTTGGAGGTCGACCTCCATATTTCAATACAGGAAAAGTGTCCATGCTGATCACTCATCTTACGTCAGCTTGCCTGTGACAAGATGGCCGCCGGTGATGACAATAGAGACTCCGCCATAAGACATAGCCTTTATTATGGACATCTATGCCAATGACAACATGACATATAAGACAAGAAAACACATGGTAGGATCACATGAATTGAACAAGCATGACAAACATGAAAAGGGATCAAGGAACAAACCCCAAAACGTGATAGTAACACTTGCATACCATAGATGCTTTTCTCTTTGTACTTCAGTCTTAAAGTGATACTCCACTTTTTTCGGAAATAGGCTCATTTAACAACTCCTCCAGAGGTAAACAGTTGAGTTTTACCGTTTTCGAATCCTTTCAGCCGATTTTCTGATATTTAGAAGAATATCAGTAACCAGACAGTTTCTGGTCTCATTGACTTAGTAGGAAAAAAATATATACTACGGAAGTCAATGAGACCAGAAACTGTCTGGTTACTGATATTCTTCTAAATATCAGAAAATCGGCTGAATACATTCGAAAACAGTAAAACTCAACTGTTTAACTCTGGGGGAGTGGTAAAATAAGCCTATTTCCCAAAAAAAAGTGGAGTATCCCTTTAAACAGCAAAGTTGAATGTGTATTAAATGATGCAACCTCTGTTCTGCACATTTATCCTTTTTTATTTTTTAATTGTTGGTTTTGAATTTTTTTTGTGCATTTCGTCATTTGAATATTTCTGTAATGAGACCATACAATTCAGCCATTAGAACCCCAATAAGTTGTAAAACCAGTGATATTTTATAACCCAAGAGGTAAATGCATTGGCATCTTATGAGGGCATTTGTCATCCTGATGGTCTACTTAGAACTCTCACAGGTCGTGCTTACAAATCCAGTCATGAACTACACCAATAAAGTCAGGTTTTCTGTGAGATAAACTTGGAATGAAACTAATTTCACACTCCAGGGTCTCTAAAACACCAGTGTGCCCACCTAAAGCAGGTGTGCGAGTGTGACCTCCAGTCCAGATCATTTCCCTCTCCAGAGCAGCCATTGTTCGATCTCACCTCAGAACCCTGTCACCTCATTGCGACTTAAACCTTCTGCATGTTGAGTAATGATCCACACTGGGGCTCAGTTTCTCAGGGTGAGGTTGAAATGGCCATCCTATGAGCTTTGATTAATGGCATGTCTGATTGTATGTATCATGGACTTTAATGACTGATTTGTACATTTATCAGCACTATACTGTCCTATATGCTTTCATTTTGTTTCCTTTTCTGTCAGCACACTTATTGCCATGCACAACATCAGCAACAGCACCACAAAAAACAGTCAATCGAACATTAATGTGTGACTTGAGTATTAGCCTAATGCTTTTAGCAGCAGCATAACAGCATAAGCGTCAAACGAACAGGCAGCCGTTGTTCACAAACAGCTCAATGTTAAAACCAGGATAATGAAGCAATCTAACCATGTAATTTAATATGACCGGACTGATTTAAGGAGCCGTTTGACCAGCCTGAAATGAATCCCTGTGGGCATTTGAACGGCTGTGAAATCAACAGTTGCAGCAGCAGATTTTAGCACGTCTTAAGTAGGGAGTTAAACCAAGGCCTGGTGTGGAACCACAGGATAACTCAATCCCAAACACATGGTCGAAGTGCGGTCAGAGGATTAGGTAAATTCTCACCAATACTACTTTAGAGAGACACTGAGGACTTTGACTGAGGTTATATGTTGTATTGTTGCATAAGCGATTAATGACAAATTTAACAGCAGGGATTTGATACTGTTTTCGGAAAGGATCACAGATAATAGACAATGTGAAAGCATAGCAGCATTATATCAAGGTCATTTTTCAGAACAAAATGGGGGAAAATATTAAATAAATGTTTTCATTCAATTATAAGACCTTAAAGGGATACTCCACTTTTTTTTTGGAAATAGGCTCATTTTACCACTCCCTCAGAGTTAAACAGTTGAGTTTTACCGTTTTCAAATCCACTCAGCCGATCTTTTTAAATTTAGAAAAATATCAGGAACCAGACAGTTTCTGGTCTCATTGACTTCCATTGTATATTCCTAAATGGAAGTCAATGAGACCAGAAAGTGTCTGGTTAGTGATATTCTTCTAAATATAAAAAAATCGAAATATATCAAAATCAATATGGGAATCAAAAAGGTGTCACATTTCTTAAAATCTTCTTACCATACTCCACATTCTTTTTAACTTGTTTGTTGAATTACTTTAAATGAACAATAAAATTATTATGTTATATTACAAATACAGTAACAGTCAAAAGCTTGTATTCTCCAAACTTGCACAAAAACAATCTTATATAACTTATCATGTGCATGTAATAACTCTGCATTGAAAAAAAAACTATTTTCTTTCTCGTTTTTTTATCTTAGTCTATTTTTTTATGTATGCAATTATTATTTTTTTAATTTAAGGGTAAAATGAGACCCATATGACACCCATTCTTATTTGTAGTAGTATACCTGCAAAAATCCAATACCTGATTTAAATGGAATTTTAAGGGCATGTGATGATGGATGAAGCATTAAATAGAGTCCCGAAGTTACGACGTCACTTTAGGTCAAAATTCGGAAGTTAGTATTTTAGCACTTTCGGTTCCCTAGCCCTAAAGTCAATGGTTTTTTTAATGGGTTTTTGCTAAATCGCCTGAAATTCTGTGGTTAACAAAGACTCTAAATATTTTCACATTTTGTTCTATCACATAAAACACACCAGTTATAACCTGCTTGTATGTATACATTTTGGATTAACTTGTAAAGATCATCTTGATAGACAAAAAGTGTAAGGGTCACAACTCTTTGTTGAACTCAGATATTATTTTTTGCGATTTTCCAAAAGTCCATGGGGAAAATGCATAGCTTTTCGATCGAGGGAACCCATGCGCCGCTAGCTTCCGAGTTGTCCTACAAAGTGACGTCATAACTTCGGCACTCTATAGCTTAATGAAATTGCCTTCATTCAACAGGTCTGTAAGCAAAGTAGCATGCAGGTTGCCATTTAGTTCCCAACTGTTTTTCACATTGAAAACTAAAACCATAGCACATGGTACAACGATAAAATCAATCACATTTCATGTACCCATAGTAATAAAACACAACTTGCACTACATAACATTAAATTGCCCTTGCACAATGATACAATGTATTAATAGGGTGGGATTTAATAAAGGCTGAAAATCTGGCGCCACTGGTAAATACCAGTCAGCTCAATATCACAAAAAATGCATTAACTAACTATTATGTTTTTCATTTCTCTCAGTCCATAGATTGCATTTGAGGCCTCATGTGCATTTTCTTCATTGGGTGAGTAATGGGATGCTAACTGAATGGAGTTTATATAAGGTCTCCTGTTCTATCTATTGGCAGACACAAAGACAGAAGACACCTTCCACCTGAGTCACACCATATGAGATGGAGGCCCAGCTTCTACAACAACAAACACACTGCAAATGGATAGCGATGGGATTCAGATTTATGTGCTTTGCCTGATTGTTTCTGATTAAACCAATCACACCCCATCTGATTTTAATGTGCACAGAGACATTGTGATGGGGTGGAGAGACATGCATTAGATTCTTAAGTTGACTGTATACAGAGAAGCTGTAGATGATATGGATGCCCTTAGTGTGATACTCTGCGTGATGGATCCAAATACCTGAGCCGTCTGAGAGCACCATAAAACATTTTAATTATTACCTATGATCTTAGACCCAAGGAACTGCAATCAATCTTCAATGGTCAGGTGTAGATATTAAGAGGCTCATTTCATGAGAAATCACATTTTCATTGATCTCGAGACCACTGCAACAAGCAGGTGTACATTTACACGTCAACGACGCCTGCTTGGTCTTAAGAAAGTAAATCAGTCATGGAAAGGTACTGAGAAAATATATGCTATTTTTCCTTAGCCCCAGGACATGATAAGAGAAAAATGTGGGAAAGTGCACTGAAACTTTGCTGTTCCTGGATTTTTGTAACACCTGCTGCCCTACATAACCTCCTGAAGTCTTCCAACATTAAATATGATCATTAAAACTGTACACTCTAAAAAATGCAGGGTTGTTTCAACCCAAATTTGGGTCAAATATGGACAAACCCAAATGTTTGGTTAAAAATGCAATTAAAAATGTACAGTTGAAAGTGAAAGTTGAAATTACTTTTTAACCCAACATTTGAGTTTGTCCATATTTTACCCAAATTTGGGTTAAAACAACCCAGCATTGTGTTGAGTGTACCATTCAAATAGGGGTCGGTTCACTTAAAAAAGAAATGAATAGTTTCATTAAGCAAGGATACCTTATAGTTGATCAAAAGTGACAAAGGAATACAATATAATATTACAAAAAAATTATATTTCAAATAAATGTTCTTTTTAACTCTCTATTCATCATGAAATTAATAATTTCATAAATCATGATATTTTTTTTATCAGTTTCCACAAAAATTTCAATCTGCACGACTGTTTTCAACATTGATAAAAGAAAGAAATGTCAGCCAATCAGAATAATTTCTGAAGGATCATGTGACATTGAAGACTGGAGTAATGATGCTGAAAACTTTCACTTTTACCATCACAGGAATAAATCACATTTTAAAATATATTATATATAGAAAACAGTATAATATATTCTATATATATATATATATATATATATATATATATATATATATATATATATATATATATAGTGAATATATATAATATATTCAAATAGAAAACAGTTATTTTAAATTATTTAATATTAATAGTAAAAAAAAATAGTAGAGTAATTTTTCACCATTTTACAGTTTTTTATTGTGTTTTTGATCAAATAAATGCAGCTTCGGTGGTGAGACTAAGAGACTTTTACCGACCCTAAACTTTTGAATGCTAGTGTGTCAATAATGAACTTTAAAGTGAGTAAAGTCACCATGAAATTGAACGATGACAATTCTATTTTCTATGCATTTCAGTATCTATGAGTGTGTCCTCGTAATCTTTGAAAAAAATAACTTCCCCTCCCTCTTACACAACATCTGTTCTCTGATGACGTGTTTACTGGCATGAGGGCGGGACAAGGCAACCTGTCACTCACATGAGATCACAGCAATAGAAAACAATCCAACCATCCAACATGGACAAAACCAAGTCTCACCCTATTTTTTTTTCTTGTTTGAGAAGCCGTTTCATTCGAATGTACATAACAATAGGGAAGAAAACATTATCGCAACTTCCGTTTTGTGACGACTTTATATTAGAGCCCGTTCTCATCCCAAGGCGTCATATACGACGCTTCTGCCAAAGCGTAGATAGCCAACGCACTTGGCACTTTTTAGCATCAAATGAGACAGATAAATATGGGGCAGAATGCGCCTGCTAGTGGTCTAACCCTAACCCATACCTAAACCATACCATAACCGAAGCGTCTCATTTGACGCTAAAGGGTGCCATGTGCGCTGGATGTCTACGCTTTGGCAAAAGAGTCGTATATGACGCCTTGGGATGAGAATGCGTTGAATATTACTAATATAAATCAGTTTTCTCTCTTTTAAGACTATTTGAACTGGTAAATTTTGATGCATACACACTCATATGCTGTGTCAGGTCTCATAACTCTCAATCAATTAGCCTGCTCTTGACTAATCTAATGATTATGCTAATCACTAAATGCCTTGTCCAGTCATTCCTCAGGGGTGCAACAACACTGGCTCTAAATTCACAGACATTATTAACACAGCGAGTTTAGATCAGCATCAGTGTGTTTACAGTATGTGGGCCTGAAATGAGGCAGGTAATTGGGCTCTGTTTCTAGCCTCTCTTCCAGGTGTGAAACCCTTGTGGATGACAATTAAGAAATTAGTTAAATGTACCTGAACAACAGAGACCCACCACATGTTAACTGATTACACCATCGAGCAGGATCGTCTATCCCAGCAGAGCACGGCTCTAGAAACAGCAAAGTCATGGGATGGAATCTCAGAAAACACACATCCTTGAATCCACAGAAATTTGCTTTGTAAAACAGTATCTGCCACATAAATAATTGAATGAAAATATATCAGTATACAGTTGTAATAATGTACGAAATCAAATTTGGCTGCAGGTAACTGATAAAAAAAAATCTTATAAATTCTAAAAAATCTAATAAATTTATTCATGTGGCTCCACTGATGCTCAGGAAACACTTAAGCATTTTTTTTTTGATAACACTTTACTTAAAAGCCTTTATGTATAACGCATTATAAATGTATTCTTATATTACATTATAATGCATAATATCTTTTCATAAATAAGTGTAACTAAAGTTAAAAAGAATTAGAATATTTGCAGATGCATTGGCACATCTGGAATTGGTTTCAATGCAGCTTTATAAAGACATCATATAATTATTATTAATCTATTATAACTGTGGTTATGATTAGTCATGAAACCAAAAATGCATTTTAAGGTGCATTACAAGGCATAGTTACTGCATTTTAAATTATTTTATAATGCATTATGGCTTTAAGTATTTTTTGTTGTTGTTGAATGTAAAAGTCTTCAAATAAACTTTTTTTTGATTGATTTTTGATTAAAGTAATGCATTCTTGCTGAATAAAAGTATTAATGTATTTTAAATGTAGCCTAGTTTTCATCTAAATGCTCTGTTTAGGGGTGTAACAACACTAAAACCAAATCTCTTTACCATGTGCACTTCAAATGACTGCATTTCGTAAACTCCACCAATGTCCCATGTCTCCTCATGATTAAGGAAAGATAGCTCACCACAGTCATTACTGTTACCATCTGCCAGTGCTCCTTTACAGGGTCATTTATAAAGAAAACTAACAGGGATGATTACATTTGGACACTGACTATCAGGCTAATTTAAAGATGAGCGAGTCTGAAGAATCTCTTGCACATGTGTAAACGTTCTGTGGCGATGATTTTCGAGACGCTGATGAAAAGAGCTGTCCTTGGACGACAACATTCAGAGTTACATCCACAAGAAAAGAATAGAGAGAGAATGAAATATAGGATTCAAGCAAATATAGTCCTGCAGAAAATGTCTTGCTGATTACTGCTGAGTGAGTATGCAATACATCACTGCTCAACACTGCAAATTCTTTTTTAATGCTATCTGTGGGGAAATAGCATTCAGTGGGAGGATGTAAACAATGCACAGCAGCCAGGGAGTGGAACAATTTGTAATGATAATGTGGACGTTTGAGTTGCAATAATATTGGGTGATGAATTTGCACATGCTGAGCAGTTTTTAGTGCATTGTGCTATTAATAAAACAAATGATCAGCCCTCTGACACATAATATTTCTGCATATGGATGCTACCATGACAGTACATAACACTGATTCAGGACAGTGGCTGGTTCAGTTTGTGTTGTTATGAGATATGACATTATGTTCCTCCACAGCATGCAACTTCCACTTTTACGCTTTAAAAGTTCATAAAGAGTTTAAACTATTAAACTAGTAGTTTGTTGATCAATATTCAAATGAATAAAAGCCTAAAATCAATATGTTAATTAGGCCTATAAAGTGATTTTGGACTAAACCTCTCAATTTTGGATTAGTACAATCTCTAACTTCTTGAAGCATCAAAGTATAGCTGCGTAGCTTGTCAATGGAGGGACAAAAAGCTTTCAAATTTCATCAAAACTATCATCATTTGTGTTCTAAGGATGAACAAAAGTCTTACGGATTTGGAACGGATTCAGAAATGAGGGTGTTCAGGGTGAACCGACAGAATTTTCATTTTTTGGTGAACTAACCCTTTAATATCATCTGGACAAAGCTTTCACAGACCATAAACCAAATAGGCTACATATTAAAAAATCAAGCAGTTTACACAAACCCAATCCTTAAATCCTTTTAAATATTCACAAATTATCTGTGTTCTCAAATGTTCCTTGTAAAGAAACAGCTTTTTCCTGGAAAACTGCACTTTTTATAGATAGCCTACCTTTTTTATATAATTTATATGAGCTTCATTGCATGCAGAAACTAACCACACATGTATGAAAGATGTGTTTCATTTCTATACAGGATATTTAGTGAAGCAGAAAATTTGACCCTTTTAAACTTCATTCATAAAGAGAGCAGCAAGTCACGCCTGTAGGAGTCAGTAAACCTCTTCCAGCCGCTGCGCCGCATTTCCGCTTCCACACTGGACTCAGGAGTCCCAAAAGAGCTGTGAGCACTCAGAAACACGAAAGGACTCGATATATGCCAGAAACACTTTAATTCCTTACATAAGTCACTCCAAAAGTTTGTAGCAGCGCTCAAGTGGAATGAAGAGTTAAAGTGGAACGAGTTTCACCAACTCCAAACTTTGTTTTGGTAATTTGAGTGTTTTGACAGACGCTTCCAGGATCAAACGCCGGACAGGTAAGAGCATGTTGATGTAATTTAAAAGTATAAATAGTCACGATAAAGGATATTTATTATACAATGCTGCCGCTGAATCGAAAACACGATTGTGTGTGTGTTATCTCTGAGGAAAAGTTCCCCTACTGATATCTGTCTGCCTTTGTGATTAATAACCGTTACAGTGAAGAACATTGCATTGTATCAGCATCTTTGCTGGAATTGTAAATAGTCTACACTAAAACTGTAAAAAATAATTTAACAGAAAAGGAGTAAAATGACACAATGCAACATTATTGGCTAACTGTTATAAAGATATACTAGTAAAAATGCTGGGTTGTTTTAATCCAATTTTGGGTAAAATAGCCTATGGACAAACCCAGCCATTGGGTTACATTTTCAGTAGGGTTGTCAAACGAGTAATCGCATCCAAAATAAAAGTTTGTGTTTACATAATATGTGGGTGCACTGTGTATAGTTATTTTGTATATTTATAAATACATACACATGCATGTATATTTAAGAAAAAAAATATTTATATACAAAATATTTATTTATATTTATATGTAATATAAATCTATACAGTATATACATGGAAATATTTCTTAAATATATACGAGGATAAGCATGTGTGTCTATTTATAAATATAAAATAATTATACACAGTGCTCCCACATATATTATGTAAACACAAACTTTTATTTCGGATGCGATTAATTGTTTGACAGCCCTAATTTTTAAATAACATTTGTAACCCAATGGCTGGGTTTGTCCATATTTTACCCAAAATTGGGTTAAAACAACCCAGATTTGTTTTAGAGTGTACTGTATTTAAAACAAATATTTATTTTTTGATACTATAGCCAAACATTATATTGTATTAGAATCATTTGATATTTTTGCTACATTTATTCATTTGACATTCATTTGAAAATAAATTTCACACAATATGTAGCATATCATAACTTGAGGAGTAAAGAGATTTGTAAGAGTTTGAGATCTGACATGAGTGAGGAATGTGGGAGCGTAGACGCAGAGGTATTTCAGGAATTATAGCTTAAATTCAGAGCTCTTTGAGAGACAACAGCTGAGAAGAGTTCAATATGCTCCAAATTGGCCAATGGAGACGAGATAATACTACTTCATAGTCTCATGTTTTCAGCTGTCAAATTCACGGTCGAAACGAGACTGTGGATACACAGAATGACTTAGCCAGGTTGGATAATTCATTATAATGTTAAAGGAAATGTTTCTCATTTGGAAATAGTTTTCTTTAAACCTTTATGGCCCTGCACACTTAATTTGGAGAAATGCTGAGGTTATCTGATGCCCTTTTCAAAGACGTTCGCCCTCAGCAGGGCATATTTGTCCTTGTGTAAACAGCCTCCCCCTTCTGGCTTTGTGTCCCTGTGGTCTCAGACATGGCCGTTGTGTTTACAGGCTAGAAGATCAGCATGTATCCCTTTGACCCTGACCCCCACATTCCAGTTCTGCAACCTGCCCGGAGCAGGCGGTCCTCAGGACCACTGCTCTCCGAGGCCTAGTGCTGGGGGGAAACGTGGCAATATCCTCTGCTCGCATGGAGGGCACGTGGCATGAGTTGTTTGTGGCAGATGAGTCCCCTCCCCATCAGCTTCATCATCCTCTCTCTGTTCAAGAGCCTGTGATTAAACTCACCACACCAAATTCTCTCTCTAATCAAACGCTTCAACCGGATATTATTGTTTTTCAGCTCTTTATTGGAGTTCCTGTTGGAAGATTAAAACTTTGATATTACAAGCGGGGCTCTGTGCGTTCAGAAATGAAAACTTACTTAGTTTGTGATTAACTTTTGGGAGTAGATGGATGATACACTATTGTTGTTGTTTTGTTTTAGTAGTGTTGTTTACATCATCTCTAGCTCTGTCGCTTCATGCTTAATTGCTCTGTTTTTCCAGCCTGGTGTGTCACGAATGATCCCATTATCTCTAGCCGACTAAGCGTCCACACTCTCACACCCACATAGAGTCCACAGTTGTTTTTGTTCTCCCTTTGACCTCATTGGCTCATTCGGCCAGTGCCAGGCTGTTCTGTGCTGGGAGGGATCACTGGCCACGGATGGGAACAAGATCTGCTCTGTGCCTCTGTGGGCATGGGATAGCATCGGCCTGATGGTTCAAGCTATGACTTAGCAGAAACCGAAGAAAGATCAGCTTGGCACTTCACACACAGCTGTGTGACATAATCACACTTAATGCCATCTTGAGCAGTTAGCCTGCATGTCATCATGCTCTTTCAGTTGGGCTTTGTGACATCACCACTATAGATGTCATAGTGTTAGAAGATGTGGAGTGGAAAATGAACACTCTTAAAAATAATTTATTTATTTATTTAGGATATTTCTAAAAATAGCACAAACATTGGATAAAATTGGCCATTTTTTTGTTAAATGATGTTGAACTGTTTTTGTATTGCTGCTGTTAAAAGGAATTTCCAAAGTTAGGCATGTTCAGCTTTGCGATAACTATACAGCAAGTACATTCTTGTCTATATTTTGATGCTGTGACTCAACCACATGCTGTTGTTTACAGTCTTTCTATTTTGGAGAGCAGACTGTGTTGGCTAGAAGAAAAAAGCTCTCTTTCTGTTTTAAAGATTACTCTTTGCGGCTCAACGTGAATTCCTGAAGATGGGATGTTGATAGGGTTGGAGTTTTTATTATGAATGAAATGTGTGTTTGTTAGGGTAGATAACCTTGTGGTTAATGGCATGTTGTTTACTGACTCCAGCAACATTGTTTTAAGTATGTTATTTGGTCTATGTGTGCCTCTGCCCCTCTAGCAGAAGTTGCCCACATGTTAAGCGTTCCCTGTGGAGAAGGCCTTCCAGGCAGTTTTTCATAGGAAATTGAAAGCAATTGTCCTTGGTTTAGGTTTACCTCTGTTTTGATTTATTTCAACTGTACCACAGTCGATGAGTTAATGTGTGCTTGACACTTAACTATGATTTTAGGGTGTTTAGATTGGTTGTGCCATTGTACAGTAAGTTGTTTTGAGTGCTTTAACATGTTTCCAGAAATTTGCTAGGGTTCTGCATAGTTTCTAGGTGGTCGTTTAATGACCCCAAGTCTTACAGTAGGAATAGTAAAGTTTGCCTTTTCAACCACAGTTTATAATCACAGTTTATAGTTTTATGATATTTTTCGTTGTTGACTTAAATTTGTTCTCTCTGTTTGTTTCTGATTCTGACTTTACTTAAATGAACTAAATCAGTTAAACTACTGTACATCATTCAAAAGGTTTGGGTCAATACGATTTTTTTTTGTTTTTGAATATTTATTGTGTTTTTGAATACTTATTTTAAAGGTACAATATGTAGGATTTGTTGTAAAATATCCAAAAACCACTAGGCCAATGTTATATATTTTGTTTAGTTGATTACTTAAAATATCCCCAATGTTTCCAAATATTTGTAAATCGTGAGAAAATTGCTATTTTAACCAAGGAAACGGGACTTGTGAGCAGGGGTGAGGAGTCGCCAGTCAATGGTGTCATATACCCTCGATTCCCGCTCGTACTGCCATAGTAACCATGGCAACAGACATGGACAACTGGGTTATGCTTAGCAGGATGCTCACGCTGTAGTTGTTTTTTTCAAACATTTTGGACCATGACAAGCAGACATTGAGACAAAAAGAAAACTACAAGGAAAATCAACATATTTCGAAATGCCGAGAGCTCCACGTCCACGACTAACTTCGACTTGACAGAGACGCGAGTGTTGCATGTACTTTATTAGACAGGTGAGCAAATGTACAGAAAACTAATCAATGCTAGTTCAACATGATGAAACGTTAGAATATGATCTATGTTATTCCAATGTCGATCTAGCTTACTGCTAGTCTCATATAGCCAACAAACAACCTGACCAACAACATTCAACACACTCAAATGCTGTTTAGTGTGAGTGTGTAACTGTTAGAGCAAGTGAAACAGCGCTGCGTTACCTCAAGTTGAATTCATCTAATAAACTGACCTGTGTGAGAGTATTAATTTAGCACTTGCGAGTAGTTCGGTAGAATGAAATATCCTTATTCCTTTATATATGCAGGACTTGCGTTGCTTGTTGCGTTAGTATACGTCTCTCATTAGAAATCACGCCCTGATTCACACCACAGTCGTGTTACAAACATCACTGTATTCACTCATCCAGTAAAGATCCATCAGCTTGACGACAAGATCCATAATTCCGCTTAATGCTTTGCGTCATCAATATATGCCTTTGTTATTGTTAGAAGTTAGTGACCCCTGGTGGCGAAAAGTCCTACATATTGTATCCTACTTTAATAGAAAAAAGTATTTTATGCTCACAGAGGCTGCATTTACTTATTCAAAAGATTTTCAAGGAAAGATTTCTGAACTAAACTCTACACCTGAAAAATTGAAAAGAAAGGCATATTTCTGCTTTTCTAGCTGCCAGATCATGTCAACTGACATTTTCAAATTCTGTTCTTCATAAAAGCTATTACAATTATATTCCATCATCAGGCTCCTGGTACTTCTGACACCTATAGAACATTGACTTGCATTGCTGTAATCCAAAGCATATGGATTCTGATCAGCCTGAAGTGTGACTTTTACAGTCTTTTATTTGGCTTTTGTTCTACTACACCATCAATGCAACAGAAAGTTCTGATGGGTCATGTTTTATTGAGTTGGAAATTAGATCATCGTTAGGGGAAATGACCAGTGAAAACCAAGAGGGGAGATTATTCAGCCAAGGGTTCCAGTGCTGCCTTCCATCCCTCTGTTTCTACTCTCGATATGGAGGCCAAAGCAGTGTGACAGTTTGTTCGGAGCGTGTGTGAGGGCACATAAGATGGTGTCACAGACGATATGAGAGTTTGACTAACTGAAGCCAGATGCCTTAGTCTTTAGCCTTGGATGTGTCACTCAGCAAATTGAGGGAAACCACACGCACCATTGCAGCGGACGGTTTATTGCTAGGTTTTGAAGGAAGGGTTATATGAGTCATTCTTTTAGGGGGATTTCTTGTATCAATTGGTTCTCCAAAAAACGTTGTGGATGTTTGTTTCATTTCCACTTTGCACCATTGTTCATTTACCGTTTTATTTTGGATGCGGTATGTGTCACTGTCTTCCTTGGAAGTTTTCAGTGATTTATTTTTTTTTCCTTTTATCACTACCTTCGTGTTGTGGTCAACCTGTTGGGTTTATATTGTGATAGCATAAAAATAATTATCAGCTTATCGGTATCATGGCACATTCCTTCATGAGTTGTAAAGTATTTTGCTTTCAGATTAGATTACTAGTTTGAGATTGGTTTGCCGAAACTTATTTTCAAATAGAACTGGACTGCGTGTGAGCACAGTGGGATGGAGAGTGGGGCCCTGGAGAGCCATCCTCAGTACCTGAATGAAACCCAGCTAACTGCACACAAAGGGACCTTATTGGCAAGGCACAACCATCCCTTGCATCCCTCTCTGCCAGCACTTGGTTCAAAAGCACTTTTGTGAGCCCCTACATAGTTTAGGCCTTTTTGGAATTACTGGCGATTAAAGACATGGGTAACTATTACTTGGCCTGGTCTTCTTAACTGTACTATTATTACTGGGATTTTGATTCTTTATTCTTAACAGGGAGGCAGAGAGTAGTTTGGGAATGTACAGTGTGTGCTGTTGATGTCAGGTTCAAACCTGTCGCTGACAGTGTCGACACACGAGTACTGTAACTGATAGTATTCGCTTATATAAAGCTGCCTATCTGATAGTCGTCTTGTGAATGCATAACAAATGTATTTGCCTGTTTTACCTCAGCGTTACCTCTTTAAACATGTTAGACGAATTTTTGGATTCTTTCCTGGTGTTCCAGAAGGCCTGTGAGATCTTAAGAGTGCGACTGAAGGCGATTCCTTTGGCAGCTATGCGGCCACGTCTGTCGACCTGATATAAACCATATTTGGCGAAGCTTTAATGCAGTCATTAGCGTATCAGAAGGGAGCAGAAAGCTTTTTGATTGCCTCATGTCCCTGCAGAGACGGTAGTCTCAGGCGATTTATTTCTCAATCAAACTAATTCATTCCTGAGGTTTCTCCTGTTTTACATTACTGGACATACGGCAACGGCAGATTGAATGCTCGCCAATACTCGCCCTGCTTGTTTCCCAAGAGAAGTTGCTTGTAATTTTGACTTTTTTTAATGTCATTCTGCATTACATAAATAAATCTGAAATAATTTTTCCATATTTAGTCATCCTTAGATAAGCATGTGGACTTTTCTATACCATAGATCAGTGTTTCCCAATCCCTTCCTGAAGGACCCCCAACACTGTATGTCTTCTTTGTCTCGCTAATCAAACACACCTTATTCAACTCATCAGCTCATTATCACATGGGGCTATATGTGATAATGATCTGATGAGTGGAATCAGGTGTGTTTGATTAGGGAGACAAAGAAAACGTGTGGTGTCGGGGGCCCTCCATGAGCTTGATTGGGAAACACATTGGATGAACCGCTTCTAAGTGAGTTGTAAAATTACGCCTTGCGGTAAATGTGACTCGGTACACTTGAATACTAATTTCCTTTTTTACGTTTCCTGTTTCCTCTATTTTAGTTTTTGTCTTTAGCCTAACCTGTGTGTATGTGTATGTATTTTGGGGTTGAGCAATAAATGATAATCCCTTACTAATGCTGCGTTTACGTGCTATGGAAAATAGGATATTTTCCACTTGTGAACTGGTATTTACCAGTGTGTTGCGATTAAGTGCTTTTGTTGTCGTAATGTTGTAAAAAGATGGAGATCCAGACCTGTTATTTAGCTTAAACTATTTTAGATTGCTTAAGTCATCTGCAACAGCAAGAAAATGATTTATCAAAACTCAAAAGGTAAATAATATGCTGTATATTTTCTAGATCATGAACAGTATATATTTTTTACCATTCACAACTCTCGCGGTGAACCTCATTGGTTCTCGCACGACAAGCATTGAGCTACCGTCCACCACAACTGATGTGCCAGTTGAAGAATGTTTATTTGCAAATAAAGCAGTCTGCAGCTTTTCCTCTTTGTCGCCATCTCTGTTCGAAATCTGCAATTGCGGTCATTCGAGGAATTATCAACTTTACGTGAGTTGTACTTGAACATCCTCGACACGGCACAGTGTGGATGAACACAATGTTTGAGAAGAGTGTTAGGCTGTCAGTCACTGTGGATTTCATTCATTTTGGATGTATGACCAACATAAGAATTTTCTCTGGAAAACGTCATCAGAACTAGTAAGAAACATCCACTTTTGTGCTGGTTCTGACATTGCAGTAAATCCTGCTGTTTAAATCTAACAATCGCTTATAAGTTATCATATCTCGCAAATCCGCAAAACCATGCAAATTATACTTTGTTCTCAAATTGGTAATGTCAGGATTGGTTGACTACATGTAATGTTCTTACGAAATGTATCCTCGTTTTCGCATGGGTCCAGTTGCAGTCTCTTTTTTTCTGTAGCCTCTCCGAAATCCGAATTAAGTCTTTTGCATTTTACAGCGGGTGAATCAGTTGTCACTGGTTATTGTCGTTTGAAACTTTCTGGATCCGTATCAAATTGACAAGTTTAATTATATCAAGTGCTGTGAGAAAAGGCTATAAATCTCTACCTCCAACATCCTCACACGCAATATAACTTATACTAGCCGAGACTCCAGTCCTTCTATATATGTACAGATGTGACGTAATGACGCAAAGACATGCTTGAATGTCCCGCGGAAATCCACCAGTACCACTGGAGTTAAAAGCATTATAACAAGCTTACCGATTTGAATCAAGCTAAGGCAAGCAGATAGTTTTGAACACTGGCTGGTAATGTATTTTCTCAAATATGTGTTTTAGATGATTGTTAACCCCAAAAAAGCTACGGACTGCTTTAAATGTTCATCATATAAAGCGATCATGTTTCTCTAGAAAATTTGGACTAAACCTCTCTATTCATATGGATTGGTTGGTTTTATTGTGGATACATGGGTACGTGTCCTAAAACATGGTATTTCCACACGGTCATGTCCAAAAAACATGGCAATACATTGATACATTAACTTCTCAATGTGATTTGCATCCAATTACCGTGATTTCATTTGGTTTCTGTTAGAAATGGCTTGTCAGTGATACTTTTTGAAAGGCGTTAATTATCTAGTATGCAAGGACTCTAAAATTAGTCTTTATAATTGTCTGTATAATGTGACCCATAATTCTAGCCTGGTTTTCATGTCAATCATTAGCCCCTGTTTCAGTAATCCATTTACATTTTTAAATGTCTAATATAGATGTCAATAAAGCCAATAGACAGATTCTATTGCGCACAGTGTGTAAAGAATATGTTTTGCACTATTCAATCAAAATAGCTTGACTACAATCAGCTAAATTATTGATGCTTTAGACAATACTGTCATGACAACAAATGAAATAGCAGAAAGGTGAAGGGCAAACATATTAAATGATGTATTCGACTTTATTGTTGAAAGCAACTACCATGATTTCTTTTGTTTGTGTCTGTGGTTGTCTCTCAGGTTTTGTTTAGTCCTGTGTTTTGTAATGCTCTTCATAATTGCTATGTTTCTTTTGGCTGTTTCTGGAGAGATTGTACACTGCCACACCTTTAAATAGAACACTGAGACATACTATGCAATTTCGCTTCTGAGAATCATCATGGATCTGATGAAGGGCAGGACATTTCAGGGGTGACGGACCTCGACCCACAGTATGTAAAAGAGACAGATTTTCTTAGTATCATTGAATACAACTCACTATATAAATCTATACTTTTAAAGATTTTTTGAAAAATGTGTTTGTCCATGCTAAAATTACAATTCTATGGTGTTGTGGCTGGTTGTTATGAGGTTCCTGGGTGTTCTGGGTAGTACCTTACAGACTAAAAAGAGCCCGTCCCTTATGATGTTCTGATCTATTCTGATTTTTGAGAGACCTTGTTAGAGTAAACTTTTTAAATGAGTAGCTAAAGTGTACTTAAGTAGCTAATGCCAAGTACTTTTTTTGAAACCTAAAAATAATTCTTTAGTTTTGCAATTTCGTTTTGTGATTCAGGTGGCACACAAATTTGGCTACATCAGATGACACACTTTAGCTGTTTAGTTGTTCCATAAAATTCAATCCCTGGTAGCCCTTCTAGCTTACTAGTCATATTGCTGCATTTTATATACTTAAAATAACCGCTTTTGTTTTAACTTCTCAAACGATTGAGAGAGCTTAGAGACTTTTAAAAGCAAATAAACAATTTTAATGTAGTTGTAGTGTGCTCTCTGCTACTTGTTGGTCAAACATTTTTCATGTGGTTAAGGTTTAATGAAGCCCGCTGTTGATACTGTTTTTCAAAATGAAATAATTTAGCTCACACAGTTAACAATGGGGCACAATGCAAAATGGACTAACTGACTGATGACAGCATTAATAAAACTAGTCTTGGATTACATTTGCTTTATTATTTGATGTCATGTTGATGTATTTAATCGAGAAACTCTAGTGTTGAAGAACAGTCTGGCTTTCAATCTCTCCTCCATGAAACATTTGTGAACTTGAACTGAAGCCCTGTTTTTACAGCAGAGATGTAACCAGCTCCATATGCAATTCCATAAATCTCATCGCCTCTTTTCGAAGCCTTTTAAAACTTATTCAGAAGCTCTCATGCTTAGCCAAGTGTCCCCCTATATTTCTACATGGATTTATTAGCTGCGGTGGGGTGTGCAATCAGTTTGCCAGTGTGAGAGGAAAACAGCTGGGCTTTTGTGAACTTTGCAGTAGATCTTTTTTTTTTTTTAACCCTTATGGGACTCCTGATTTGGGAGTCACACTTCTCCTCACGGTCAAAAGTCTTCACGAACATCTGAAAATGAACCCTCCCCCCAAGTAAAATCAATGTAATATATTACAATAGTACATAGTAATCGTATTTTGAGTGAATTTGATATTACTTAATATTTATGCAATGATTATGGTCCATTTTTGCCATTGCAAATAATAATAATTGTTTTAATAATTATAATTATGTTTTTTTTTTCAATTAATGCAGTATTTATTGAGACTAGGTCTTTTAAATCCAATTTTTGAAGGTGGATTAGCACCATCTGTTGAGAGAAAATAAAATAAAACAGTATTGAGACTAGTGTATTTAAGTGTACACTTAAGTGTGCAAGTGTTTATAACTGAATTATTGAATGGATATGACATTCTCAAAACTTGAGAATGCTCTGTGTTACAGACACAGTGGTTCATAGGTGTGTGTGTGCGCGCGCGTGCGTCTGTGTGTGAGTTGGTGTGTCTATATCCTTTACTGTTGTGCACTTTTCTCAGCATCATGGGCGATCTGTAGATTGGACACAAACATTCTCTGACTTTTTATTTTATTTATTTTTTTATTTCCCATTCATTTCCTATGGTCGGTCATTCTTGACCGAAGACCACAAGTGTGATTATTTTATTTACGACCACTTAGCCTGCTCGAATCATGTCCTAATATTTTTTTTTTCACATTCCAAATGCCATACAAGTCACCAAGTTTCGTACTTTTTTACTAATTTAAAGCAGAAAATTTTATTAAACTAAAGTGAAACAGCCTGAAGAGGTTTAAAAGAGGAAATACAAGGAAAAATGTAAATGTAGTAATTAATGTCAATGTAAAATGATAAATACATATTTAGAATCACAATTTTTTTTGTTTTATTTTTTAATTATGTTACTGGTTTTGTGCCAAGTTTTTAAGTCTGGATGTTGTGTGCAAATTAAAAGTCTACATGGACTGTGTAGAAATTCTTTATATTTTACATAAGTCTCCTTTCACACACTTTTTTTCATTTTAGGACATTTTTATTTTTATTTTGAGGGGATATATTATGCCCCTTTTCAAAGTCTTTTTGGCGTCTACCAGAACAGGATTTAATGCTTAAATGTTCAAAAACACATTCTTTTTTGCAGCACCTCTTACCCAGTCGGTCATTAACGCTCTGTTTAGTTCCTAAAAACGATCTTGTGTTCTCGTACTACAATACGTCATCATCAACCGTCAAAGTTCAGTTCCATCACTCGAATTCCTGGGTCCATTGTTCAAAATCATCATTGAGTTCTAACATCATTTTGAAGTGTAATATTTCATTTAATCATTAGCAAGCAACACTAATTCTGATCTGATTGTATGTATAATCCTTGTATTTCATCTATGTTTTTTGTATCACATAATTCCATTATCAGCCTTAAAATGAGCTAAAGCCTCAGGCCAAGTGCTTTTTAGAGTTTTTCTGCACCTCAGGTTTCAGTCATCTGGCCAGACCACCATCCACTATATTACTGACCTCCCATGAATGATATCCTCATGACCAACTTCAGTCTGTTCCATCCCTCATTTCTCAGCGTGGTGAATAGCCTGTCTGTCTGATTGATGTGGCGTAACCTTGGAGAGATCGCACTCAGATAAAATGACATGACAAAGCTGTATATCACCGTTCAGAGTTTGATATTGGTGTCAAAAACCATTTTTGATGTGAGTGTATTTCAGCAGGGTTGGTGATTAATCTCTTTATATATTATTCTGTCTTTCCTGTATCACGCTTTGAGGGTTTCTGTTCCAATCTGTTTAAAACAGTTTTTAATCTTATTTAAAAGTATCAAGTATTTTAATCTTATTTAATGTTTTTTTCTATTTGTTTTTAATGGTCTTATTTTAAATAAAACTCATAATTTAGTGCAGTGACTAATTAACAGGTGAGTAGCACAAATGCAATGGTCACATCGATTTTTGTAGTTTTAATACCAGGAGTAAATGGGGCTGTACCCATTAGGTTTAGATGTTCCACATACATTTTCTCTGATTACTGACTCTTTGAAAGTTTATTAAGGCATTTGGAAGTTGTGTTCATCATCTAGCATTTGTTACATGACATGAGTGGGTGAGGAATCTGTCTCAAATAATCCATTGAGACATTTACACAAAAACCTGCCACTCATCCCATGATGCTTTTCTGTCCTTGCTGGCTTTGGCAGGATGTGTTGTGATGCATTGGCTGTGTTTGGATAAGACTTTAAATGAGGGGGAACTGAATGTGCTCGCCACCCATTGTCCGGCGTTCAGCGGCACACCAATGAACAGGGGGTGTCAAGGAGAGGCCATGCAACCGTGCTGGTGTGTTTACTGAATGCAAGCCAAGTGTAAACTCAATGACGTTTGGTCTTCAGAGGAGAGAACAGCAGTGTGGAGAGTAGATGGAAATTTTTACCCCAGTCGGAAATATTTACCCCAAAAATGCAGGACAGATTGACTGAACACACTAGTGTTTGACATCAGAATCATTGATTTTAACACAACACAATGGTGTTTTGGATAAAGGTGCTTCCTGCATTGTGCTAGTAATTGGTTTTGGTCACGGTTAACAAGCATATAGTCACCTACACAAGAAGTCTATTAGACTCTTTACATCACTTGCCCTCAGGGCTTGACCCACCCGAAACTCTTTTATTGGATTTCGTTTGTAATGCAGTCACTACTAGCTACTTTGGCTTGGTTGAATTTTATAATTAAAAAATATACATTTTTCAATTGTGATCTTTTAAAAAGGCATCTGAAATAAACTAAGTGCAAGGTAGTGTTGTTAAAAATCTAGATTTTTTTTTTAAATACATATCGATACTGAAATAGGCCTGTCTGAAACTCTTCCAATACTAATTTTCTACAGAATAGATACACAATACCAGCTGAGCTTTCTTGCTTTTTCATCTCTCTGACACAAACCCGGCTTCCCTCACTCACTCGTTTCACTTGCTCTGGATGAATGTTTGTTACATTGCTTGAATTTCGCCGTGGGATTGCGCGTAATTTTACTCATTCCCATAGATTTTGTGCTCACAGATTAAGCCGATTGCGATTTTCTAGGCTGATATGACTAGGAACTATACTCTCATTCACTGTCATATCATGAGTGCAGCAGGCATAATAATGATATGATGCAGCTTCCAACGTGACCGGGACCAAGTTTGTGTAGTCATCGCTCCTGCTGCACTCATGATAATGGCAGTAAAGTGTCTTGATTATTACGCAGGAATGAGAATATAGTTCCCTGCATATCAACCTTGAAAATCACAACTTTACATTTTCCGTCTGTCTTAGTGCACGATGTAACTACAGAAGAGTCAAGTTTTAAATAGGAAAAATATCGAAACACTCTGGTAATTGTTTTTGGGAGAAATGCTAATGGTCTTGTGCACTTCAATGATGTATGCTAAGCTATGCTAAAAGTGGTACCCCCAGAACCGGAGATCGGCTGAATGGATTCAAAAAAGGTAAAACTCAACAGTTTAACTCTGGGGGAGTTGTAAATGAGTGTATTTCCAAAAAAAGTGGAGTATCCCTTTAATGGTAGATCTGGAGGGCGGCTATATGTTAACCTCCATTTGAGCCTTTAGAATCCTTGAATATAATGATGCTGTCTTGATAAAGTCTCTGACTAGGAGGAAGACAAGAGACATGCTACGTGCCCTATGCGAGTTATACACGTATATTGAGCAGATACAGACGAAGAACGTGTATGTCCAGCCTTTTGTCATGTTTTCCAACTCGGTTAGTGAGAAGGCGCTATATCTAAGCGAAATCTTTCACATAGAATTGTAGAAAGCTATAGCAGATAAAGAGTTGGTTCTGCCTGGAGGGGTGTGAGCAGTTAGGCATCACTGCACACGTTTGTCCGGTGTAGCGGCAAGAACTCACTGCGGCGACGGTCACTCAGGCCATGCTCACCGCAGGGGTCCTTTAAACAGGGGTCGTCGCTCTTTTGAAAAAGGGTCATATGGCGGTGCTGGTCCCTTACGTTTGGTTCAGCGACTTGGCGGGGCGTGAATATACGTCCCAGAGTAATGTGTTGTACCGAGTTCTGAATGGGACCGTTGAGTTATGCATGTAACTACTGTTCCCAGAAGGAGGGAAATGAGGTACAACACTTCTGGACCCTGCGCAGTCGGGATCCCGGTGAAGAGCTGGACTTAACAAAGGGAATGATTCATAGGACTGCATTTATATGCTGTGGACAGGTAGCCCAGCCCACGTTGTAATGCGTCATTTGCCTTTCAGGCGTGAATAAAGGTGTCTTCAACAGATGGCGCTACAGCTCTATATCCCATAGTAATGTGTTGTACCTCGTTTGAGATGGTCCTCACTGGAGAACATGAAATCCACAGGGAGGAGTCAGATCCAGATCCAACTCCTCCCACCTTACATATACCTAAACCTACCCAGCTCCACCCCCTGATCCCTAAACTGACCCCTAAATCTACCCAACTCCACCCCTTAGATCTGGATCTGACTCCGCCCCCTGGATCTTCCGTACTGCAATGAGGTGCTACTGCCTCGTTTCCCTCCTTCTGGGAACTGTAGTTATATGCATAACTCAACGATTCCAGGATACCAACAGTTCACTTACAGTAATTGACAGAGTCGACTCTTACTTTTTAGGGTAATAACTATAAATGGTGCACTTTCAGATTTAAAACTTTGCAGGATGTTTTCATTCATTCACATATAGTATGTTACACACTATGAAAGGTAATTTTCAAAAATGGATAATAGGGGCACTTTAAAAGTAGGGCATAATACAATTAAGTTTTTAAATGTTTTTTTTTTTTTAATCATTTTATTAACAATTTTAGGTGGACCACATGGAAAAAATATAATAATTTAAGGTAACAGTGTGTTCTGACCCCTTGAAGTTACTTTAAAGGGATACTCCACTTTTTTTGGAAATAGGCTCATTTTACCACTCCCCCAGTGTTAATGTATTTAGCTGATTTTTTGATATTTAGAAGAATGTCAGTAACCAGACAGTTTCTGGTCTCATTGACTTCCATAGTATATATTTTTTTCCCTACTATGGAAGTCAATGAGACCAGAAACTGTCTGGTTACCGATATTCTTCTAAATGTCAGAAAATCATCTGAATGGATTTGAAAACGGTAAAACTCAACTGTTTAACTCTGGGGGAGTGGTAAAATGACCCTATTTCCAAAAAAGTGGAGTATCCCTTTAAAGGTTTTTTTAGTTTTAGGAGTAATACCAGAGCTGGCCTGCCTTGGAAGAGATTTCCATTGTAGGCTGTAATTGTATGTAAACATCAGTTTGTGTGTGTCCATGTCTACAGACGCACTTCCAGAGTGTGCTTGTGTTGTGTGTGACACAGCATTGACCAAACAGGATCAAAACAAACAAGGTTAAGCAGAAAAAATGACTGTCGCTTGCCCGTTGCTGCAAAACTACTGCACACAGTGCAGACCTCTATTCCAAGCCACAACAACTACAAAAAAAACAACCAAAAGTCATTTATGATATGGGGCTCACTGGAAAATTCCATAATAAAATGTAGGAATGGTCCTGTTAAAAATGCCACATATGACGCTGTACTTTTTTTCCGAGAGATAAAAAAGAAAGAGAAGGATACAAGGCAATGCTTTGTGATTGAGCCGTAAATGTAGTATTTTAACATGAGCTGTGGCTTGGGACAGGCTGTGGGCATGATCGTGTAAACCGGGTTTCAAGAAAAGAGGTGGAAAAGGAAATAAAAATGGTCCACCACAGAGTCAGTGAGCAGCTGCTGAGTGGAGACTCGTGCTTGTCCAGTCATTCAGTATGATCGCATGGAATGCAGCATGGCTTTGCTTTTGGTCCTGTGTAGTTTAGCAACACAAAAGACGGGCGCCTACATGATATTGATCACATACCTTGTAGTTTGTTTTTGTGTCAGATATGAAAGTCTCACTTTTGTCAACATAAGCTTCACAATGTGATGGTGTTGTGAATAATGTGGTGACAGTTCACATAAAATATAATTTAGTTGTGAAAAGTGGACATTGCATATCCAAATTGGATCTAAATTACTTTTCTAACACTGTACATGTTTAGCTTTTTGGCATTGCAAATCTGTATGGTTGCATAATGTCTAAAAGAATAGTGCATTTAGAAACTGTGCACCTTCACTATACTTGCTGCATTTTGATAAATATTTTCTTTAATTATAATTATATGGTTTATTGATATGTTCCCTTATCCAATCCTCTCCACATTAGTTTGTATAGAGTGTGACTCAGGAAGGTTTCAGGACAATAAAACGCATGTGGATCTCTGAAAATTGTTTTGTTTGGAGCCATGTGGAATTTTTTCATGCGTAGAGTTTTCAGGGCATTAAATTATAATATTGATGGGATAACGTCCTAAAATAGAAGCTGTTATTTGATTTTTAACAGCACAGCTCATGGTCTAAGACATGATTTATGCTTTGAATGCTCTCATTTTTATGGTTCAATGAATTAGTTGCTGCCAACAAAAACCTTCACATTTGAACAGTTGGAGTTTTCCCCTCATTCTTTCAAAAGAACACCCAGAGGACTAAAAATAAGTCACATTTTTCCAGCTTTTTTGATTTCCTGTCCGGTCTAGCCTCCATCACTTTCCCTGTCAAACCTGATGAGAGCCCACTGTGTTCTTTTAAAGCCACGGTATGGAATGACCTTGACTCAGACCCCCCCTCCCCCGCTCTTCACCCTTCCTCTCTTTTTAAAATTATGTTTGCACAGTACCTAATTAGTAAGAGGCTGGTTCAATTGAACATTTAATTTGTAAACCAATTAAGAAAATAGATTAGTATTGAAAAATAACATTCAGTTGTCAGGGGTTTCTCAAAGTAATTAGGTCAAAATAAATAGTTGTCATATGCTTCTGTTTCTAGACATACCCAATTATAAATTCATACTGTAATCGTTTGTGGGTTTTGTGAATGGGATAGTGTGCTGAATTATACTATGGAGTGAGCTACCTGGGCAGTTGGGGGCTTGTCTCCATTGTGAAAGGAAATGGTTTTCTGTTTTTCTCTATTTCTGCATTTGTTGTCTTCCGCAAGGAAAGTTTTACCTATAGAACCTCAAAAATGTCAGCAAAGCACTAGAGGTTAAATTAGAGATTAGTTTATAAGTTACAATAATGCATTGAGGTTTCAAGCTCAAAGTGACTGTTAATGTGGTGTAATTTTAATTTGACCAGTGCCCTTGTCAATGTATATCACTCAACAAGTGTCATTGAAGCATGCACGAGTAGTATGTTTTAAGGCTGCACATGGATATTTAAAGTCATGTTCACCGAAAAATGAAAACGATGTGATCATTTGGTAATTTTCACATTGTTCTAAACCAGTCTGATTTTATTTTATTTTTTAATACTCAAAATTTAATACTAAAAAATTTTAATAAAATTTTATTTTAAGGTGGATACTCCACCTTTTTTTTTTTTTTTTTTTTTTGGAAATTGGCTCATTTCACCACTCCCCCAGAGTTAAACAGTTGAGTTTTACCGTTTTCAAATCCATTCAGCCGATTTTCTGATATTTAGAAGAATATCAGTAACCAGACAGTTTCTGGTCTCATTGACTTCCATAGTAGGAAAAAAAAATATACTATGGAAGTCAATGAGACCATAAAATGTCTGGTTACTGATATTCTTCTAAATATCAAAAAATCGTCTGAATACATTCGAAAACGGTAAAGCCCAACTGTTTAACTCTGGGGGAGTGGTAAAATGAGCCTATTTCCAAAAAAAGTGGAGTATCCCTTTAAAAAGTGAAGTTTTTTAGTTGGTAAATGTTTTGTCATGTGATTTAAATGAGGACTTGTGCTGTCAAGAATCAAAAAGGATGCAAAAGCACCATAAAACATCATAAACATATTCAGAAATTGTATGATACCTTTTTAGGAGGATACTTGGACTACTTTTATGATGGTTTAGCATTGGTTTCTCAACCTTTAAAGCGCCAGTACCTATTTGGAAAATAATGACCAACTACATTCTGCAAAGCAACTAATTTGTGTTCCATGCAAGAAAGAGTCTTTCGGGTTATAAACAAGAACTGTGTTTAAAACAACATTAAGGTGAGTTGAACTCTAAGGGTATCTAACACACACACACACACACACACACTGCAATGCAATGCAATGCAATGCATTCTGTCTGGACTGAATGCTGACAAAATGGCTGCAAAAATAAAGTCCCACAGATTTGTGCTATGTTCATCTGCTGAGAATATATATTTTGAAACCAGCCATTTCAGCATACCAAATAGGGTATCTATTTGGTATGCTGAAATGGCTGGTTTCACAAGATCCAGATTGCCCACTCTGACGGTGGTCCCTGAGGCAGGTAACTGAAGTGTTCACTGCCTGGAGCTGAGCCGCATGGCAACATCTGGTTCTCTGAACAGCCTACTGAATGGGCATTGCTAGGAGACAGACTTACACCAGGGTTTAGCAGGTGTTTGTACTAGGAGAGATAATGAAAGCCGTTTCTGTAGAAGTTCAAGATAACGCTTCTTCTACAACTGAAAGCTGAAGGCATCCTTTTTGCAGTGATGTGTGCTTTGAATTAAGGGTAAATGTCAGCTTTTATTTGAATAGATTTGCTAAATAACATAATGAAAGGCAAGAAACAAACACCATGAGAGGAAAGTGTTTTGAGCACCTTGAGTGCAGCTCAAGTGGTTTCTATTAAGCACAATTTCCATTTCTGCTTTATCCACTTATGGCCTTGCTGCTCAAACAGATTGGTTCCTTAAGTTAAAAGAGACATATTATGAAGAATCAACACTTACTTGATATTTTCCTGATAAAAAGAGCTTCGTGAATGCTTCACCACACAACCATCCACATTTATACATGTGAATGACACCTGTTGAGTGATCATAAATAAACAGTTTTGTGGGTAACGCTTTACAAGTAACACGAGTTAAGTAATCAGATTACTTTTTCAAGTAACAAGTAATGCATTGCTTTTAAATTCACAACACATATCTGAATTACCTTTTCAAATAAGTAATGCAAGGTACTTTGTTTTCCCCTTTATTGACTGACAGCTCTCCCGTCCCCATATTGAAAGGCGTTGTGTGTGCTGTGCAAACATGATGGTTTTTGTAGTTTTGGACTAATGTGAACATGCATTTACTCATCTCACTTGCACAAAAACAGATTCGGTATCCCTTAAAATGAATAAAAATGGAAATGCAAACAGAGTATTACTCAAACCTGAAATAATTCATTGTTAAACAATACACTCTAAAAAATGCTGGGTTGTTTTAACCCAATTTTGGGTCAAATATGGACAAACCCTAAAAAATGCAATTAATAAATTTAACCCAACAGCTGAGTTTGTCCATATTTGACCCAAAATTGGGTTAAAACAACCTAGCATTTTTTTAGAGTGTACAAATATACGTTATATATTTGATTTCAGTTTATTAACCAATGTTTTTACTGCTGACATTCGATGATCCAATTCAACCATGCTAATGAGACATGTTGAATCACGTGTGTTTAATATTTTTAGTTTTTCCTATTCTTCTGCAATACAGAATGGCAGCACAGCTGAAAGTTTAGTTTACTGTACAGACATGAATTTGCATTTCAGCCTGGCTTATTCATTTCGCTTTTGGTGTAAAAGGGCCTTTACATTAGGAAAAAAAAAAAAAAAAAAAAACTTTTATTTAAAGCTACACTGTGTGATTTTACCCCTATCTGAAAAGGTATATGACCATCCAGTGAATGTTAGTTTCTGTTCCTCTCAATTCCGATTTCGTTTAAACTCCTACGGTGGCCAATGTAGTCCAAGATTAACATGGCTTCCAGTTCGACCTCGTCCATGAGTGTTAACTCAAACGTAAACAGAAAGGCGAAGCTTGAATTAACGGGAATGTCCCTCTTTGGCTAATGTACTTTCAAGATGGAGGGGCAACATGGCGACTGACATTAGAACCCCTTACCCGTATGTATTTTCAATGGCATATTATACACTCACGAGAATACTTTATTACTTGAACGAAGTAAATATATAGTAATGAGCACATATATTTTTGAAAGAACTAAGTGTTTTTAGCTAAGAATAAACTAAAAGAGTTACACAGTGTAGCTTTAATTAAAAAAAAAAAAAAACAAAGTCCAACCCAGGTGAGAAAAACTAAACACAGAAGTAATAACACTACGTCCCACAAAAAGTAACCATGCATGCAATGTTGTAACGCATTACTTTTAACGCATTACATAAACGTGGTCCAACTAGTCATGGTAAGGTAGATAAGGAACTGAATGTGCTGTTCCTAATGTTAGAATGTGTTTGAAGTTGATTTTTAACAAGGTTCTTAAATGACAATTTTGTGTGTGTGTGTCAGTATCACGGAAGAGTGATGTGGCCTTCCTGTCTGACTGCCTTGAGGGCATGCGTTTTTTTTTGGCCATCAATATAAAAACATCTGAAGTTTTTCCTGTGTTTTGACTAGTGAGGAAATATATATTTTTGTGTATTTTTTTCTGAGACATTTGCACTCAACCTTTTAGCCACTTTGTCTGCGGCGTGTAATAAAAACGAGTGAAGCACTTCCCGTTGTGGGGGATGATGATGATGCTATCAGAATTAAGTTTGCCAATTCTGTGCGTCCCCATAAGTCTCAGAATTAAACTTTTTGAAAAGAAACATAGACTGCCCCTGAGGTTCATATTCATGTAAAAAAAAAATAAAAAAACCTGCAAAACTATTTAGATTAGTGTCTAAATTCCTTTCTGTTTTTTTTTTTTTCTTCTGCTTTTGCAGTAAGTCAAACTATTTTAACTTTATGCGTGTGTGAAAATGTAGCTTTGCCATCACAGGAAAAAAAAAGGTCTTCGGTTCGAAACGGTATGTTTGAAATATGAAACGGTTATTTTTAATGATCTCACATTATACAGTTTATGCGTGTGTACATTTATATGTGTGTATTTCCAATAGTAGAGCCCCCTGTGTTGTTTCATTTGATTATAAACTCATCACTCCATTTCTCTACCTCTTTTAGATTCTTTTATTAGATTCATGCAGGTTCTGCTTAGATTCAGGAGCAAATAACCAACTGCAAACTAGGTCAGTGATAGTCTAGTCTAGTGCCTGGTATTACTAAATAGCATGGCATGCTGTAAACTTTTGGATAATTTATGGTCAGACAGCACTTTTGTAAGAAAGTTGGTCATTTTGGACAAATTATGATGGTTTTACCTGCTGACGAAGGGCTAAAATGGCTGTATTTTGTGATGGAAGATATGCTGAGTTGTCATACCATGGATACCAGACCATGTTTGACTGCATGTATTGGATCATCTGTTTAGTTTAAAGATTACTTGCCATGTAACAGTTACTTTTCATCCAAAGCAATGTATTATCCTGATTACAGGGACCTGAGTTTTTTTTTTTAGGTGAACATCTGGACTGCATGATTGGTTTGCTGGTAGTATGTCCCAAATTCACCTTAGGATGCTTTCTGCCCACCTTGGCATTTAGAATTTCTGGTTGCTCTTTTTAATGCTGTCATTGCAATATGATTGTGCCGTTTTGAAAAAGTTTTTGAAAAGTCATTGAAAGTCATGCAAGAAGGCATTTGTTTGACATATAGCTTTTTTGTAACAATGTAAATGTTTTTTTTTTTACTGTTACTTTTGATCAGTTTAATGAATGAACTTTTAAAGAAACATCATCATTTCTAAAAAAAAAATAATAATAATAATAATAATAATAAAATATATATATATATATATATATATATATATATATATATATATATATATATATATATATTAAGAAATGATGATCTTTCTGGGCCCAAATTTTTGAACAGAAGTGTATATAATGTATACTTTACTATTTAATTATTTGGTACCTTATACAACTGTTAACCATATCCAGAGATAATGTGCATCTCCATAAAATTTTCCACCAGATATTCTCAATCATTTATTAAGAAATTATTGCTTTAATTTGAAGTACTTATGCACTTTATTCTTATGAGTTTTATTGCCTTTTCTACTTGTTTCCATATTTTAAACCGATATCAGCACTTGCAGTTTCATTTGGAATATCCCATTAAGAAGCAGAAACAAGAAAGACTTTGGCATTCAGAGAGTAAAAACATGACTAATAATAAACTTTAATCCTCTCAGAAAGTATTTATCTTTGGGCAAAGCCAAAATATGTTTTTTTAATATAAATTCTCCAGCGCAGATCCCACCGCACCAATCTATGAAATGGGTAATAACTTTTCCACTCAAACTATTAAATAAACCTTGCAATTTAAGTTTGCAAACGTTAAAACCAAAGTCTGTTTGTTAGGGATGAAATAGTCAGCAAACCTCAATCTGTGCAAACTCAAGCAAGTCTCTAATCTGTAGCAGAGTTACAAAACTGAATCCAAGCTGTATCAATATAAGCGTGATGACGTCTTTTTAGCCTTTGGCTCGCTAAGTTGGGGACATTTACTGTCTGCATTGACACCATTATATGAGAGCTGGGCGATGACATCACGGTTTTCTCCAGAGCGGCGATACATATAAATGACCTTAATGAATAACTTTTTTACAATTAAAAAGAACCATCACTGAATTTACTTAAGTAGAGTATGACACTATTTTCTTCTAGAAACAAACTTTGTTGCATTGCAAACTTTGTTGCATCTGTATTGTAAAGCGCTATATAAATAAAGGTGACTTGACTTGTATCAATCCTGTTTTCCATGAACTGTAGGGCCCATTTCTCCTAATCTCAGTTATAAATTGGGAGAGCACACAGGATGGTGTGCCTTTTATCAAGGTGAGTCAGAGAGGTTTGATCATGAGGTAAAATAGCATGTGTATTATAGTTAGTGCAACAAACCTTTGCTCTAATCATTTAGCAATGTGCGTATCTTGCGTGTTCCGTACACGTTGCTTAATTTGTAAGTTATGTGAGCCGTGTCTCGGATCCCTTTACATTCTTCACCGCATGTTCTATCTCCAGCGAGGGAGTAAGTTTATTGACACGAAACCCCCCAGAGCATGTGTCAGATGACTAGGCTTGATTTAGCCAGGGTGTGGAAGTACAACTGGCCAATTCCCTGGTGGTTCCTATGATTCAATCACTGGCCTCTCAATGACCCTCTGCATGGATTTATTCTTAAAAGCAGGAACGCTACTCATGATGACTCGGGATGAATAGAGCCTTTAGTTTGACCTTAATCATATTTGTCTGTTGGTGTGTTATTTGCCTGTGGGTGTCGAGTGAGATTATTAGGACTTTATTCACAAGGGATGATATGATCATAGAATTGATGACCAACAACTCAGATTTGAAGGCCAAAGATGAATAAAGTGCGTTTGCATATACACTCAAAGCTATCTGCGTTCTGAGTCTAAGAAAACGAAATGGTTAAACTTTGGTTTGATTTAAGCTCAATAACATTCCTTTGTAAGAAGCACATTGGCTTGTACTCATTTAAGATATACCAGATTTTCCAGAGCAGACACTGTCTTTGTAGTTTCCTTGTAAGGAGTGCCATCTAGTGATAAAAAGGTGGCAGCATTTCTCCACAATCTTAAATGCAGTCCCACAAAGAAGCATTTAGCTTTCCGTTGGTATTTCAGTTGTAGAACCAAAGAAAAAGTATTATCGTTATTTAGTCCGCATGTGTACATATGAATAATTGCATGTTTTAAATATTTATAAGTAGCAAACGTCAGCTCATTCTGTAACTCATCATCTGTTCTTAGATCATGATGTATTTTATTACTTATTACTATTACTTTATTACTTTTATACTTATTATTTTTGCTCGATGAAGCAGAAAATGGCCATACTACTAATAATCCCATATAGACAATAATATGATAAACATAATAATCACATATACTTTCATTGAAGGGGGGTTAAGCCATATCTAGGAGCCGGAATATCATAAATTTAGTCTTATGACAGTATGCAGCCACCAAGAAAATCTTAACTACTGCATGGTAATGCTGTGGTAAAGAAAGTATAAACTTCTAGTTTTTTATGATGAAAATATTCTCCATTCTGATCTAAAATCCAAAAAACATTTATAGAAAGTGGTCTTTGGAAAAAGATTCCAAGGCACTCTTCACTTGTCTTATTTTTTTTAATTTTATTATTATAGTTCTTTCTCTGTTGTCTCTATGGCTTTATCATGAGGTGCACTCTCGGAAAAAAAGGTACACTAGCTGTCACTGGGGCTGTACCTTTTCAAAAGGTACACTTTTGTACCCAAAGGCTGCATATTGGTAGCTACCTTAGTGGTACATATTAGCACCTAAAATGGACATATTACCACCTAAAAAGGACATATTAGCTCATGAAATTGACATATTAGCACCTAAAATATACATATTAAGACTTAAAATGTACATATTAGTACCTCAAATATACATATTAACACTTAAAATGTTCATATTAACACTTAAAATGTACATATTAGCACCCAAAATGTACATATTAACACCTAAAATGTACTTATTAGCTCATGAAATGGACAAAAGTTTACCTTTTGAAAGGTACAGCCCCTGTGACAACTTTTGTACCTTTTTTACTGAGAGTGTAAGAACCCAGCACGTTATTTTGGGCAAATGGAAATGCTTTAATTTGCGTTAAATCAAGTCTTTAGGTATGTGTGATGTTTATAGTAAAGATATCATATAGCAGAACCTCTGAAGCTTGTGCAAAAATCAATAGTGTTCAAATTGAACCCTGTCGGCAGCTCCATAACGCTGGAAGAAGCAGTCACGGTAATTGGAAGCTTTAGAGACAGCAGCACATTTGATATTGTGCACAGGCGTGGAACTCCCGAGGGCCATTTATTCATATCGTATCATACAGGCACAGGACGGACATCCCTGACTCAAAATCAATGTGATTGTTCGATTACACTGAAGACAAATTATCGTTCTTATTAGTTGCTTTGAGTGATCCTGATTTCAGACACTAGAGGGCAGCATAAAGTTTGGTTTTGATAGATGTGCTCTTCTATAATCTATACTAGCAAGCACATACCACGGCAAGACGCTAATAAATAGGCTAGGACATTATACCTCCCATCTAACATCTGTTTAACAAGCTGTTTCCACTTTGCCACTGTCCTTCTTCATTATACTTAAAGCAGGGTGAGACAGAGGAAGCAGTCGAATTAGACTAAATCAGTGCTGGGAAAAGGCAGATTCACAGCCAAAAAAATAGGACGAGACCCTTCCCTAGACTTTGCTAGTGCTCTCAGTATCTGGTCCCCATGTTATAGATTGAATGTGTGTGGATATTTGAATAAAATCCATGTGTGGGGGATTAATTTGAGTAGACAATTTTTTTTTTGGCAAAACTATCTAGGCAAAAACTGTTTATTACTAATTAAATTTGCATGTTATCTATATTAAAACTTTAAGGGGTTCTATTATGCTTGGTACTTTCAACTTTAGTTAGCATGTAATGTTGCTTTTCGTGCAAAGTCTGCAAAGGGAGATATTTTATTTAACAATCCACTTTTCA
The DNA here is from genome assembly GCA_038021265.1 of Cyprinella venusta. Lineage (NCBI taxonomy): Eukaryota > Metazoa > Chordata > Actinopteri > Cypriniformes > Leuciscidae > Cyprinella > Cyprinella venusta. The sequence continues at coordinate 12,027,060 of CM075871.1, forward strand.
AGAACTAGGCCTATCGTTTGGACTACAATGCTTTTTTTTTTAATCACCCACTGCGGTGGTGGAGTCCATGTAGGAAGAGCAGTGTTTGGCACTGCATCGCTTTTCAGCGCAAGCTGTGTGGTGCATGTCCGTTACCATCCTGATCACTGTACACAGATAAGTCTATGTTAACTTGAAGCTATCCTTACTCTGCTATGCTACTAACTAACTAGATTACACAAAATAATCTAAATAACTATATAAATGCTATGCTAAATAGATGCTACAATACTCTATCCTGATCGTTTTCAATAATCGTAATTCCAACTCTTGACTCGCAGATGCAGTGGTTTTGACGAAACGATGATTTTTAAACTGCCGAGGGCGTGGTACAGTAGCTCGTACCAATGGCGTGGTGAGCTGAAACCTGTGTACGCCACGAAGAACCACAAACATCCAATAGGAAAATTCAACTGCAGTAGCCAACCTGAAGAGGGCAGCACTAAGACGTTTTTACACCATATATTGTAGAAATAAAACACTTTATACCCAAAAGTCAAAAAAGTTATCCGAATCAATGACCAGCATTAAAAAAGCCCCATTCTTACAAATCATTAACTAAAAAAAGTTGGTTTACGGTTTAGTTACCCTTTAACAGTTCCAGTTATACGTTTTCTGTTGTTGCTACAATGTAAACAAAGGGCAAAGCTTTGCCTCCGCTCGAGGAGCACAAGAGAACAACAAAAAGTTTGAGTTTGAAGCCGCTTGCTTAAAAGATCTTGTTCGCCTCTCAGTCGTCTAATTTTAAAACGGTTTTCACAGGATGAATTTTGGAGTTTTTAAGCTGTGGAATGATATCTATTATGATTACTAAAATATGTGATATAAAAGGCAATAAAAACTGACATTACTGGCAGTTATATAATGGCAGAAAAATCTCATAGACTTTAATTGAAGGACAAAGCATATCAAGTGACTAGAAAATCGTACATTTAGTATTGTGCCAGTAAGCAACCAACCAAGAAAACCGTAGCAGCTACATGTGGCAACCACTCACGACAGCAAGTTTTGCATTGGACAGTGTAAGCAGGCAAATTAAACAAAGCCAGATTCATTCATTAAATGGCTTAAAAATAGGACTAGACCTTTCCCTGGTCTTTGTAACTGGCCTCAGCATTGGTCCCCATGTGATAGTAAGATTGAATACGTGCGAATGTGGCTTGTGAGCGTAGCTCCCATAGTCAGCAATGCATGCGCATCTGAGTAAGAGTAACAGAATCCCAAAGTGATGCACCGGGATGCTTCAACGGAGTAAATATAGCCACAGCAGGGAGGGCGAGAGGCCCTCATTGCCCCTGACTATCCTTCCCTAAGAGTGAGAGAGGAAATCACCACTCTTACAGTATTAATCGTCTATCTCGACAAACTTTGAGGCAGGATGTATCGCGTTACGGAGCATCCGAGCGATTTCGAGCCTGATTTCCCATATCATTAATAAATGCATTGGATCAGTATCGTCATCTCTGCTTTTTAGGGAGGTCCACACATAACCTTTGCAAATCAGGATGTGGCTCTGCCGTTGTGCTTTCTTTTCGACTTTGCATTGGTTAATTAATTCCTGGTCTGGAATTAAGGCCACCCAGAGTCTCCAGGCTGAATTACCTCAACCAGGAGGTCAAGGCTCGTGACTGACTGCCTACAGGCTGGCAGGATTGATTGGTGAGCTGCAGGTCATAGCTATGTTGATGATGCCACCATAAGTCTATTATTATCAATGTTGGCCAGATCACCATTCCTTTTATGGGCTCATTAAATGTGTTGAGTCGTTATGGTCGTAGATCAAGGTGACTCAAGGGAAGGGTCATATTTTTTCATGTGGAAAGGTTCATAGACAAATATCTGCTGATGATGCATGGTAGTACTTTTTTTTTGATGGCTTTCTTTGTAAGTATGTTTGTTGAAGAGTTACAACACGTATGGATCCATTTATCAAACTCTGTTGACATCCTCTGTAATTCAAAAAGACATTAAAATATATTTATTAGCCCATGAAGTTGCACTTGGCGGAGTTGTTCTTGTGTTCTCTTTGGTTGTCAGACAATCCTATAGCTCCAAATAACCCTTTTGATTTAATGATGGGAAAGTTTGTTTTTTTTTCTTTCTTTTTTTGTATGCTGAGAAGAAATAAACACAGTGAAAAATGTAAAGGGTTAGTTCACCCAAAAATGAAAATTCTGTCAGTAATTACTCAACCTCATGTTATTCCAACCCCGTAAGACTTTCGTTCATCTTTGGAAAACAAATTAAGGTATTTTTGATTAAATCTGAGAGCTGGATCACTCCTCCATAGGCTTCTTAAAGGGATACTCCACTTTTTTTTGGAAATAGGCTCATTTTACAACTCCCCCAGAGTTAAACAGTTGAGTTTGACCGCTTTCAAATCCATCCAGCTGATTTTCATATCGGTAACCAGACAGTTTCTGGTCTCATTGACTTCCAAAGTGTTTTTTTACCTACTATGGAAGTCAGTGAGACCAGAAACTGTCTGGTTACTGATATTCTTCTAAATATCAGAAAATCAGCTGAATGGATTAGAAAACGGTAAAACTCAAACATTTAACCCTGAGGGAGTTGTAAAATGAGCCTATTTCCCCAAAAAAGTGGAGTATCCCTTTAAAGGATACTATGGTAGTCAATGAGACCATAATCTGTCCGGTTACTGATGTTCTTCAAAATATCAGAAAATTGGCTGAATGCATTCGAAAACAGTAAAACTCAACTGTTTAACTCTGGGGGAGTTGTAAAATGAGCCTATTTCCAAAAAAAAAAAAAAAAGTGGAGTATTCCTTTAAGGTATTGAAACTGGCTGGCCCAAAAGTTATGAAAGACATGGTTAAAGTAGTCTGAGTGAATACAGTGGCTCAATCTTAAGTTTATCAAGTGACGACAATACTTTTTGTGCGCAAAAAACCGAACAAAAATAACGACGGTATTCAACTGTTCATTTTCTTCTCTGTTGGTCTCAAGATTTCAAGTAGTGAAACTACACAAAGCTTCTAGGTTGTACCTCACATGCATCACACGCGTGACCAGCGTCGGCCAATATGCGAAATCTCAAGGTCATGTCGGTCTTATGCACACCACTTCAAGTAAAGTGTTACTAAAGTGGGTTATGGGTCACCAAGGCCCCATTTATCTGATCAAAATACAATTAAACATGACATAAAATTTTGAAATATTATTACAATTCAAAGGGTTAGTTCACTCAAGAAAATTCTGTTATTATTAATTACTCACCCTCATGTTGCTCCAAACCCGCATGACCTTCGTTTGTCTTTGGAACACAAAAGAAAATATTATTGCTGAAATATGAGAGCTTTTTCCATTGTAATATATTTCTAATGTAATTTATTCCTGTGACAGTACAGCTGAATTTGCAGCCTGATAACTCCGGTGCTCGAGAAACATTTCTTATTATAAATGTCGTTGACATTTTTTGTTACGTTACATTTTGTGACATTGTCATTTACTGTCACTTTCGATCAATTGAATGCATACTTGCTGGATAAAAATATGAATGAAAAAAATAACAAGCTGTGATTTACTTTCTTCAAGTATTCAGTTGTATCATTTGGGTAAGGTCAGTTGCATGACTCTTTCCCACATGGAGGTTTTTCCTGTGTGTGCCGATTTCCGTGGTAGCATTTCTTACAGCACAGGGTCTCGGTATGTTCACAGGGAGCCGGTGAATTTGCCTTATCGTTTGCTTCCCAGCATGAAGGTAACTGCATAACTGAGATCGAGTTGCATGTAATGCCAGTCTTTGAAATGATGAAAGACACCCATAAAGTTGGAATCTTGTTGCCACAGAAATCCGTCACGCATATTGGATGGGGCTTGATTAATACCCTTGTGAAAATTCTTCTCAGCATAACTGGGGTTCATTTCTGCAAACTGAGCATGCCATTTTAAACCGAATCAAGAATTACTCTATAAGCACTTGGGAAGTTTAGCACCTTCCTTAGTTTCCTATGCCCATTGATACTCTTCCTGATTATGATCTCCTACCGTTTGAAGCCTTAAAGTCCCTCAACAGCTAGTTGTGTTCTCCATCCAGAATTGTAATAAATAAGCAACAGTACTATGTTCTTTTACTCAGAAGTTCTGTCAGGACTCAATAAAGACGGCCCATGGCCATTATGAGGCCGTTTTGGACAAATTGCTTTGGAATCTTTTCCTGGTCCCCGAAGAGGTGACACTGAACATGGCTCTGTATTTATGGTAAGGCTTTGCTGAAATGTCAGCAATGACTTGTGACAGTCTTGAGGGCATTATTTTAAATGGGGAACATTACAAACAAAATTGTATATAGCAAAGGTGTTCAGGAATTTGTAACTGTAATAAGTGACCTACTGTATGGATATGAATGTTTTATTCACCCCCGAATGGCAGTTGTAATGAATTTCTCAATTTGTTCTTGAAGCTACAATGTTTCTGAAAGTGTGTCCGGTTAATGAATGAATGAATAATGACCTATATAATTAAACTAAAACACAGCGATTAAAAAATCACTCTTATCAAGGATTATTGGAGATTATCAATGAGCTCATATTTTCATCTGCCGAAGCACAACCAAAACAGTGTTCTTCCACAAATGCATGTAGTTTTGTTTTTTAAACAATTGAGTACCAAAAGTTACAAAGTTACATTCTATCCTTAACTACTTAAAGGACAAGTTCGGTATTTTACAATTAAAGTCCTGTTTTAAGATCGTCCCTGATGAAATAGAATAGTTAAGATTGTTTTTGAGACAAATGCTCCTGTCACGAGAATTTTTGGATTGTGTGTTAGTACCCCCCCACCTTTATAATGAAAGCATAGGTGCACTCGAACAATCATTCATCAAAACGCATAAAACTTTAGTTTACAAAGACGTGAAACTCACCGAGTGGTCTAGGGTGTTCACTGATATGCTCACACAAAAATCGCTGCAAAAGATGCTTTCCAACAGGTTTTATCCTAGTTTTTGTCCAAGTCCATGTTTCTTCCTGTTTTCGTTTGAAGTCCACAGTAGTCAATTGTCGAGTTTGCGTGCGCGATCCTTGGTTATCTAGTTACCAATGATCGCGCAAGTGAACTCGACAATTGACTACTGTGGACTTCAAACGAAAACAGGAAGAAACATGGACTTGGACAAAAACTAGGATAAAACCTGTTGGAAAGCATCTTTTGCAGCGATTTTTGTGTGAGCATATCAGTGAACACCCTAGACCACTCGGTGAGTTTCACGTCTTTGTAAACTAAAGTTTTATGCGTTTTGATGAATGATTGTTCGAGTGCACCAATGCTTTCATTATAAAGGTGGGGGGGTACTAACACACAATCCAAAAATTCTCGTGACAGGAGCATTTGTCTCAAAAACAATCTTAACTATTCTATTTCATCAGGGACGATCTTAAAACAGGGCTTTAATTGTAAAATACCGAACTTGTCCTTTAAATTGCAGTACTGTGAGAAGTCCCACTTGCATTGCACTCTATTAAAATGCAATGAAAGGCAGTAACTCAGTCTCTGCCTGTTCTGTTTTTAAAGTCTCTTGATTTTTCAAGTTGAGGATCCTTGGGAATCCTTGGAAAGCAAGGTATGTGACCTTAACAGCTGTCTACATCCTCTATCATGATTGTGCCTTTGAGCGAAGGAGCACTTAAAACCCGGTTTTTTGAGGTGAACTGTCCCTGCAATGTACTGCAAGTCACTTTTAGATAAAAGCATCTGCAAAGTGACTGCTAACCAGCAGAACATATTTTAGAAAACACCGTGGACTCGCGTGTTCCCAACCTAAGAGATAGAAGTGCAATCTCTCCTTGACTGAGAAGAGAACACAAAGAAGTTTTATAAATTGTGAATATCCAGCATACAGTTCAAGTATCACTCAGTTTCACTTAGCCCAGAATGTTGCTAAAGCATTTGCTGTGAGGATTGTCTTTTAAAAGAATAGTTCACCAAAAAAAAGCTAAACAAATAAATTTGTGTATGTTTTAAGGCTGTGCGATTTAAAGAAAAAAATCTAAGTGTGATTTTTTTTTTTTTTTCTCTCAGTAAAAGTTGTGATTTAAAAAAAATCCAGATTTGCTGCTTGCTTGTAGGGTTGCACAGTTTGGCTAAAAATGTTGTGATTTATAAATCAATACAAAAAATAAAATAAAAAATGTAACAAATAAGACATAATATTTCATTGTAAAATATTTTTAAAAATAAATAAATTTATTTTGTATGTTGTATAATCTCTTCTCCTTAAACGTTTAGGAAGATTTTTGGTGCATGTTGCGTAACCCAAATGCACATAATAAGTGACAAACTCAGAGCTAATGCAATGCAAACTTAGAGCTAATGCAATTGAAGAGCTAATTGAATTGCAGTCTTTATGATATTAATAATCGCACTAGGCCATATTATTGTAGCCCTCAAACCGTATTCACTTTATAGCCCTTAATCCTGTAATTGTGGACAAATGTGGGCACAGAGGATTCAGGTGTGACTCTAATTTTTAAGTTTTGTCTTTTTGTCTTTATTTATGGTGTTTTTATTTTTATTTTGGGGGTATTTTTGAATTTATTTACTTCAAAAAGTACCATATTTTCTATTTAAGTTATGCTTATTTATATATATATATATATATATATATATATATATATATATATATATATATATATTTTTTAATTTTTTTAACTACATTAAAATATCATTCCAATAAGTTCTTAGAGCTAAAACCTAAAGATGAAGTGACTTTGCTGTCACCTGGTTTCTTATTTTGGCTTATTTTGTAATGCTCTAAATTACAGTTTTTTTTTTCTTCCATTCATTTCTATGGGTGCCCATTTATGACCCAAATACAAGAGTAAGGAGTTTTTTTTTGTTTTTGTTTTTTTCCACCCACATAACATTGTAGAATTGAGTCAAAATAAATAGTTTGTGTTCAAGAGGCAAACTTAGGAAAATTAGCCAAGTCTTGTACCGCATTTTTTAAAAAAATAAATCAAAACTATTTTGCCCACGTTTGTCCAGAATACGGTTTTAGGGTTAATTAATTATGCACCCCTACATGTAGTTTGACTATTTATAAGCATCCACCTTAGTAGTAAGTTTTTGAGCTGTTGACCTCAGATGACCTTCTTTCTCTCTCTGCTGATAATTCAGCTCTTCTCTGTTCTTTTAGCATCTCCAACCATAAGAGTCTAGACAGATATTCACCTTCTCTCTGTGAATGCCACGCCAAAGGTTTCTGCTGTTAGTCGTCTCACTCTCAGACAACAGCCCTATGTTCCTTTAGAGACTCGCTGGGTGGCCAGTCTACTTGGCCGTACATTTCTGTTCTAATCTTTATGCTCAGCAGGGGATGTGAGGGGATGTCAGAGGCTGTTGAATCATGTTCTGTGTGTGCATGTGTAATGATTATGGTCACACAACTCGTCGTCCCAGTTTTCCAGCTCTGGTGTTGCTGTTATCCGCCACTTCTCGAAGATGATTATTCATTATCTAGATTTCATCTCGAGTTCAAGCGTCCATTGAAGAGGTTGGGGGTTTTGTATATTTTATGATTCGTCAGACATGCGGATTCAATTTGTCTTTCCGCTTTCTGCAAGGTGCCGTCTCGCTCCTGGGCTCTTTTGATCAGAACTAGTGATCTCTGCTCTGAAAAGTCCATTACTTGGGGATTTTCTTAGGATGGCAATATACTGCAAATCCAGCAAAGAAACGTTTCAGCAAGATTGACGGCCGTCTCTATACATTTTGCTCATTTTGTTCACCCGCTCACCTTCCCTTAATGGCGTTCCAGTCTGTCATAGTGCTTGCAGGACTTATGGATAATGCAGACAAGAGTCGACGATGAAAGCATAGTCAAGATTAAGTGTGAATACTGCAGTTGTAAGATGGGAAAAACATTGAGCCTTGACTTTTTTTTAACCTGTTGTGTTGGATTGGGGATCCTCTAGAAGATTTGCTTCTGCTGCCAGACAAACGTTTTTTTTAATGGTCATTTGGTCACAAGGACATTTAAAGCACAAGCAGTGGCCAGGTGTGTGAATGAGCATCTGCAAGCATGTGACTGCTGACAGGATGTGAAGTTAGAGCTGAGTTACTGCTAAATATTATGGGGTGTTGCTTAGGAAAGGCCAGTCACACCTATCTCTGAAGTTGTGGTGAGAGTTAAAATAGGCACAATGATGCACATCATTAATAGTTGCCCATCAGCCATTCCATATTTCCACATGCCTGGTCTACATTTACAGGCTGCTATAAAGTCATTTGAGGGATAGAGGGATCAGGAAGTTCACTGGACTTTAACTGGTGTCTGTATGTGAGTGTACTAAACACAAGGACAGGAAAATGGAACTCAATGTGTAGCTTTGCATCTGCTTGTGAGCAAGCAAGACGTAAATGAGGTTGTGTCAATCTCACAGTTCATCAAGTCAGTTCATCTCCTCATCCCACCGAAGGCAACAATGCCAGACTTTTAAAAATGACAAGGGGACAATTAACTTCTGAAATGAAGCAATTAGGAGGCAAATGACTTATATAGTTGCCAAATTACAAAATTACTCGATAGATGGATGTTCTGAAGTACATTGTGTTCAGTTCAGTTGACAGTTCAGTACATTGTGTCTACAGTTCAGTGTGTTCACAGTGTTTATTGTTGAACTGTATAGTTTACTCAAAATATATCAAAACTTTCTTGGGCTGGGTTAAAAACGGTGATTTCCCAACCGATATTTATAATTAAATCGCAAAATCAATCTTTTTGCCTGTGCTGTTTTTGTGCTGTCTGCGCTTTTGCTCTTTTTTACTTTTTAGAAGTCTCTTAATAATTTCAGTATGTTTTGTTCAAAATGTTTATGTAACTTTTGTATTATTTGTATTCTTGTATTATAACAGTTTAACCCTTTGTTACTGTTCAATCACACATTTTTTTTTCTTTCTTCAATTTATTGGCAAAGCCAAAAGTTTGTTTGTATATAACATTTATTCATTTATTTTTTTGGTTTTTATCTATATAAATAAATACCATTTTGCACACCATTGGGGAAACCTTTATTTTAGCACTTCTTGGAATAAATACTCTGAACTTTTGACTTCATCATCACATCTCTTCATTTTTATGCTTCTATCAGCTGGTACATTTAGAGCAGCGATGCTGATGCTTTTCAAAACATCTTTGGGAGACTTTTTTTTTCAGTTGACACACCACTGTCTCTGTTACAGACGTCAATAAAACAGCTTTTGAACATGTTACACAGTGCCGCATTTACCACAGGAAAGACATTCAATACCCATAACCTGTTAGATGCTAGAAAAATAAATAACACCAGAATGGAGCATTTTGCAAAATATATGAAATATATTTGTATGTTATTTGTTGTATTTATTACATTATTTAAATTGTTTGACTGCAACTCAGTTTTTAATCTGAATGTTGATTTATTTAAGTACATTTTAATTAAATGTAATAGTTTGTTGTTAATTATAACTATTAATATTACAGGAATATACCAAGTGATAAGGTTTACATTACTGCATAAGGGTGTTTACAGCATTAGTTTGCGGTGTTTACACCATGATGTGAGATATTTTATCCGGTAACACTTGACATGACACCTTCATAATCATGACATGACACATGTTATGAATATGAAGTTTTATGCGTGTTTATAACAACTGTCATTAAGTGTCATTCGCTCAATTATGACATTTTTAATGCAAATATGACATTGTTTGAGATGTCTTGTTTATGACAACTTGATATAAACCAATACATCACAACCTGTCAGTGTCTTTGTCATGACAACTTGACATTACTAAGACAACACAACCTGTCATAAACATGACATAGCAGATTCATTATCAAACTTAAGAAACCACATAGCTTTATTGGTTAACATTACATTAAACTGTCAGGTGGTTGGTTTTGACATTGGCTGTCATGAAGCCATTATAACATTTTAATGACAAATTCAAAGTGTATCACTTCAGTTGAGGTCACAAAAAATATTTATGCCACAGTTATAATGGCCTCACGACAGCAAATGTTAAAACCAGCCACATGACAGTTTAACTTATTTTTTTGTCAAGATATCATGACAAAGACACTGACAGGTTATGATTTTATGGTTTATGTCATATTTGCATTCAAAATGCCATTATTGAGCGACAGACACTTAATGACAGATGTCATAAACATGCACAAACCCTATTTCATATTAATGACGTATGTCATGTCATGGTTATGAAGGTGTCATGCCAGTCTTATGCACACCCCTTCAAGTAAAGTGTTACCTTTTATCCTTATGAAAAATGGATTATACCTAAAATATTTCCACATTAATTGATATAAAATTGAATCAAATTATGAAATGTTTATATTGTCCCAATTGTTGTGCCACATTTCATTTGCATCCATTTCAGTCGCAGTGTGGAGCTGCTTGTTTCTCTGTTATCTAAGCTTGTTCTGTCACTGGATCCATTATGCTTCCTTTGTTTACAGCGCTGGAGGGTTGTTGTATGACACTTTCATGCATCTACCTGGGCTCTGTGTATTGATTCCAGAGACTGTTTAGACTCTCTACAGCAATTCAGCCCACTGCCCAAATGTCACATGATGCTTCGCCGCTTGGGAGACAAACTGTTGTGGGGGTGCGCCTTCATCCTGGAAAAGTTTTCCCTTGAGAACAGGTGGCTGTGTCAGCCACATGAAGCTTAAGGTGCCAGAGGTCATTACTAGCTGCTTTATTGTCCAGAGCAGTCTGTGAAGGGACTTTTGGCGTGTGCCTCAGAATCAAGGTTATGGCCAGGGGTCAGATGACATGGGCTGCAGCTCTGAAACTCCACAGGGAAACTAATGAACTGTCTGAGGCAATGAAATGCCCTTCAGGCCTGAGGGAGTGAATTACATGTCCAGCTAATGGTTGTAAGTGCTCAGGTTTATTTCTTCCACCTTTGCACATTTATACGAATTAGGGATGAACATGAGGAAAGTGACAGCAATGATTAATCTGAAATAATGCAAATTTGCATTAAAATAATTGAATTGCTATTTCTGTAATTTAGTTAAAGCGGCGGTACCTTGCTGCATGATTGAAGCTGGGACAAAAACAAATGTTATATGTTATATTATTTATAATGAATTGATTAAGGAATACTAAGAAGGTTGATGTCTAACTTAAAAAAAAAAAAAAAATCAATGACGGTAGTGAGTTACGTCCCAAGTCACTAAAGATCGGAGGTAAGGGTAGGTTTATGATATTGAAATTGGTGATATTCCACTCTCTGACCACAGACCATTACTTTTCAACATTCCTTCCAGCTCTACCCACAACGGTACCAGTCCACGAACGTTGGTCTCGACTCTCGCTCCTTAACCTCGCATTCCCATGATGTGTTTTCTGCACTATGTTTGGAGGCGGATCGTTCTCTCATCTGACTCCTTTACTTCATATCTTGATATCGATGAGCAGCAGATACAAGCTTTTAATAATAAATGCTCCAACATCTTATACTCCATTGCACCTCGAGAGCTTATCTATCCACAAAACAAGCCCCAGCCATGGATAAATAGGGCCTATACCTATTATGTCAACAATGTTGATGGCTCGAACGAAAATGGAAGAAATATGGGCTCCAAATTTCCTTTTCGAAAGGCTGCCAGGCCAGCTAAGAATAAATTCTTATGTCACATCATTGCTAAAAAATTGTACTGTTCCAGAATGCTTTTCTCAACTATCAACCTCTCAGTTAAAGGGATTTGGAAATAGGCTCGTTTTACAACTCCCCCAGAGTTAAAGAGTTGAGTTTTATCGATTTCAAATCCATTTAGCCGATTTCCTGATATTTAGAAGAATATCAGTAACCAGACAGTTTCTGGTCTCATTGACTTCCATAGTAGGAAAAAAATATACTATGGAAGTCAATGAGACCAGAAACTGCCTGTTTTTTGATATTCTTCTAAACATCAGAAAATCGACTGAATACATTCGGAAACGGTAAAACTCAAATGTTTAACTCTTGGGGAGTGGTAAAATAAGCCTATTTCCAAAAAAGTGGATTATCCCTTTAATGGGATAATCCACCCAAAAATGAAAATTCTGTCATCATTTACTCACCCTCAAGTTGTTGCAAACCTGTATGAGTGTCTTCTGCTGAACACAAAGAAATATATTTTGAAGAACAATTTGAACTTTTGATTACCATATTATTATTATTATTTTTTTCTACTATAGAAGTAAATGGTGCCAAAACAACTGTTTGGTTCCAATCGTTCTTCAAAATTTCTTCCTTTGTGTTCAGCAGAAGAAAGAAACTCATACACCAAGGTTGATTTTAAATGTGCTTTATAATTCAAATTTAAAGTCCTTTAAGGCAAGCCATTTGACTCGACTGTCATCTTTGAAACACCTCTGTGACATTCAAGTGCAGCGCCTATCTCTTTGAATGGGTAAACATCAAATTCTCCAAAAATGTTTGCCAAGCTTACGATTAAAATTCATATTTGAAATCACCAATGAAATCTGACAACAACTGTTAAAATTTGTTTCTAAATAATCAAATCATGAAAAAATAAAATAAAATAAATACATTTTATAGGCTGGACCAAGCTAATGCACATGCAAAGTCTCAGAACACTGACTGTATCTGAACCGGAGCTTCTAATGGCAGCTGCAGTGACGCGATGACTTTACCATTCAGCTATTGGCTGTTTTACTTAGAAGGCGGGACTTATTCCGCCATATTGCACTTTCTCTCACTTTTAGTAATATGAGTGCACTGTCTTTATATACAGTATAAAGTTTTTGACACAATGCAGTTATTAAAGATACTCAACCGATGGAGATGTAAAAATAAAATATTACAGATAGTAATTGCAGTCAAAATTACGCACATACTCATCCCTCTTCTGAAAATTATTTATATTTTTGTTTAAATTCTCAAAGGTTCATCTGCTCTATTCTGATCTTTCAAAGTTGCTGTCAGAATTCTCCATTCATACTTTGACTTCTCAATATCACCTGCCTTACAGGAACAATTAAGTTGAAGCAGAAATGTTGCGCGTTTCTGTGGCACTCAACCCTTTAGCGCACAGCTATCAAGCTACCAAACAGGGATGGTTGAATCACGCGTAACGAGCAGCCAAAGAGTTTCTATATATAGCGCCTGTCCTACGGCCTTGGAGCGGCATGTCAGAGTAACGTAAACCTATAATATTTTTTTCTCTGCTTGTTTAACTCACACTTTTTTACATTCCTGCACACATTCCTGTGGCGTTTTAAATAATCATGAGTATCGATGTGTGTTGTTTGTATCTGTTGGCGAACTGCCGTGAAGAAAACGCTTCAACTGTTTTCTCAGGGCGATTTTACCACTGGTGGGATAAATTAAAATCTCTCAGCAAACACATCACAATAATCTGTTGCATACAACTGACTTGGTTTTCATTCAAACACCTTTTGTTCATCCTCTTTAATCCTTTCCACAAAGAGTCTATTAGTTTAAATAGCACTTGAGAGGTGCACTGGGAGTTTTTTTTTATTATTATTATCCCATAATGTGCAAAGGCTTGCATCCCAGTGGAAATGTAGTAAGTCCAGTTTGCTTAGTCTGTAGAATAGCTCATTAAATAACCCAATCTCGCTGCGCATATTTCCCCTAGGTTCACGAAGGAACTGTGGGAGGCTTGTGCAATGATGTCATGTTTCAGGATGATGGGACGGATCAGGGTTCTTGCATGGCGATGACAGCTCATCCTGTAGTTATGCCACACTTGCCGCTCGCTCTGCAGTGCCACGGCGAGCGTCTGAGCGGGATCAGAGTGTCTTTTTGGGGGATGGGGTGGGATTCACAGCTGCTAAACACCACTCAGAATTCCACTCAGAATTCCACCGGCTCCTCAACCATTCACATTTGTTCAAATTTGGCCAGAGCTGGGAATCTGAGCAACGTTGCCGTTTACGGTGCCAGCATTTGCATGGGGATCAAGTAGGAAATTCCTAAAAAACAAAAAAGGGGGATGGATAGGATGGCTGTGGACTGGTGTGTGCCTTTGTGCAATTTCAGAGTAGAATGCTAAAGCGCCAGACTTTATTTAGGCAATTATATTAAACATTATGGTATGATGTAAAACTTTATATTTTTAGTCATAAGTTGTAAAGGAGGAGTTACACCAAACTCACGATCATCAAGGTGCCAGACAAGACTAAAGATCTCAATATGCACCTGTATTTTTTAAATTTATTTTTTTTATGTGTATTTATGTTTGTTTCTTGTATTGGGGATTTTCACTATTGGGAGTTAATGTGTAAATAATCTAGATAACTCAGTATATTGAGTAGGTTAAAGAAAAACTACAACTCCCACTGTTGGACTACAACTCTCCTACCTGGCTTTCGCAGGCTGTTGATTTTCCTGATGTGTTTGAACACGATTAAATTGATTGTTACATTTATTGTCTTTATACCCTGAGGATGGTCTTTTGATCGAAAGCTTGTTGTTGAATCCTTTGCTTAAAGGATTTAAGTGTGCGGACAGTTTATTTATTTTTTGAAATGTTTAGTCATTGGTTGTAAATGGGTGGTGTAAATGGTGGCGCAGTGGATGAGACACATGCCTTTGGTGTGAACCCGGGTTCAAACACACACACACACACACACACACACACACACACACACATACACACATACACACATTATTTGCTTAGGCCCCCCAGAAGATCAGGACCCAAGACTGGTTAAAAATGTAACAAATATTTTTGATGCACTAACATTTAATAGTTTGAGGCCGGTAAGACCTCATTTATAATGTAAACATTTTTTTTTATTATTTTACTTTCCCTAAAGGACATTTTAAAATATGTTTGAAAACATCGTAAGATAAGTCATCATATTTCAAATTTTCATATGAAATTAAATTGAAAATTCACACTAATTGCCTTACCAGAAGCACATACTATCAGTTGCTAACCTCAGAGCCCATGGTTGCTCTATCTGAAAAAGATTTGTTAAAAAATCTATTTCTCTATGGAGAAAATGAATTGGATTTTGACTTCGGGAATTTGAGGGTTTTACTGTATTAGCCTTGTGCTGCTATTTTATTGGCTGAGATCCTAATACAATGTGGTGAAAAATGCATGCTGTTTGTTATTTCCAGGGTCAGATGCTAAGCTGATGCTAAGCTGAAAGTTTATTTTGCCAAGGGCTAAATGTAAATTGTTGGACAGCACTGGCATCCTGATGAAAATGATAAATAAGATCAGCATTAATCACTGAGTTTTAGAACCCATCATTTTTAAATCGACACATGGTTATGCATATGCCTTGCCTTGTATTAATACACACATCCTCACTCTCCACATCTTTGCCTAAAACAACATGAGCCCATGCCAAAGGTGACGGGCTGCTTTGTGTCTTAATTATGAGGCAGAAAGTGAAGACAAAGACCACCTGCCCTCGTCCACCCACCCAACGCTGCTGGGTTAGTCTTAATAAAGATTACCTTCTGATAAGCCTGCGGTGCCGCATTGATGTTGAGTGCAATTTGAGGATACGATCTTGTCCACGACAATAAAGAGCTAATCATAGATAATCACCTTGCTGTGGGCATCGCCTATATCTCCCCTTTCCCCAAACTATTGAGTTTGTTGTGTACAGGAACGGCTTTTCAATCACACCACCCTCTGCTCATCCGTTGCACAAGAGATACACTTTATTCTAGATGTTTGCTAAAAAACAACGCTTTTATAAAGGAAATGTGTGAGTAATCGACAAAAGAGATGGGACTGTATTCGTGTAAACAAAAGGTTTGTTTTGTCTGAGTTTCTTGAAGTGCTTCATGGTGAAGTTCAAAAGCGTACTTTTTCAAAATGTAGCATCGAATGAAATGCAAAGCTAAAATCAATGAACCTTTTGTGAAATCATTTTTTTCCAGTGCTCATTCAGCCGTATAAGTCTTTCCCTGTCCTTTTTTGTTCGCTCTCTTGTTTTATTTCTTCACACTATCCTCCGTTATGAAAACTGGATGAGCTTGCGGCCACACATCGTTAATTGCCTCTCGTACATAAAGCCTCATTCCCAGTTTAATGTGGCACTGTTTCCTCCTCACACATCCTGCCCGGATTGCTAGACAACCCTCTGGTGCTTTTTCTCTTTGCATAATCTTAACGGGCAAAGCCCTCGTTACATCCCTGCAGCTGCGGTGATGTCACTCATAGCGCTCTCTGAGTTTTTTCTCCTTTTCCCTTCTCCACAGCAGTTGGCAAACTTGAGTCCTCACTCCCCAGCCCCTCCATAAATTGCACATGAGCAGACATTTACATAGCCTATTAGGAGCGCCACTGAATGGCAGAGTCCGTACTGTTTAATGGAAAACACTATTGCAAATGAATATTTTATTGAGAGGATGCTGTTGACATGCTGCGGCGATTCTGTCCTACGGCGGTGTGCATCACTCATGTGCGAGACTGTGGAGAGGGATTTGCTACTGAAAGCAGATTAGACAATGACCTGTCAAAGACGTCCATGTCACACCATTGGACTGTTGCGTGATTTCTTTGATCAAATTTCACTCGTTGAGCTGATACTTTTTGACAAATTGCAGAAGTCCTTTTTGAACATACAGCGGCTTTATAAAGTATACCGTATGTACACTTAAATCATACTTTATAAAGTGTGAATGTCATTTTGTTATGTAAAAAAATATCAAACCAAAAAGTGGCATCCAGGGTCTTTTTTATGTTTATATTTTTTTTAGGGATATAACTTTAGTTTATTTCAGACAAACAACTTAGTCTCAACACAGTTGAGCTGACAAACAGCAGCATGTTTACAACAGTCTGAAACAGGTGCAGGCTGAAGCTCTTGCTTAAAAAAAATAAAAGCAAAATAATTATTGTCTTACATCATTATAATTAGGGTTGGGTATCGAGAATCGAGTATCGATTGGAACCGGGACTAACTTTTCGTTTTTCCCGGAATCGTTTAAAAGTAAAAATTTTGATTCCAAGTTTCGATATTCACAGTCCGCCGACCAGAAGAAGAAACCGCTGAACAACACCAATGAAGAAGCGTCTACCGAAAGTGTTGGCATAACCGCGCGAGTTGAACATGAGTAGCTTACGTCAGCGGTCGAAAGTGTGGCTTCACTTTTTTAAAAAATAACAAAATCTCGGCAAAAATTTGTGACAAAAAGAGTATTTCCTTCAGAAAGACCGTTGGTTAGCAAGGTTAGCTAAACTTTTTTGACCCTGCCTCTTAAAAGAATCGGAATCGAGAATCGTTGGGAACCGGAATCGAAACAAGGAATCGGAATCGGAATCAGAATCGTTCAAATTCAAATGATACACAACCCTAATTATAATCTTGACAAACTAAACAGAATACAAAAAAAATGTATTTCCTATGTAATACAGTTGCACCATCCAAAATACAACAACAATATAGTTTGTTCATTTATCGCTCTTTAAATTGTTTCATATAGTTTCATTGCATTATTTTTAAATAGTTTCTTTAACTTACTAAGTGTCCCACATATTTTTAATTCCTCATCACAGCTGTTCCATAGATTTACACCTTTACCTGAAATACTATGGTATTTTGCATTGGTCCTCACTTGGTTATTTTTGAATTAGATACTTTCCTTGGATACTTTCTGGCAATTGATGTTTTTTTTTTTTGCTTTGTACATGATTTGTAATGTTTTAATTCAAGTAAATGAAGAGTTCAGATGCAAAAGCCTCTAAGTGCCATTTGAAATTTTCTTCTAAAATGATCATTTTTATCAAGCTTGTATATTTAAGTTCAGTAATTTCACTTAAATGACAATGAAGATTACATATTAATTGTCATTTAAGTGAAATTACTGAACTTAAATATACAAGTTTGATAAAAATGGTCATTTTAGAAGAAAATTTCAAATGGCACTTATGGCTTTTGCATCTGAACTCTTCAAATATTTAAACTTTAAAGCCTTTAATTCAATAAAAAGGGAGTTTGCTGGTTTTCTTTACTATTCTTATGGCTCTCTTGAAGCATAAATATTGGGTCAGTGTTTGTTTTATATGTATTTCCCCACACTTCCACACAATAAAGCCCTATTCGCACGGGATTAGTATTACCTGGGGACCACGTGTGAAATTGAAATTATCCACCCACATCTGAATTTCGTGTGGCTTCATTCGCACGGGATAAGCGAAGCCTGTGATTTTACTCGAATTTACTGACTTATCTCCCGGATATGATGTCATTAGGCTATAGCTTTGAAATGTCTTGTCGTTTATTATGTCTAGCTGTATATAATAAACAGGAGAATTGTCCTTACCGTATGCTGCTAAACATGTCATTCATCTCCATCTAATCGTTCTTTTTGTTTTTGCTCTTCTCATGGTATAGCTTTCTCTTTCTGCAAATTGTATAGTTGTTCTAGCGATATGACCCCGCACCCAAAAATACTATCAAAACACTCCAACTCAGCCTCTATTTTCCAAAACAAAATTCCTGGTGAAAATTTTAAGTTGACTAATGTGATCAACAATGCCAGTTTTCTTCAGATTTTATTTAATATTTCCAAAATTATTCAAAAAATTAAAAAAAAAAAAACTCAAAAATTTAAATACCTACTATAAAATAAATGAAGCCTATCATTATTCAGATGCAAATCAAAATATAAAACCAGTCCTAATTGAAAGAGAACATGTTGACAAAAAGATTGAATCCAAGATTGGGTGAAAATATAGTATAATGAGTGATTTATAAGCTATTTCTTATGGGCCGGTCATTTTTGAAAGCGAACACCACAGGTGTTATAGGGTTTTGAAAACCACATGAGGGTTAAGTTACATTCAAATTCCCTATCGAGCATGTCGTCATTCTCCGGGACCCTGTCCTTCATTCTCTTCCTGCATAAAGAACAAGGAGAAAGTCAGAGCATCCTGACTGGAGAGAACGACTGCAGCTGTTTGGGATTTAGGTATAGTGTCCTTTCCTATGGAGCAGGATTACTAAGAGAAACTACCTCAGAAACCCTACAGTGAGTTAGATAGTGGCATGGCACTGATGGATGAGAGCATACATACATGAGCGCATCAGCTTGTTGACTGCTTGTGTGTGTCCATGCTGCAAATGGACAGACTGATGCCGACAGCTGTTGAAACTGCGTTTAGCCCCAGAAAAGTGTACGGTATGTTCACGAACGGTTGTTTGCATGCGTGCATGCCTGCAAGTCACATCAAGAGCTGCATTGTTTTCATGGATTCCCTTTCTCAAGGAGCTTTCACAGCATAATCAATGAGTCTTAGTCATTCACATCAATAGAGTGCGGTGCATATCACTTACAGATGTGCTAAGCCGGCCCTATTCCGGCTCAGGTCCGCACTCCACTGTAGTTTCCACCTGTATCGGATTTGTTTGAAGCAGATGCACGCTGTCTTTAGAGGTGTCCTGGAGCGCCCTTCTTTACCCATGTACCTTGACACTCAGCCTCTGTGACAATGACAACTGCCGTAGTCCTCTAAGCTCCTCAACCGCCGCTAAGACCCAGCATGCACTGCATTTCCTCTTCAGCATTGCCTCAGGTTCACAAATCAAAGCCCATACCTTTTAATTCTCTTTCCTTTTTTTAAATAAAAGATCTCAGTCCATTTTGAAAAGGTCACATCGGTCGCTGTTTCATATTTACCCTTGAGGCTGTAATCTTGCACCACTGAAGCTCATCTCACTGATAAGTGATTTGAGTTAAAGAGATACTCCACTTTTTTTGGAAATAAGCTCATTTTACAACTCCCTCAGAGTTAAACTGTCGAGTCTTACCGTTTTCGAGTCAATTCAGCCAGTTTTCTGATATTTAGAAGAATATCTGTAACCAGACAGTTTCTGGTCTCATTGACTATAGTATATATTTTTTCCTGCTATGGAAGTCAATGAGACCAGAAACGGTCTGGTTACTGATATTCTTCTAAATATCAGAAATATGGCTGAATTGATTCGAAAACGATAAAACTCAACTGTTTAACTTTGGGAGAGTTGTAAAATGAGCCTATTTCCAAAAAAAGTGGAGCATCCCTTTAACAGAGAATTGGGAATTTCTTCCCCCACGCAGCTCTTCTGTTAGATGTAATGAGCATGTGCTGTGATTTATTTTATTTTTTTTAAAGATGTCCAGTTGTCTTTGGACCAGTGGGAGACAGAAGTCCACTTCCGGAGTGTCGCAGACGGTTAGAATAACATCGGAACTGAGTAATGATGTCTCAGAGTGTACTCCTGTTTATTGTCCTTGGATTAGTGTTGGATTGAGTCGGGTTTACATAGCAACTCTGAGTATTACGTAGGATGTTACAACAAGGTGAATTTCATTTGGGCTAATTGCAGCTTTATGTATTGTATTTACTTAATTTTGCTTTAATGATTTAACCATTACTTTTTTTTTTATAAGTAACTTGAAAACCAGTTTTACTGATTGCATGTTGTTGTCTTGGATCTAAATGAGGTAGTTTCTCTCAACCACAGCATACAAGGACGTTTTTTTTTTTTCATGATACCTTTCTTTTTCTATTCAGGCCCCGTTTACACGAAGGGAAAACACAGATATTTCCCTGCGGATTGGCCTCTCGTTTACACGAAAACCCCTGTTTTTATCACAGAAAACGGTTATTTCTAAAAACTCAGGCCAAAGTGGAGATTTCTGAAAACGCCGGTTATGTGTTGTCGTGTGAACTGGGAGAAACGCCGTTTTAGGTTCTCTCTTGTCGATTCTGAGGATTCTGATTGGCTCGCATGGCTTTATCCTTACCCCTACACTGCCGCCAATAGGTTTGGCATAGTTATGATGGCGCTCGAAGGCGTATTTATGCGGGTGTGTGAACAATGTTATTTTTGAAAACGGAGAGGGGGGGAATTTTCATTTTGCTACATACCCGGCTTTGTGTAAACGTGGCCTCAATTGAAAAAGAGGCTAGTGGTTTTTGCTACCTTGTTCACGTCAGATTTTCCTCAGAAGATGAACACTACTATGACTTTAAAAGCAAAGGATTCACAGTTTAATAACAAGATACAATGTCTAAAGAGATTTAGTGTGGAAGGATGGAGCTTTGGATGTGCAAATGACTAATTTCGAGGAATCTTCTGGCACCTTGTTGTAATATGGATCGGTGATGTTGATTTAGTGCGTGGAGAATCAGAATGATTGGGAAACATTTGGATCATCTTTAGCAGTCCCATGACTGCATTTGTGGCTCTCAGGGATGGATTCATTGTAAGTGAGGGAGGGAAAGCCGACATACCATTTCTCATCTTGGAGAGAAATGGAAGGCGGAGGTGGCGCTGTTGTAACTCATGCTCCAATAGGAGAGTGGTGGCCCAAGCTGTGCGTGCATGCATGTGTGAGATTGGAGCTTTAAATCTGCCTCATCTTAGCTGGGTTATAGAGAACTATCATTCACTCAACACTGCCACAGCTGCTTTATTGCACTCACTGTATCGCATAGCCTGCAAATGAATCCTCGACTGAACGTTTGTGACAGTACTATTGTTTTGTTTGCTTCTGAATTTTAGGCATACTTGCCTTTCTCTCTAAGAAAATAAAAAATATAAAAAAATATATATATTTTATTTTTGTATATTGTAATTTTTTTATTAAAATGTGTGAATGCATATGTATCCACATCGATCCATCTAGTACATATTGAATGTCCTGAAGATCATGCATATCCAAGTACACTGTAAAACAATTATTGTTGGTTTAACTTAAAAAAATGAAGTAACCTGGTTGCCTTAAAACTTCAAGTCCATTGAAATTGTAAAATTGAGTTAATACAATGAAGGAGATTGATTTTTATAACCAGAATCTCAAAATATTATGTTATCTGAACCACATAAATTATCTAAGTTGATTTGACAGAAGAAAAAAAGTTATGATAACAAATCATATATTTTTTTTACTGTGTAGTTCAGATAGAAATAAGAAAAAAGTTTAGGATAATGCTAGTTTTTCACCGTTTTAAGCATATTTGTATTTGAAATATAATTGTATATTTAAATCAAGTGCAATAAAACTTTTCATATAACATTTCATATAGTATTTTAATATGAGGTTACAAACTGAATTTTAAAAAGTATGTTAATTAAAAAAGAAGAACAAATATCTGAATTAGATTGGACTGTAATGTTATGATATTGGTTGTTGGATAATATTATTTTCATTCTGCAGTGCAAATAGCATTATGTCAGTCGAAAAGAAGATATTGAATCGAGTTATCTTTCGAGTAACACACACACCAATAAATTATGCACACTAGTTCCACAGGGACTTTTTTAAAGCATGTAAGATTAAAAATTACATTTGGATTGATATCTTTCATGTGGTTAACTAAACAATCGAGAACAACTTTTTTTTAAACCCCTTTTCATATTCTTTTCATATCTTGTATTGTACTTTCATAATCCGTAGCTATAAATGTGTTGTGTGTGTGTTTTTCAGGAGCCTGCTTTCTGTGAACTGCCTCTGTGAACAGACATCCTTGAATTGTTGTAAAGCGGAAAGGTAAGACTATAATTAGTATACCCTGTTATGATTAAGACAGAGTAAAAGAGGAGACCAGCCACCTGTAGAAACAAATAGTAGTCAAAATGTTATCTGTGTAAAAAAGTGCCACCTTTCATTTTAAAACATTTTATTGGTAATGCATTGTCTGGACTATTGGCTCTAGAATGTGTATTGAACTACAACCTGGACCTTGGCATTTCTTTTACCATGATTTTAGCTGGAGCACAATTTATGATATCATTATGTTCAGATTTTGTTCATGTTTTGCCTATGGGCATTATCGAGATGCCAGTGATCGAACTGATTCGCACCAGTGAGGACTTGCGGGGGATGACATTAAAATATTGCTAGTTTATGACACGCCTTAAGAGTTTCCTCTAAATTAGAAACATCCATTCAGATTCAAGAGATATAGCAGACTGGCCCCAAAGCATCATAAATCAGATTATTCTCTGATTAGTGTTGAAATCTATAAAACGATGTCTTCCCATTCTACCACATAATGCTGACATGATTTATAGAGATTCTCAAATGTATCTTAAATCATCTCTTGCTGCTTTGCTGAGCTCCATGAATACCCTTACCCTCTATAGATAGTCCTGTATATCTCGATTGGGCCTCATTACGAGGCTCTTGGTCTGATATTTGATGACATTGCTCATAGTGCTGCTGTTAGCGGTGCGCTTTGCAAAAATAGTTCATGTGATCTGACAGGACCTCTCGCTCTCTCTGGAGCTCCTTAAATTCAAAGCTAGTTTGCGTGTGTGTAAAGGTGCTCTAGTTGTTCTCTTAACTGCCTGAAGGCTGACACATCAAGGCTAGTGTAGCCAAACAGGCCAGCTAAAATTAGTATGAGGCCAGATAACCTGCTGCAGCAGATCAAAGCGGAGCTGAACCGGCCGGCGTCAGCATGGCTAGGGATACACTCATGTGTTTGTGTGTGCATGCTAAGCTCGTGGGCCATATGGTATGAATATGATAATCGTAGAAATAGCCGGCTCAATATTCTATATTGACTCTACAAGACCCATAATGGTATCTGGCACCAAGAAATTAGCAACAGATCCTTCAAGTCTTGTAAGTTGGAAGATGGAGCTACTGTGGATCGTACTTGCTGCTGCAGCACATCCCACTAATGCACAAATGCTCAATTGGATTGAGATCTGGGGAATTTGCAGGCTTGGGCAACACCTTGGACTCTTCATCATGTTCCTCAAACCATTCCTCAACCATATTTGCCGGTGCATCCTGCTGAAAGGATACTTCCATTTAGGAACTCAACTGTCATGAAGGGGGCGTACCTAGTCTGCAAATATGTTTTGGTGACACGTGTCAAATTTACGTCCAAATGAATGGACAGACCTAGGGTTTCCTAGCAGCTGAGGGTCTTCTAAGTATGTTAACATTGCTGGGGTCAATCCACAGAATCAGATCTGATATTTTGACAGCTGTTCATTTTTGTCCGGCCTGTTTACCTTCGCTGAACAAATGTGTTCACATTAACATCTTGACAAGATAGGTGTTTTAACCAAGAAGTGCATTTGACATTTGGTTCACACTGTAGTTGCATTAACATGAGCGCTTCTCACAGAGTATGTAATACGGTTTGAAGGCAGCTGAGTGTCAAGTCAGACACCATAGGATTCTGAATTGAGTTGGTACTGGATCAAACCGTTGAATGTTTTTGTTGTAGCCTGCATGCGATTCAAGTTTATTATTGAATATAGTGAATTTTGCTGCATAATTGCTGCTTCGAAGGCTGTAGCTGCAGTGCTTTAAAGGGAATGATTTTGGAGATGCATCTTCTCAGAGAGGGTTTTACCATGCTGAGAATGCTGGACTCTAAGGCTCAGCATGCTAAAAGCCCTCTTTGAGCAGCTACGCCTTCATTCATCTCATTTAATTCACTGCTGCTACAAAATATTAAAGCTAGAAACCGATAAAAGAAAAGCAGGATGTTGGACAACAAGTTGACTGTCCTGCCCATTTCTTGTAATAATCTGATATACCTTTACATGTTATCCTTGCAGTAGCATTTTGTTTTATTGACCTGTTCCACATACTATATACTATGTACTAGGATTCTCAATGTAGTGATTATTAATAATAACAACAGGGTAATAACTAGGTACTAACCCGGAACCTCCCCCCAAACCTAACCTTAACCTATGTAGTTACCCTGTATTGCCCACCACTACTTAGGTAAGTACACTGTAAAGTACACGTAAGTGTGTGTGCTTTAAAATAAAGTGCGAACATTACAGTAAAGAATACATTTTTGAAATAAACCTATTGTATCTCTTCCCGTTCCTATTATTATTATTCTTCATTCTTCCGACTGGGAGTCTATGGCTGCCCATAGAACCGTTTGCGGGAAAGTTGTTTTGGTTTGAAATTCTGATAGAGGACCGTCCCAACAAAAAATACACCAATTTTGGTTTCTCATTGCCTCTAGCGCCACCACCTGTCCAAACTTTCACTCAAATTGTGCTAATAACTTTTGAACCGTAAGGCCTATCAACAAAATTCAACTGTCAAAAAAACCTACTTTTGCAAACTCATCCTAGACAGTTTGTCTGATTTTCACCAAAACTGCACCAGATCATATCCAGGCAGTGCCAACAAAAAGTTATGGAATTCAAGTTGATTCGCTTACCTGTTTCGAAAAATGCACAAACTAATTTTACGTAGCGCTTGCAAAAAAAGTGGTAAGGCTGGATCTCTGCAACGCTTAATCTTATTCAGAGCAAACTTGGTACATGTCATCACAAGCATGCTGCGTTTCAGCACTGCACCACCTACTGGTATGGCTCTTGTTAGATGCAGAGCATCATGCCGAGTCGACTGATATCCAATTTTCCCAGATCGGCCATTTTGGCTGTCTGCCTTTTTGAATTATGTGCTAAAATTATGTATTTTTTGATCGCATAAACAAATTGTTACGAAACTCTGTATGGGTCATTGTACGATGCCCTGAAGGAGCCTGAGTAGTTTCCAAACAGCGCTGCCTAGTGGTAAAATTAAATTTTCAAATGCTTATAAAGGCTGTGGTTGACTTATTTTCATGGGAGTCATCTTTCATCTTACGGTTTGTGTAGCGTCGTGATTTAGTTCTTACAAAAACATTACTTCAAAACAATAAATTCAAAACCGTTAGTACGATTGAGACAAAACCACCATCAGAAGTTTGGAAACATAGCGTATTGCTGGCTATACGCTTATGCCCAAATATTTCAAGTAAGTGGTAATAAAAAGTCGCGTGTCAATCAGTTTTGACGTTTTTTATATTTATGTCTATAAATCCGAAGCGATTTGAGATATTTTCACCAAATTTGGCACACATGTATGAGTTTATTCTGAGGACACGTGCAAAAAAAATTGTGGGATTTTGCCTCTTGGTGGCGCTATAATAGAACAAAACATTAAATTCCCTTTGACTTCAATACAGTTTTGTGATGTAAAATGCTATACTTAACAAATGCATTGCTGTAACATTATGAAACGCGGAACTTGCCACCTGCACTATCCCCTGAAGGTACAAACGGACTATTCAGACTTTATATCTGCAATGCCTCGACACATTGACACCAAACTTTGTACTGTATGTGTCATTGTCACCGCACTCTGACCACAACACGTCACTTTCGTAACTGTGCCAACGACTGGTCGAAAGTGATAATCCACTAAATCATACTTTTAGTTAATATATATGATTTTTTTTCAGCCATTTTACCAAAATTCTCTTAAAATGTCTCAAATTGCTCCTAGCTGCATGTCACTTCTTGTGCTTGGCCCCGGAAATGGCTGCTAGCAGCTATATTTTTTAAGAGTGTAGTTATAAGTGTAGCTTGATGTCCAGAAGTACAGTCATGAACCATCACTACTGTGCCCTTGAGCAAGGTGCTTAACCTCAACTTGCAGGGGGATTGTCCTTGTTTTAAGTTTTGTAAGTAGATGGTAAGTGTTGGCTAAATGACTAATTGCAGTGTATTTCCTGAGTGTGCTTTGACCACTTAAGGATTCATTTTACATTAGGCTTTTTTTATCAGGATGTGGTCTAGTGGTGTGATATGCATGAGTTTGTGCTGATGTGTATATATATACTCTGTTTTCATGTGTATTCAGCTGGTGGATCAGCATATTGACGGTGGAGGTTACTTAAATATCACCATCTCTGCGTTGTGCTGCCCGTTCTGCCCTGACCACAGGCATGCGGCACAGCTCCGGCCGCAGTACAGGGAGGTCACACGTAACTCAAACCCGGAGAGGATAGTACCTAACAAGGCCTTCTAGAGGCAGTGGTATCCTTTTTTAGGGTCCTTTCACACTTGGGCATTTGATTCAGACCACAGCATGTTTAAAGGAATAGTTCACTTCAAAATGAAAATTCTGTCATTTACTCACCCTCAAGTTGTTTCAAACCTGCATGAATTTCGTTCTTCTGCTGAACACAAAGAAATATATTTTGAAGAATGTCTCAACCAGTGACCAGACAGTTGATGGATCCTATTGACTTCCATAGTTGGAAATCAATGTATGCCAAATGCCAATGGGGTCAATCAACTGTTTGGTTACACATATTCAATATCTTCTTTTGTTTTTAGCACAAGAAAGAAATTCATACATGTTTAAAACAACTTGAACGTGAGTAAATGATGGGAGAATTTTCATTTTGCAGTGGGCATGGAAGCGTTTTTCCGAATATTAAAACTTTCTTTTTTTTTTTTTTCACTTAATAATATAATATTTAATCTATAGCTATTCACTGACATTGTTTTCTTTTCAGTACATTTTAAAGGATGTATTTAAATTGTCAGGCTTTTTTAAAAGACACATTTTTTATTTCATTGATGGATTTACATAGTTTAGTATTGGTGGGGTAAAATGGTAAAATCTATACATTTTTGTATACATTTTAAAACATTTCATAGTAAAAGGTATGGTAAAGTTTCAGAAAATTCAAAAAATATTCAAAATTCAAGAAATATGTCAATAACACAGTCAAACTGACATTTTCCCCTCCATTAGTCATTAGTCATTCATTATTTAGCTCAGTGTTAAACAGCAACTGCTAGTACTCATGGTCATACTCTCGTTGATGTTGTTTTGGACCCAAACAGAACAATGTGAAAAGTGACCTGCAAATGGAAGGGGTTCAGACCAAACAATCAAACCAATTGTGAAAGCAGCCTTACACCATTTGCATTTAAATTTACCTCAAGCACTTTGTCTCATGGACAGTTGCTCTTGGGAGAGCAGCAGACTCTGCTTAATTGGGTATTGATTGACTACGTTTTGGCTGGGGAGACAATGAATTACCATCTAGAAAAATGGCGGAGAGGCCCTGGACACAAAGACAGGCGGAAATACTCATTCACTCAGCATTTATTTTTACAGCTGAGTAATTAATGATGCAAGAGGGGATGCCTGATTAGGCTAAAGATTCGTAAGTTTGTGTTTATTTGTGGATGTCATGATGCAGAGACGTGCATGATTGTGGTGCAGATCGGCGATGCTGGAGCTAGAAATGGTGAAGTTTGTGTGGGAGAGAGACAGCGCACAAAGGGAGACAAAAGCGTGTGCGTTACCCTCTGAGGATATTAATTTAGCCCCGAATTGGTTTCCTGCAATGGTTTGCATTGTCTTGGGAGTAGTGATGAAGTTTGATATGCTTGCGTGGTCATGCTCATTTAGGCACACTTTAAGCAGACTTGTTCATTTGCATCGGCAAAACAACTGGATCTATTTAAACACCTTGTAGCCTTTGTCTGTTAAGTAATACATTCATAGTGGAAGAACAGAATGATAATAAATGACAAAGCGATAAACTGACAGCTAATTTTCATTGTCGCTGACGCAAGTTTAATTAGCGCTCATTGAGTCAGACGGGGTGCAATGCTCAGATGAAGCTGTATACCAGCTTTACTATTTCTTAGTGCCAGTTCATTTCCATTTTAAATATATGCAGGGGAATTCAAGCTGGAACGCAAGGTTCATTTCTTTTGTGCCATCACCCAAATGCCTTGAATTGAAAGTGAAAAAAAAAAAATGGCGCAATATGTCGCTTTTTATTTATTTATTTTCAAATACAGCAGACATTAATTCATATAATAATTGTAATTCATATTATATATATATATATATATATATATATATATATATATATATAATAAATGCAACTGAAAACAACGTTATTGATATGATAATTGAGTACAATAGAATTAATGTCATCATTTTAAAATTTATAAGAAATGATTCATACATATTTGCATATATTTAACCTTTATACAGTGATATCTGCTGATTCTTGTGTGCAGGACTGAAAACAAAAAAAAGTGTCACGACAAAGGCAAATTAATTTACACAAAATGAACTTACGATTACCCAAAATTAACATTTTAACACTTTTTTTTGGCTGTGATTTGTGTACAGTATATGCAAATCCAGTCACTGAGAAATAACCATTGTACTCAAAGTTTCTAAGGCCATGTGTCCACAAAAGCGTTTTTCCACGCACCTTGCGTATGTTTTCAATTGTTTTCAGTGGTAGTGCCACGTTTTTTAAACGCCATGAGCGTAACAAGGCGCTGAGCGTTTTTTTTTTTTTTTTTTCACGCTGAAGCGCCGAGCGCCCAGCGTTTTTTACTGGTCGCCGAGAGTTGAAAAATGTTCAACTTTGGATAAAACGCAGCGCTCATCATTGTCTCTTCTTACCCAGCCGTCCAATCACAGTGGAGGAGGGGTGGGACTAAACCACACTGACCAACTGTCACAACTTTCTTTCTATACAACAGAGCTAACTAAACAAAATGGATAAAAAATAAATTGTTAGTATGAAACAAATTATCTGTGAAATCAGTTACAAGTAAACTGTGCTGCGGATATTCTGTATCATACCAACGAAACGTCTCAACGGAAAAAACGCTGCGCTGCCAAAACGCTCTCTAGCGCCCAAAGCACTGCGTCTGGCGTTTTCAGCTGGCTAAAAATGCTTTGGTGGACAAACGGCCTTAAGTGAACCAACATGAATATATCCAGATATCATTAATTCAAGATTTTAAAGTACAAAACAATTTGAGAATTTATTCTGATTCAAGGGGTTTCAGAATGCCATATTTACTGATGAGAGGAGGAGCTAGTAGGGATGGAGGAGGGTAATTATATCCTGGGAAACACAATATAGCAGCTGATAATACTGAAGGAGCTTATAGATGTATACAGTGATAGGCATTGTATTCCTATAGGTAGACTTGGAGAGTCAGCTGATGCGAGGATGATAACGTCACCTGCCAGAACTGATGCTACGCTTGATTTTAGATAACTGTTTTTAGAAGTTACTTTCTTACAACAACACTGTCTGTTAAATCATTGACTGACTGGGATTGGCAGGTGCCTTCGGCTTCAGACACAGCCGGAATGTCATAACAGAGTTTAAATCATTTGATTATAAGATATGACCACACGCAGTCGCTGACACACGCAAGCTCTTTTATTAGAGTTGGCTGGCGTGGTGCTGTTTATCTATTCAATGGTGTCCATGTTTACCCAGCCTGTTCCTCAGCAACAGCCAACAATATTACTGGATTAGAAATATGGCTTATATTTGAATAACCATGTGATATTGGCTATGTTTCACATTGTCCAGGGAATGAAATGCGTTTAAATACAAACTAAAGGTATTATATCTCACTTGATTCATTTTTTTTTTCATTTAGAACTTGACGGAAACAAGCTAAAAGAAAACGTTAGTAAATGATGAGCCCGTCAGTGCAAAAATAACTCAAATACATTGACAAATACATACTGGATGCGTTTAAAGGAATAGTTCACACATTTTGTCATTATTTACAAGTTGTTTCAAACCTGTATGAATTTCTTTCTTCTGCTAAAGTGTTATGGACGTCAATGGGTTCCATCAACTGTCTGGTTACTGACTTTCTTCAAAATATATCTTCCTTTGTGTTCAGCAGAAGAAATTCAGACAGATTGAGGGTGAGAAAATGATGACAGAATTTTCATTTTTAAGTGAACGGTTCCTTTAAAGCTTCTATATATTCGTAGCTATCTTCTGCTGTAGAAAGCTGCAAGCTATCTTAAAGGCGCAATGTCGTTAGAAAGTTGCAGAAAGATCCCACCTGCGCTTTATGTGTGGTGATAGATAAAAGATTGTATTCTATGTCTCATTATTTCTTTGTCAGTTCTCCACCGTGGGTGAAATTGCTCCAATCCTCCATACTGAAAGACCACCTCCCCCCTGATATTGCTAGTGTGTGAGATACAATTCGATTCTACCTCTCTAAGGACTGAGTTTGCCTGGTATTGATCCATCACAGACTAACATCCATGGCCTTTCTTAGACGCTTTAGCCCGTATGTATTACAGTCATGTATTATAGCATCTATATCATAGGGGTCCTCAAGATAGACACGACAAGGAAAAAAATATTGCACAGTGGGTGATAACATCTACTGGTAATTTATCAGGCTGGAATACAGCACCATTTTTAATGTTGTCAATTCGATTTATACTTTCCTGTATTTTTGGAGAATTGGGGGAAATCCTTTTGCACAGAGAGTCTAATATAGTTTTCAATCTTGCGGTTGTATTAGATTGACTGCTGATAGAATAAACCCCAGCTCTGAAGTTTGTACAAAAACAAATAACGGCTGGCAAAACAACAGGCTAGTTCCTGCCGTGGGTTCTGATTGAATCCTTATAACCTTCAGTGGGAGAAGTTTGTTAAAAGATACCTTTCTCACTTCACCTTTTTTTTTTTCCACCTCGCTTTTGGACCACCAGTGAGATGAACCCCATCACCCTGTGTCTGAGCTCCAAGACTCATCTCACACCTTTCTGACAGCACTGTTGCAAATATCCTAACAGGAAGGACCTTTTTTTCTGATGATTTATCAGAACTTTCAGAGATCATAATATAAAACAGCTCTTGAAAATGAAATGCCGAAGCACATACGTATTTTGCTGCAACGTGATCTCATGAGTATTTGTATGCATTTTTATGTGGTTCCACCACACGTAAACTTAGTTACGTTTTCTTGCACAATGAAATGTATGTACATTATTGATGTATTGACAGCGTTAAAACATAAATTATGTATATGAAGAGTTCAGATGCAAAACCCTCTAAATGCCATTTGAAATTTTCTTCTAAAATGACAATTTTTATCAAACTCGTGTATTTAAGTTCAGTAATTTCCCTTAAATGGCAATTAATAGGTAATCTTCATTGTCATTTAAGTGAAATTACTGAACTTAAATATACAAGCTTGATAAAAATGATCATTTTAGAAGAAAATTTCAAATGGCACTTAGAGGTTTTTGCATCTGAACTCTTCATATATACATTTACAATGATAACTTTTTTTCTCTGTTTTATGACTTCTTTATTTTGAAAGATGACAGTTCAACAAGACTGCAATTTAAACCCTTAAAATGAATAGCATTTCTGCATTTGTTTAATCGTGTTATATATGATATATGATCTCTTCATTTCACTGTGCAGTTTTTTCCATTGTTCTCTATGTAGACATGCTCTTAGACATGTTTGGCAGTTGCTTGTAGACATGTTCGGCAGTTGAGCTCACATCTCACATTATTTGCAGCGTCTCGCACATGAAACAGAAAAAAAAACACCACACTCGAGTTCAAAAAAGCTCAACTCGCGTCTAATAAGCTTGCCTTTTTCCCATTCCATTGCCAGCGTCTTGTTTTTCTTTTTTTTCCCAACACAATAATGCATTCTGTGTGAACAGACTAGCGATTTTTTTTTTTTATGTTGATAGAGTGCATCACATCGGATAATTGTCTTCTCTTAAAGGACAAGTTCGGTATTTTAATAATAATAATAAATAATAATTCATCACATTTATATAGCGCCTTTCTGGACACTCAAAGCGCTTCACATAGAGGGGGGAATCTCCTCAACCACCACCAATGTACAGCATCCACCTGGATGATGCGACGGCTGCCATATTGCGCCAGAACACTCACCCCACACCAGCTTATTGGTGGAGAGGAGACAATGATGAAGCCAATTGGTATATATGGGGTTGATTAGGAGGCCATGATGGACAGAGGCCACTGGGCAAAAATTTGGCCAGGATGCCGGGGTTACACCCCTACTCTTTCGAAAGACATCCTGGGATTTTTAATGACTACAGAGAGTCAGGACCTCGGTTTAACGTCTTATCCGAAGGACGGTGCTCTTTGACAGTATAGTATCCCCATTACTATAATGGGGCATTAGGACTCACAGACCACAGGGTGAGCACCCCCTGCTGGCCTCACTAACACCTCTTCCAGCAGCAACCTGGCCTTCTCAGAAGGTCTCCCATCCAGGTACTAACCAGGCTCAGCCCTGCTTAGCTTCAGTGGGCAACCAGTCTTGGGCTACAGGGTGATATGGCTGCTGGCTAATTTTATATTTAATTTTAGACTTTTATACTTTATTTTATACTTAAAGCTCTGTTTTAAGATCGTTTTTGATGAAATAGAATGGTTAAGATCGAAATTCTCGGGCCAGCAGCATGTGTCCACATTTCAATCTTAACTGTTCTATTTTATCAGAAACGATCTTAAAACAGGGCTTTGGGTGTAAAATAGTGAATTTGTCCTTTAAAGTCCCCCTGTAGTCAATCATTGTATCCCTTAATACCCTTAATTTGATCACTAAATTACATATTTAAAGGGATACTCCACTGTTTTTGGAAATAGGCTCATTTTACAACTCCCCAGTTGAGTTTCACCATTTTCAAATGCATTCAGACGATTTTCTGATATTTAGAAGAATATCAGTAACCAGACCGTTTCTGATCTCATTGACTTCCATAGTAGGAAAAAAATATATACTATGAAAGTCAATGAGACCAGAAACTGTCTGTCTTACTGATATTCTTCTAAATATCAGAAAATTGGTGGAATGGATTTGAAAATGGTGAAATTCAACTGTTTAACTCTGGGGGAGTGGTAAAATGAGCCTATTTCCAAAAAAGTGGAGTATCCCTTTAAATGTTTTCAAACAAAAAAAATATTCATGCCTTAAAATAGCTTGAATGTAACTCTACACCCTTGCCTCATTTAGTACTGTATATTCGGTTCTATAAATATGCAAATTAGCCCCGCATCCACTCACACCAGCTCAGAGATCCACTCGTTGGCGATCATACATTGACGAGATTGGTTACAAGCAAGTTTGTGACGTAAGAATCACCAAACCGGTTTTTTGAGACCATCTTTGGTTCACTGCAGTTTTAAGGAGAAAATACTCTGGCAATGGTGTAGACTTATGAATTTGCACTGGGTTTATTATATTAAAAACACCACATAGACATATAAACAACATTAAAAACTTGATTTTCACCACATGGGGACTTAAACTGTTATCATTGCCATGTTGTGAACATGCTTAATAGGAACATTTGATAACATTTTTATTCAAAACCACAATATCTCTATGGAAAAGTAATAAAATCGTGGCAAAATATTAAATTTGAATTTATTGGAAAAAAATACCCAACCCTACTCTATTGTTATTCAAAGTGTAATTTTCCTGCACATTTTTGTCTATTAGGTTTTATATATTCTTTTTAGATTTTCCATAAAATGGTTATGTTTGGGTTTGGCAGTCTGCTTAAGGGATCTACAATTTATCTATAAAATGGTAAAAGGGCAATTATACTTTTGTATCATATCTTTATGCTACAAAAAATAGTAAATATTTTACTTTTCTATGTGTAAATACACAGTAATGTTTAAGTTTAGATGCTGTCAGTACATCCACATTGAACATTCATCATCTATACAAATATATATACAAAAATGTATTGCATAACATTGTTTGACAATGAGACCAGGCTGTTTAGTGTCATTTTGTTTTTATTTGTTTTATGCTGTATTGGAATGAAATCTGTTTAGTGTGAAGGATAGTTTTCAAAAGCAAGTTTTTTTTGATACAGAAAACCTAACTATTTTTTTTAGTCAACCTGAAGCAAAAGAAGATGGTGTTTTATTATCAGTTTAAACACCCTAGACCACTCGGTGAGTTTCACGTCTTTGTAAACTAAAGTTTTATGCGTTTTTATGAATGATTGTTCGAGTGCACCTATGCTTTCATTATAAAGGTGGGGGGGTACTAACACACAATCCAAAAATTCTCGTGACAGGAGCATTTGTCTCAAAAACAATCTTAACTATTCTATTTCATCAGGGACGATCTTAAAACAGGACTTTAATTGTAAAATACCGAACTTGTCCTTTAAATGTGAATGATATATATGTTTTTTTATGTAGAAACATTTTCTCATATCCAAGTTTAGAGACAACTGTGGAAGTTTTTCTAGTTTTGCTGCCCTGAAACATGTTTTGGGCAGGACTATCTGTTTGACTGACCAATGTCAGATGGGAGGAGTGTTAGATTTTTGCAATTCTACTCAGTGCTGCTGCAAAAAAATGACACGCTTTAACTGTAAAAAAATAGAGCCAGAAAATAGCTTTGAATGAATGTTAAAACCTTTTTGATGCTGTATTTTAGATTGAATGTCTAATAGAGTTGTACAGGCAGATGGACAGTTGCATCAGTGGTGGCAGATGATGGATGTTGGACGTTATTGCATTTTTAATTTCAAAGGAAATGCATTAAAATGTGAGTTAGATGGACAGAGTAGTGCGTATAACTCCATGTAGAGGCATTTATTATGCAGAGCACATCTAAAGAGAGTTGACATGGGTGGTAATGTTATTAAAAGAATAATTCAGACAAAAATGAGTTCTGTCATTGATATTCCAAAGCGAATTACTTTTTTTTCCTCAAAGAAAGATCTAATAGAGTTAATCATTGACATCAAACCTGACATGACCCGGCACATTTGAATACATGTGCACTACTGTTCAAAAGTTTCAATTGAAACTTTTTTGATTGAATTGGGCTTTTGATTTGTTTTTAAATGGATGCTAATCAATATATGAATGGCATAGACAATACTTTACCTTTTATTTGCTTTTTTTTTTTTTTTTAGCAATTTTAATGCGTACAGTGCATGTGTTAGTGTCATATACATTGACCAATAACCACACAAAACTGACAGGAAGAAGCCATCTGACAACATGTACTGTATAATAATCAACCACAATGTTTTGTACAACAACCACAAGTGTATTAGCGAGTGTCAATGATCTGAAAATAGTCTGTTGCTGGTAGGGATTAATGGTCTGGACATTGTCTCTATTGATCAGGTACAATGTTATTTCTCCTTTTCGTTATGAATTTTTAATTCAGAGGCTATTAAAGTTTCTCATTATGATTATTCGGGTGAAAATTATTGTCTAGATTACCAGATAAAGTAGCACATAGGCGGTGTGGCTAATCATAGTCATTTGTGATTACCATTTTAAAGATAATTTTATTGAGATTACAGAAATGGCCTAGGTTTACAATTGCCTAATGAAGAAATCGGTTTTCTGAGGCGGTAAGTGCCATACTTGATGAAGACCCATTTCCGTCTAAATGGAAATGGCTATTTGCCAACAACATTTAGTTCTTAATAGTTTTACATGATATTCAGAGGTGGGAAATCTGAAATCAATGTTCCTACATTTTATATACTGCTGTTCAACAATTGAGGATATCCTGTTTACTTTCTACTAACGCCATTAGATAAGCAGCAACTAGATCTTCCACAGAACAGTTTATTTAAACCTGATTCAATAGTTCACTTTTATAAACCTGTTTGAAACCTTGATTCCTACAGATATACTGTAGCATCTTAAATTGTGCCAGCTCTGTGTGTGTGCATGCACAATGTGCATAAGATGGCCTATGAACTCACTTTGGAAGAGCTTTCCAGAAATATTTATAGTTTTCAAGGCCAAGCTATTTAAATATTAATATTTTTCTTACACAAACTCATCGATTTGCTTGTGAAGGCTTTTATTAACCCCCCTAAGCCATGTGGAGTTCCATTATGATGTATGGATGCACTTTTTTTAAGCTTCAATGCTTTGGTTGCAATCCACTGCCATTATAAAGCTTGGAAGAGCCAGAACATTTATTAATATAACTCTGATGGTGTTCATCTTAAAGAAAAAAGGCATGTACACCTACATGTAGGATGGCTTGAAAGGGAGTAAATCATGGACTAATCATGGAAATAATTTTTATTTATTTTTTTTTTTTTATTTGGGATTTCATCCAAAAATGAACATTGTCATATTTACTCGAATCCCGTGCAACTTTATTTCCTCTGTGGAGCACAGAAGAGTATTGAAGAACACTGGGATTCAAACAACATTGGAGCCCACTTACTTAACTTTTTATGGACTAGAAAGATTACTTTTTATTATTTTATGTTCTGCAGAAGAATGTTTTTTTGAAAAATAATAAATAATTAAGACAAAATATATCGGGATACATTGGGGGATATATCGGGTCAAAATAGCAACATGATGAAAACTACATGTGCTACGTCCTATCCAAGGCATTGAGTTTTAAAACTGTATTCACACATGCATACATCTTTATTTATGTAAAAAAAATATTAAAGGGGTCATATAATGCCATTTTGTCAAGTTAATATGAATGTTTAGTGTCTAAATGAAAACTTTGTAATATACAATTATTAAAAATTCTCATTAACACTAATTTTACCTTGTCAAAAAACCCTTTGTTTTCAGTGCATATGCCTTTAAATGATAGAGCTTTGCTCACTCCGCTCCTCTGTTCTGCTGGCATTTTGCACATGGAATGTTGCCTTGACAACAGTTGAGGGTATATTTTGGAGAAAGAATGGTCTCTGAGGACACATCTGTGCAACCGTATCAATTTGAACCAGAGTCGGACCCAGAACAAGATGACGACCCAAATAAGTTTGACAATTAAGGTCCGTACAGGACGTTTCTGAATGTTTTGGTTATTGTAATGTCTCTTTGATCTACTACTGGCACGGTAGAGTAGTGAGATACGAACGCCATGTATTTACTGATGTATACATTAGTTCAGTGACAGATTGACGTTATAACTAATGGTCATGAAAAACCTTTTCCACGATTTGCAAAGATTAATATAAAGGTTAATAAAACTTTACACTTACTTCTTCTGGAGGTGCAGAGGGAATATAATTACCATCGATTTTTTATTTTATTTATTTATTTATTTTTTCAGGAGCAGCTTCTTACCAAAACCAGCTTTATACTGACCCTCATTTATAAACCAATCTGGTGAGAAATGATTTGTGCAAACATGAATGCATTTACGTTGATCGTGGCGAATATTCCCTTCGAAAACCAAACTCAGCCACTGCATCTTCAGCGGTTCAGATTTAGGAACATCAAAATGACTGCTGTGTGGTATTCTGTTCTTGGGTGTAATAACGAACAATCGCTTAGACACCATTCTGCTCCAGCATATCAACAGTGACGGACTATGATGACCGCTCGCTCAGGGCGGGTCTGTGTTGAAACGTTGCTGTCAATCAACAATCAGATTTGAGACAAGGAAAAACATGTAACATTTTTATCATTATATGATGGTTGTGTACAGGCACTGCCAACACACATTTCAGTACAATCAACTTGTAAAAGTGCATGTACCATTATATGACCCCTTTAGGGAATGGATCAATATTTATAATATTTATATAAAGGAGGTTCTCTCCATTGTAAACAAGAATGAACAGCTTTTTGTTAACTGCTGACTAATGTTTATTCTGACATTGACAAACTTTCTCATTTAACCTTGATGATTCATGAAATTCATTTATTAGCATAGTGTCATCTAGAGGGATATTTGCATCTTATGAAATGAAACCGAATCTGAATGACTGAAGAGACAGAGTTTAATCTGAAATACAAAGCACCACAGGTGAAAATCACTGACAAATATCTGAAATCAGAGGCAATTCGATCATGTGGTTTTTATCAAACATGTGAAATCAATATTTCTACTTTTATATACTGCTGTTCAACAATTCTGCCTGAGGATATCTTGTTTCTACTTACGGCCTCAGATAAGCAGGAACTATGTCAATAGAACCTATAGAACTGTGTTGTTGATGCCCATTATATATTTAGCATGCTGGAGTCCTGCAATATGAAATGTCTTTTGACTGGAAATTACAGTGGTGATGACCTACAGCCAATGAGAGGGCAAGAGAAAGTTCAAGTGGAGGAGTTCTAGACCTGCAACAGAACGTCAGGAAGAGTGGCTGACGCATGACATCCATGCACCATTTGTCATAACAAATATGTAGTATTATTTAGAGATGTTTATAATCAAAGCATGAAACAACAGGGAGAGAAACACGTTGATGCCATAGAGAGCGATTAGGCTCGCTGGTGAAAGGAGCATTTTGAAATTCAGTGATTAATGGTTGCAGTGTCTTTGCAACTCTCGGGAATGATTATTTTCTATCTTTTCAGTTTTTTCATCCAATCTCTAAATTGCATGCTTGACCTTTAGGCAAAAAAATGGTTCTATTTTGACAGTAAGACGTGTATTGGTGTGAGAAAGAAAGAAAGAAAGAAAGAAAGAAAGAAAGAAAGAAAGAAAGAAAGAAAGAAAGAAAGAAAGAAAGAAAGAAAGAAAGAAAGAAAGAAAGAAAGAAAGAAAGAAAGAAAGGCTTAACAAGACTTTATTATAACATTAACTTTTTCCAAATACCAGATTTCTTATCTGATCATACAATCCAAAAAAAAAATAATAATCTATAAATACAATAAAAAATACATATACACAATAATTATACTTCAATCATTTTTAAAATTTGAAAACCAACATGTCATCCAAAACCTCACACAAAACTCCTTCCACAGACCATATTTCGACGAACCTTTGAATATCATTAATCAATTGAAAATATATGTATTCAATTTTAATTCTAGCAGTCACCATGCCTTTAAAAGCGTTTTTTGCATCTACAGTACCTATACCCAATAACTTATTTTTTCGAGTCTTCCAAATGGCGATTTTAGCCATACCCAACAAAAAATTGAATATGCATATTTTTCTTCTGTCATGAAATGTATATTTGGGACCACTTATAAAATAT
This sequence comes from Cyprinella venusta, assembly GCA_038021265.1. Lineage (NCBI taxonomy): Eukaryota > Metazoa > Chordata > Actinopteri > Cypriniformes > Leuciscidae > Cyprinella > Cyprinella venusta. Next base: position 12,066,671 of record CM075871.1, read on the forward strand.
TGATCGGAAAAAAACTTCATCAAAACCTTCAAACAAACTTTTTAAAACAATAAAAAGACTGCCTAACCTCACGCAATACATAAATAAATGGAAGAAAGAAAGAAAGAAAGAAAGAAAGAAAGAAAGAAAGAAAGAAAGAAAGAAAGAAAGAAAGAAAGAAAGAAAGAAAGAAAGAAAGAAAGAAAGAAAGAAAGAAAGAAAGAAAGAAAGAAAGAGGCAATGGCGCAACAAAAATACGGAAAAAAAGAGAACCGTAATAAAACCAATAGAGCTAAATAGAGAGAAAGAGAGAAATAAGAAAAGCCAGGGTGTTAAAGAGGACTTTTGTATTGTTTTGGCAGGCTTTCTGAAGTCCTCTCCAAGTGCAACTAAAAGCTGTGAACAGTGGAGGTTTATGGGAATAGCTTAAGACGAAATGAGCAGTAATGGCATCTCCTTGTCGATGTGCCCTCTGTGAGATTATCAGACCAGAACAGAGTTGAGACAGCCTGTTTACTGAGTCCTGTGCACGGCACTGGAAAATCCACCTGCATGGGAAAGTGAAGCCTCTGCAGAACCCCCACAGCATTCCGATCAGTGAACAACTTCACTCGACATCATTACTGTCCTAGAGCAGATGATGGCAAATCGTGCAGTTGTATATGGTGATCTGAATGGTAATGAAAATAATCTTTAGGCACCTGACAATATTTTGTCTGTCGATCAATCATTCTGCTAGCATTTTTACAACAAATAACAGCTTATATTACTGTTACAGTTTGTTATCATACTCTTTATAACCCATCTTAGTTACTACAGTACATGTTGTAATACTTTCCTATCTTTGCAGAAAAACATCCATCTTCATTTGTTGGCATTGCAGTCATTCCACAACTGGAAGGATCTTCTTCATTCCAGTAAACTGTAAAAAAAAAAAATCTTTGGTCCCACTTTATATTAAGTGGCCCTAATACCTGTGAACTTACATGGTTACTACACTGTACTTACATACTAAGTACATATCTAGTAACCATGTAAGTTCACAGGTATTAGGGCCACTTAATATAAAGTGGGACCAAATCTTTTAGCTACCCTATCAGTAACAATATCCTCTTTTCCTCATTGTACATTTTTGGGCAATGCTCTCAACAAACACATTTTTGGGCAATGCTCCCAACAAATACATTGTTGGATAATATTTTGTCTGTTTCCTTTTAACACTTTAACAGAATTATTGAATCTTGTGGCAGTACCAAAAAATGTGTTTGCTCTCCAATTTTGCCACATTTTCTCCAATGTTATGCCACAGATGGTTCTTTTACACATGCAGAGATCACATAATGAGGAATATTAAAATAATTTTTAAAAAATTACTTTCCAGTCAAATTCTCTCCATAACGAGCCCGATCTCATGAAAGTTCGTATCTATAGCACGAATGTCATTTCTCGTGCCATTTATACGCCAAAACTAGTTTTTGCGTGTATATGGTACGCGTTTTTCGCGTGCATATGATACGCACTTTTTGGCATATAATAAGTGGGACCTCCCCATCCCCCTTCTCTCTAAACCTACCCAGGGGGTTTTCAGTGTGTAGCATATGCACGCAAAAAACAATTTTGGCGTATAAATGCCACGAGAAATGACAATCAGGTATAGATACGCACTTTCATGAGACTTGTGTTCCCATAACTGACTATAAATTAATTTATGACACCCCTCACATAATTCCCCCTTGATAAATTATATTAAAATAATGGTGTTCTCTCTCTAACTTGATTTCATTCTATTCGTGTTGTTCTGAATTTCTTTGTTTCTTTATTCTAAACCCTATGAATATAGATTTATACTGTAATATATTTTTTATATTGTAATCATTTCCCATTTCATCTCCAAATTAATGTAGAAACAACATAGACAAGTAGCCTGTATTTTTAATATTTGTTTAATGGCATTGTTTTATAAAAGAAGTGCAATATCACTGATACCAATACTGATATCTTTATGAAATAGATTTTCTTATCACTTTTAGCCATTATAGCCATTCAGCATTACAGAATAATTAAAAGCTATCAATTTGAACATTTAGGCTCAAGGAAATATAGCTTTTAATTTAAGTGAACCAATCTTCACATAAACCTATTGTAATAAATGTCACATTTATGTGTGTCCTTCAATATATCAGGGACCAATGTTTCTATTGGCCTAGTCAGACCGGTTCAGATTTTTACTTGCCCTGTTGAAATGCACAAAAACATTGTAGTTTTTGTTGTATTTGACTCATGTAACCTTGTAAACAATGCTTTAAGATTTTCAGGTCTAACAGGTTCTGTTTCTGTACAGAAATTAAATTACAGTCATCAGATTACAGTCTTCACTGCATTAATTATAAATTACATATAGATTAATCCTTAAAGCTATATAAATTATTCAGTCAAGAGCAGTAGTTTTTTGTTCTCTTTGACTTTTTTTCCCCTAAATTATCCTTAAAGGTAGGGTTAACGAATTTAGGAGAGGCTGAGATCCCACCGTTCCCTCAGTGCCTCTCCAAAACCACACTTCCTTCAAAACACATGAACCAGGGAACAAACAAAAGTGTCACGAGAAATGGCATATATATACACCTTTAGACCTTTTAACTTAGTGATTGCTTGGATGTGAAGAAACTTTCAACCAGCATAACAAAAAAATGTTTCTGGAACAAATTTAACACATTTCTACCTTTAAGGGTAGACTTTAAGACCTATTTACGTTCATTTAACTCATTTAAGACTGTACTAAGGATACTCAACAAAATGGGCTTTTAGGCATCTTTTTTTTTTTTTTTGTAAATTCAAGCACTGTCTGAAGCTTCTTTCTGTGGGCATGAGTGTGTGTGTCAGACACAGATTCGCAGACGTGCATCAGTACTGTACTGTTCTCTTTGGTGTCTTATTGTGCTAGAATTGTTAAAAAGCATTTGCATGAATAACAGTGTGATCATAATGAATCACCAGCCAAAGGATAATAGAAAAAAAAATAATAATAATGCTATGTTAATAGCGTTAAAAAAATGTACGCGCTAACGCATGCAATTAATTTTAACACATTTAACTTTAACACATTCAAATTTTTAACACAATTAATGCAGCATTCTTTCTTCATCCTTTGGCTAGTGTTACATTTATGTGATCATGTTAATTTTGACAGGCCTAGTTGTGACTAATGAAATTCAAAGATGACTACTCTCTCTATAATATAATAGCATACATTCCTCCTTGTTTTTATAAATATATGTACGTGAAAGAAAAAAAAATGAAACCCCTCAATAACCATAAAAGCTTCCATCTGTCCCATTAGACACAGCATTTTTGTGTGTAATTCCCATTGTTATTATGGCAGAGAGGTGTGACCTATCCCCTCAAGAGAAAACATTGAACACATTGCGATTTAGACCTCTATTACATTAATTGTACATGCACGTAAGAAGTCCTATTGCATGCATTTCACTCATTGACCGTTAAAATCTTGCATCATTATGGTCTTTTTAACATAGAACTTGTATGAACTTACAGTATGGCAACATAAGTTGTTCGCGTGAACATAAATCTCAATTTCTGCATACAGCAATGTTGGGATTTTGGAAAGATCCAAATAAAACAATTTTGCCAACAGAACACCCGTAATTTCACCAAAAAAAGATAAATAGGTCTATGAAGATCTTGGAGGCAGAAATAATTAAATTACTAAGTTTAGCTGATGCAACAAATAATCAAAGTTGTACAGAGATGATCTCAATAAGAAAACTCAGTTAGCTGACCTTCTGGGGGTGAAAACAAAAGGAGCTCTGGTTCGTTCTCGTTTTTTAAGTATTGGACAGATGGATGTACCATCAAAATATTTTTTTTTTAGCCTTGAAAAGAGAAATGGGCAAAAACGTTTTCTTTTTTGCATGCTTTGCGCTCTGAGGCAGGAGTGATTTTAGCTAGTCGTGCAAAAATATGAGCAAGAGCTTGTGGGTTTTATGAAAATTTGTATAAGAATGAGCTGGGAACATGAAGGGATTCTGAAAGTGTTTTCTTTAAAGGATTGACCCAAGTGTCAAACGGTGCCAATGCAAAGCTCTCAGGAGCGTTAAGCCTGGGGGAGTTGCATAAGGCCCTTGAATGCATGAATTATGGGAAAGTGCCAGGAATTGACGGCCTTCCTGTCAAATTTTATGAACACTTTTGGACAGAGGAAGGGGAGGACCTTTTGCTGGTGCTTAATGATAGTTTGATTTTAGGTAGGTTGCCATTTTGTAGCCATAGAACGGTCATCACTCTCCTCCCCCCCAAAAAATGAGATCTTTTAGAAATTAAGAATTGGCGTCGTGTTTCACTCCTTTGCTCAGATTATAAAATACTTTCGAAGGCTTTAGCTTATAGGTTATATAAAATTATAGATCAGGTGGTACATCCAGATCAGACCTATTGTGTCTCTGGTCGGTCAATTTTTGACAATATTTCCCTCATTAGGGATATTTTTGACGTCTCCAAGTTGTTCAGCCTTTAAAGGGATACTCCACTTTTTTTGGAAATAGGCTCATTTTACCTCTCCCCCAGAGTTACACAGTTGGGTTTTACCGTTTTTGAATCCATTCAGCCGATTTTCTGATATTTAGAAGAATATCAGTAACCAGACAGTTTTTGGTCCCATTGACTGTCAATGAGATCAGAAACTGTCTGGTTACTAATTTTAAAGAAATTTTTACTGTGTATCATTCTATCTTTCTATATTGTACTGATGTTCTTTCATTCTTTCATTGTCATTGCCGTTTTGTTGTTCTGAATTTTATTTTATCTTTCTGTTGTTTTATCTACCGGATCATTTTATCATTCTAGCCTTCTTTACAGTATAATTCAAGAGAATGATAGAAATTATAGAACGACAGATCAATACAGCGATCAATAGCCAGGCAGACTATCTATCCATCTATAGATCGCTCTAACTTTTGTTCTGTCTGTCATTCTATCTATCACTCTATCGTTCAATCTATCTTCATTCTAGGAATGAACAGATGTGGTGAGAGGTTAAAATCAGACTGGGGCTTTCGTGAAATCAGCAGTGGAGATGTCAGGGTGGGTGAAGACTTAAGTTGGAGGATGGGAGAGAAAGAAGATAGAGCATGCCGGTCCGCCATAAACTGCTTTTGTCTGCTGCTCATCTGCGTCAAAGGGGATTAGAGGTGTTATGACATTAAAGTTGAGACGACGTTATCATCTGTAGCTGACAGGCAGGATTTGCTCCCTAATCGGACTACTAACGCACAGGGAGGCGAGACATCGGAGCACTGTGATTGGAGGAGGATTTCTTTATTTCTTTATTTGTTCTATTTATATTTCAAAACCTGCTTTTTTTTATTTACTTAATCCACTCCATGACCGCCGGACTCGGAACGTAGACATTTCTATTGCGCTGATCTCAAAGACCCTATTGTGTGAAACAACAATTACCACATCCATGAAATGGAAAGGGTAATTGTTCTCCTCAGCCTTTTTATTCAACAGTAAAATTTGAATTTAAATACATGCAGAGTACAAAAAAAGACAGCATTTTTGCATCAGCAAACACTTGGAGCATTTTCTTAAATTAATCTCACTCTGAAGTTCCTTTCACCCTGGGGTTTTACGGCATTTAAACGGATGTCATTTCTTCGCACCTTTTGCAATTCTCTGGCGTGCCGCTGCTTCCGGGCCTGCTGCTGATAAATAGTCTTATTTTTTTTTTTCATAACTAATGCTTTTATGGAGGTAGACCACACAGAGAGCAAAGCAGCACCTTTAACATTAGTCTAGCCTCAAATGATGAAGGCTTCAGCCGCATGTAAAATCCTGTACCTCAATGATATACCATTATGGGAGCCCCTGTAAATCACACACGCCATAATATTTGTATAACACATGTATTTGTAAAGGCAATAAACTTTGGTTGTTTTTTTGGAGATGTATGGGGATTTGGTGCTTGATTTTGGTGCTTTACACACAGTATTTTTGCAATACTTTAGTGGCGGGGGATAACATTGGTGTGATGAGCCATGTCAAATGAGGTGTTCTTGGGAGATAAAGGACAGTATATGTATTGTTGTCTGTTCATACCACCACAGGCCAATAATACAACACAATACAACTTGTGAAACTAAAGCTCATTTATTTTTTTTTTACAACATATGCAGTGAAGTCAATAGGCATTGAGTCTCCAGTGCACGGATTTGAATACATTTGTTCTATCTGACTTGTAATTGCTAAGTAAAATTACGCCATGAAAGTCCAGCCCCTAACCTGACCCTCAGGGAAAAATAAAGAAATGATATTATTATTAATTCACCAAATCGTAAAATGCTTACAAACTGGTCTGTGAGCAATGCTCATGTGTAGTGTTTCAAATCAGTCTAATTTAAAGGGATACTTCACTTTTTTTTGGAAATAGGCTCATTTTACAACTCCCCCAGAGTTAAACAGTTGGGTTTTACCGTTTTCGAATCAATTCAGCCTATTTTCTGATATTTAGAAGAATATCAGTAACCAGACTGTTTCTGGTCTCATTGACTTCCATAGTATATATTTTTTCCTACTATGGAAGTCAATGAGACCAGAAACTCTCAGGTTACTGATATTCTTCTAAATATCAGAAAATCGGCTGAATGGATTCGAAAACGGTAAAACCCTGTTTAACTCTGGGGGAGTTGTAAAATGAGCCTATTTCCAAAAAAAGTGAAGTATCCCTTTAAGGTTCTAGTAAAGAACTTTTTCATGGTACACTTTGGATCATGCCTAATACCCCAGAATGCGTCAAATAATATTCTGAAGGCAGTTTTGTCATATTTAATTTGGTTTCTTTATAGGAGTAAAGCTCTATCTGACCATCAAGTTTTCGTAAATGTTCTGTATTTATTTGTCACATGAAGCTAACAATATCACCCACCAGGCTTAATAACTGTAGGATGGTGAGGTTGTAAAGCTACAATTTCTAAGTGCCACACTGGGTTACTGCAGGGCTATAAAGACTCAGCAGCTATAAAGACATTCCTCTGATTTAGACTTGGACTTAACCACAGATTTGTGCCACTTTTTAGCAACAAAGTTGCTTTTAAAACACCCAAGTCCTGGCATTAGTATGCTGTTTGCGTCTGGCTAACTTTTGACGGAACTAAAGACTGTGATGCAAAGCTTAAAAAAGATATGCTTAAAAGCCTTTAAAGAAACAAACAAAATTGATTTTTCTTGAGTCGTTTAGTCAGGCTGAAACACTAATAGCTTTCCATTAAGTGAGTATGCCCTCTGACTGGAGGCATTGAAGTGCCATTTGGCACACAATTAAATAAATGAAAGTTTGTGTCAACACAACGTTTGATTTATAAACGAGCATCATTTATTCTGAACATGAGACCATTTGGGCTGTGATTAATTTGGAATGCTCAGGTTGCCATTGCCGAACAAATAAGCTGCGTAGCTTTTATGTAGGGGAGGGTGAGGTAAGACATATGCATGTAAGCTGTGTCAGCCCATTAATCTTTCAAACATGCAAACATTTTGTCACATGACCATGTATGTAGAAAATATCTCTCATTTACAGCTGCCTGTGACAAAAAAAAAGCTTTATCTCAGAGTAAATCAAATCTTTACAGCTATTCTTTAAAGAAAACCCTATTCCTTTTAGAGAGTGGATTGTGTCCATCACAGATCGCTCACACACTCATCATCCTGCTCGAGGACCTACCAAGCGATCCTGGGAACAACCCGTACTCACATTCGATTTAGAACACTAGCTTTTATCCTGCGCTAGAGTATGTCATTGCTTAAACATTTCATTATTTCAGAGTGTCCATTAGTTAAAGGCCTCGCTCATTAAATTGTCCTGTTTTCTGTTTTATTAAGTGGGTTTTAAATGGCTGCTTCACTCACCTGCAGCCTAATTGCTCTTTGAGTGATAGGATGGATTAATCCACATGAACCTGGAGCAAGGACTTTGCTTCATTACTATGCAATCTTATGCAATGCAATTGTCAAATGTGATATTTTTCCTTGAATCAATTTGTCAAAGATGGCCACATAGTTGTCCCAGGTGGTGCGCCTGAGAGTGGGAGATTATATGATTCTGGTGTAATAATACTGAAGTCTCCATAATGGAATTCCAGGTGTGCATGTGTGTGCGGTGTGGTGACTGTTTATCAGTTGTGGCTTTCTAGCAATGTTCCCCACGTGAATAGAACATTTTACTGTTTTGGTCTGCACAGAGAAAAGAACCACAGTAGCTGCGACAGGTACTCACAAGGAGACTTGCATATAAATACGAAGAGGAAAATGTTTTTTCAAAAACCTGCAGTTTATATTTTAAACTTTAGTAAGCTGCATCATGCTCTCAACAACAAATGCTTTTGAAGAAGTTAGGCCGCAAAATGATGGTGTCTTCTAACTAAGATTGCTTACGTTGACCAAATTCAGTGCTGAGAATATTCTTTTTTTCTCATTTTATTATTTATTTTATTTCATTTTTACGGCTTATTTGAGTATAATTTTTACTAGCTGCTATCGGCCCATGCCTTAAAGGAGTAGTTCACTTAAAAAAAAAAAAAAAAAAAAAAAAAAAAAACTTTTGCTGATAGTTTACCCCCATATCATCCAAGATGTCCACGTCTTTCTTTCTTAAGTTGAAAAGAAATTAAGGTTTTTGATGAAAACATTACAGGATTTTCTCAATATAATGGACTTCAATGGGAACCAAACGGTTCAAGGTCCAAATGAGAGTTTCAGTGCAGCTTCAAAGGGCTTTATTTTTTTATTTTTTATTTTTTTATTTAACCTTTATTTAACCAGAAAAGCTCTCTGAGATTAATAATCTCTTTTACAGGAGTGTCCTGGCCAAAAATGTGCAGCAGTACAATCGGTTCCATTACAAATAAACATCACACAGACAGATACAAAACAGTTAAAAGAGTAAAAGCAGTTACATAATGTTTGATCAGCTTCCATTCGCTGGATAACTGATTTAAAATGGTGTAGAGTCAGCAAATTTTCTAATTTTAATTTAGTTTGGAGGGCACCAGACGATGAATAAGGGTCTTATTTAGGACCCTTTGAGTCATGACTCGAAAAAAGATTTGTTCATTTTGATGAACGAGTTTGAACAGGAGAGTCATGAACGCTCATCACAGAACAGAGCAAGATAAGCATTTGTGCTTATAAAACTTAAACGTTTTTATTTATTTTTAAAATAGATAAGACCTTTATTCATCGTCTGGTGTTGTTTAAAGCCCTTTGACGCTGCACTGAAACTCTCATTTGGACCTTGAACCGTTTGGTTCCCAATGCAGTCCATTATATGGAGAAAATCCTGGAATGTTTTCATTAAAAACCTTAATTTCTTTTAGAATGAAGAAAGAAAGACATGGACATCTTAGATGACATGGGGGTGAGTAAATTATCAGCAAAAGTTTTTTTTTTTTTTTTTTTTTTTTTTTTTTTTTAAGTGAACTACTCCTTTAAGCGCCTTTGCCAGCTGAAATGCATTAAATCACAGAATCAAATGCACCCCAGCTATAAAACTATATTTAAGAGATAAAATATATCACCTGGTATAGAGATACAATTTTACTTGATTATATGTAAATAATAAGAAGAATAATTAAAATGAAATGGATACCAAGAAGCCACAACAATCTTTTTTTTCCCCCTTTTATTGTGTTTAATAAAATTGTATTTTCTGTTCTAACAAAACTTGGTAAATTAATTGCTAAAATCTAAATCTTGTCAATTAATTTGAGCTAAAAATACATAAATCAATTTTGGCTGAAATTTGAACTTGATTTGAATTACATTTGCATTGTAATAGGACACTAATAAGTGTAGCCCTACAGGAGTCATTTGTGTCTAGTGTCACCCCTGATTATAGTTGCACACACTAATCATGCTATGAGAAATCAATTCAAAATTAATAAGAACTCCAGCTGATTTTCCCTTCATTGTTTTTTTATAGGAGCTGCTGATTGAATTGAGACGAATTGAACTCTGCACCATTTCCGAAGACCCCTTTGACAGGTAAATTATAGACGGTTTAGTTTTCTTATTTAATTAAAAAGCTATTTAATGCCAGTTTGAGCCCTTCCTGGGATCTCTGCAGACCTGACATTGCAGTTTCCTTCCCCAATTCCTTGGCTCCCGTCCCACATCCTCTCTGGAGTCTTAACTTCCCCACTCTGTGTGCTTGGGGTGAAGTCAGGTTAACACATGAGGTGATCTGGAGATGGATGAAGCTGCCGCCGTTTGTTGGCTTTCGTTTTTTCCACTGCGGTGGAACGATCCGATCTTTCATCATTCTTTCTTCCATGTCCCTCTCCTCCACCTCTATTTCCGTCTCTCCATCAACACAACACGCCGTGTGTCCGTGTGTTTGTTTTTACCAAGGAGCCTGTTTGTCAGTTTTTGGTGTATGTGCTTTGTGTGTTTGTATTGCAAGGTCACTGACAGAACAGATTAAAAGCCTGTTGTTCCTCAGGGAGGGAACAGAAAAGCCGTCTGTCTGTCAGAAGGATTGACTCGCTTGTCATACACAGGTATGCTCTCCAGCAGTTGTAGTTCTCTCTCTGTGTATGAATCACAGGGTGCGTGCTATTTTGGGTGATTCAGACACCATGCCCTCAGTTTAAAGAATGCATAATATATTTTTGTATGATATAAGGTGTAAGGGTGAGCAATATTGACAAAAAATGATTTCTCAATATTTTCTGGGATTTTATCGATAACTCTAATTAGATGGTATTTTGCTGAGTGTGTTTATTGGACAGTTGGCTCTTAAAGTTTTTGATATTCTTCATATTCTGTGTGGTGGTCAGTTCACAGCAGTGGCAGAAATTATTTTCTGTGAATACGTTTCAATAGATTTATACCTTTTATGGGCATTTTTACCTTTATAAATGCATTTTTTTTAGTCTAATGATATGCATGCATCATCTTTTGTGTCAATTTCATGTATGTAATCAAATTCAGTTATAATAAGACACAATAGGGCTGCTAACAATCAAATTAAATAAGTATCAACAAAATTAATCTTTGGAATGGAGATGAAACACAGAAGCTGCATTTGAAGTGGCATTTACTGTAGATGTATTTACACAGACTGTTTAATGCAGCTCAGAGGTGACAAATAAATAACCTACAGTTACAAATTCATAAATATTGTTTGGCATTTTAAACATTAAACGTTGAATAATGATATTTGAAATGATTTAAAACATGAAAGGATAATTTAAAGCAACACCAAGTATTTTTCCTCTGCGGTCGCCCTACAGGTTGGAAGCGGAATTGTCAATTACCGCTTTCGTAAATAATTTAGCCTACCGCAGCCTACTGTCGCACACACGCTCGTTGTTTTTCCAGCACCGGCTTTGGAATGAACGATGTCCACAGAAAAGGTAGTGTATGTTGTATGATTTCATGAAAGTATGATGTATTGCGACATCAGAAACGAAGAAAAAAAAATGACTATTGTAACGCTTGACGTAAAGCAAGTCAAATTTGTAGTTTTCTTATGTCTCATTAGAACTACAGAAACACGACCCGATCTGTCAATCTTATGCCTAGTTCACACTACATGATTTTAAGCCCGATTTAAGCCCGATTTGCAAATCGTTGAGTCGCCGACAAGTCAGGGTGTTATCGCGTGCAAATCGCGGGCGATGAACGCTCGCCAATCTGTTAGTATGAAAGAGCCAACAACGCAGCGAAAACGCTCGCAGACGCCTCGCAGACGCCTCGTAGACGCGTCGCCGAGCCCAGAAAAATATCTAGCCTGCTAGATATCCAGAACCGTCGCGCGACTCAAACTCAGTGATGTCATGAGGACAGCCAATCATAGCAACGCATGGGTTGAGGACACCAGGTAAATCTTTAGTTTTTCTTCTTGTTTTGCATTTTTTCCCTCAGAGCAGATCGTCGCGCAAACAGTGTGCAGCACTAGTTTCTGTCTGACGTCCATATTCACGTGTTGTGTTCTCTTCTTTGCTGGGGCGCAATACTTATTTATTTATTTATTGCGTGTTTTTTCGTGACAAAACGTGGTTTGTAGACAAGATAGAATCGTTTGCCGACAGAGTTGTTGTCCACTCGTTATTTATTTGATTATTTTCAGGATTTAGACCGTAACATAGTACTGAAACAGCTCTCACCGAGTCACAAATGATTTGCTCTTATCATCTGATCGTGTTTGTATCTCTATGCAGTGCGTTGTCAACTCGTGTAGTGAGTTACCTCCTGTTGTGGATCAATCACGTTGTTTTGTGTGGTGTGAACAGCTAAACAACTTGAACACTCCTGATTTCACCGAGAGCAAGTCATGTAGTGTGAACCACACAGTTCAGCCCGACGTTTTAAAATCATGTAGTGTGAACTAGGCATTACATAGCGTGGTTATAGCAGATATAGGATCGCAAAGCGAATCCAGAAGTGCCTTTCACCCTGTTACGACTTAATGAACCACTGAAACGATTTTTGAACCATTATTTTAATGTAAAAAAATCTTACTTAGTGTTGCTTTAAATGTGAAATTCGATTCATTCAAACGACTGATTTATTCAGGAATGAAGCATTTGACTGTCTTAATCCATTTCAGTCATTGATTCAACTGATTCGTTTAAAAAGTGATTCATTCAGTAAGAAAACGCGGCTAGAAACACAATTGTGGACACCCCTATAAATATTTGTGTTAATCAACTGTTAATTCGCATTTTTATAAAGATGTAATGCAATGAACATAAAGTTCTAATTAGGATCTGAGTGGTGAAAATAAAGGTTAAAATTGCAGCACATTACTTGATGACTTTTAAATTACTTGCTTTTATATTTGCAAGTGGCACATATTACAGAGGCTTTATCCACAGTGCAGGAAAACATTGCATATGATTTGCATGTTAATTATGTGGTGTGTTTGTACACTGGACGGTGGTTCTTCAGAGAAAAGCAGAGATGATTTATAAGCAGCCCTGAAAACCTCATGGAGGGTTTGTAGGGTTTGTAGAAGTACAAACTCGGTCTGTATTTTTCCACTTCAGGCTATTTATTTACATTTTTATTTGCAATTTCTTTAACCACACCAAGCAATGCTATTTTCTGTCATTTGTCATAATCTGAGTGAGGTTTAAAGCTAAACAAATAATGTGTGCAGTGCTTTCATTGTGCCATTTGTATGTTAGTGATGTGACAGAAACTACGTAGGTTGACGAGTTCAACATTTGGCTGTGAGTCCTGAAATTTTAAGCTGAAAAAATGCAATATCTGCAGCACAGCAGTAATGTCTGTAATCTTATCACAGTTATGTAAAAGTTCAGTTTGAATAATAATATTGTGATTATATTTAGCTATAATAGCATTTCAAACTATATGTGTCAGGGACGCAAGTATGTTTACCTCTCAAGATATAAATAGGACACATTACAGTTTGGTTTATTTGAAGAAATGGAAAACACAAAGATGAAGGGGAAACATCAAACAGATATAGAATGAAATCAAAAGATGTTCACCTCACTGAAAAGCTGTTTTGGTGCTGAAGTAGCGCACATTAAAGAAAGCGTGTAAAGGCTTGATGTGGGTCAAAAAGCCTGATTGAGTGAACTGCATGTCCAATCATTGCAAACTGTCATTTCATATCTCCAAAGATGAATCAGAGTCAGCCCTTGTGCCTCAAGAATCAGTTTGAAATCAGTCACTTCGGTTTTACCTCAAGTGAACCAGCAGACACTTTGCTGTATTTTGTATGGATAAAGCTATGAGGGAATAAATTTAAATTGAATGGGATTTCAAGATGCTAAAGTATCGAGGCTGAACGCTTGGGGAAAGGATTTATGGTCCATTTGTCCTGCCACTTGAAAAAAATGCCCACATCTTAAGATCTTTATGCAGTTTTCAAGCTTTGAGGTTGCAAGTATGCATTCTGTCTATTTGTATGTTTTACATAGGGAGAGTTTGAGGGTTGAAAAAAAACTTTTGGAAGTTAAAGGGTTAGTTCACCCCAAAATTAAAATGAAGTCATTAATTACTCACCCCCATGCTGTACAGACCTTTGTTCCCAAGACCTTTGTTCGTCTTCGGAACACAAATGAAGATAAGTTTTGATTTAATTTGAGAGCTGTATCACTACCTGCTACCTACCGCACTACCTACCTGGATGCTTTTGTCATCCTCTCTGTAATTGCCTACCCTACCTTTACTTTTTTAAGCTGATTACATTTTTAGGCTGCTCTGCCTCAGTGGTCTAACAGCGCTCGTCAGTGTCAAAATGATTCAGATGTCCAATCAAATCAAAGAAGGCATGTCTTACTGCCACTGTCACAACGTAATGAGAGTTTGTGGAATGATAGAATGTGACAAGATGAGGAATGTTTGTGTTTTCGACATATTACACATATAAATAACAGGGATTGAGTGCAGATTTTAAAATTAAGTATTATTTTCATATAGTTTAGATTTATTACTTCATAACTACAATTAGACCTAAGAATTGGTATACCATTCTTATGTATTTATTCCCTTAAATCCCCTTTAATCCTAGTGTATTGTTGTTGTTGTTTTTGCTATTATTTATTAAATCCCCAAGCACAAATGTGAAACATTGCCTGTGATGTTTTTGTCTGTCTAGAAAAGGTTGGGATCATTTTTCCACCTTGTGTAAGGTGTAGAGACATTGCTAAATGAGCGGCTCACAAAACATTACGCCCACCACTCTTTTTCCCCCCAGAGGACAATATTGCCACTAACTATCAGGGTCATCTGAAACCACTGTGACTGCTTTCACATCATGTTATTTTTTTTATTTTTGTTTTTGTTTTTTCAGAAAATGGCAATATCCGATTATTTTTTCTATTGTCCAGATAAAGCTCTTCTTTCAATTTGTTAAATTATATATATATATATGTATATATTCCATGTTTATGGGGACTTTCCATCAACATAATGATATTTATACCCTCCTCAGACCCGAGTTTTGGTTTTGCATGCATTTTAGATTTCTTCTAGCTTTTTGGGGTTAGGAGGGACCAATACATATAATAACCAGATATTTTTTTTGAACATGAAGCACTTTTTGAAAAAAATGATGTCCACATATGTGGACACCGGGTCTGAATTCACATAAAAAAAATCAAGACACCATTGTGTAACAGTGCAAAGCTCTTTTATTTACAGCCTGAGCCCGGCTGAACATTTTTCTTTTTTCTTTAGAAACATTTAACATTGTGAACTTTTTTTATAACACTCCAAACCTTCTGCTAGGTATGTTCTTTTTCTCTTTATCTTCTTTTTATCACACTTAACTGGTGTGAAAAACTGTGTAACAGTTGCGTTCAACTTGCAAGCACAAGAACACCTTACATGTTACACATCGAACACGAGTTTTACCAGAACAGCCTGTCGCTCTGCAGCGCGCTGCATTCTTCAGGTCGACCACTTCTGGAAGATGTCCATTAGCCCTTCTGCGGACTGAGATGTGAGGGACTTCCTGCACAGGGCGCTTTTTATTTGGCTCTGTGTTGTCTTCCTGTTCTGAGAGGTCTGAAGTGTCTTCTTGTGCATTGTTATGCTGGGCCAAGAATGTCTTAGCCACTTCCATTCGGAATTCAAGAAATGGCATGATGCTCTTTCTTGGTGTGCCGCGTACTTTGTGGTCTTGACGGTACAGTAGCCAGCTGTTGGCTAAAGCAACATCAGTGAAGTGCATGAGCATCCGAATCGTCCACTTCTTGGTACGGACACTCATTCTGTAGTAGCTGATCATTCTGTCTATGAGGTCAACCCCACCCATCTTGTTATTGTACTCACGTACAATACTTGGTCGTCTGATAGACACATATTGCTTCTGTTTCTTGTCCCATCGCTGGCAGGTGTCTTCAGGATGTGCATCATGGACAGCAGACATGATGTTTTCTAACAAATTCTTCCCTAACTAAGTTTTTGCCAAATTTTTCAATCTTATGCGTGACTGTGTGAGTAAGCATAGTGTGTGCCAGTGAGTGAGCATGTGTGTGTACGCAAGTGAGTGCGCTATTGCGAGTGAGCAAGAGAGTGTGTGTGTGTGGGCGCGATCGCGAGTGAGCAAGAGAGTGTGTGTGTTGGTATGTGTGTGCGCGATCGCGAGCAAGAGAGAGAGTGTGTGTGTGTGTGTGCGTGCAATCGCGAGTGAGCAAAAGTGTGTGTGTGTGTGTGTGTGTGTGTGTGTGTGTGTGTGTGTTTGCGATCGCGAGTGATCAAGTGAGTGAGCAATTGTGTGTGTGTGTGTGTGTGTGTGCGCGCGCGATCGCGAGCAACCGAGTGAGCAAGTGAGAGAGAGAGTGTGTAATGTGTATGTGTGTGTGCGCGCGATCGCGAGCATTCGAGTGAGCAAGTGTGTGTGTGTGCTCGCAATCTTGTGATCGTGAGTGCGCTTTTGCTAACATTTGTATACAGTTTCAACTAAAAGAAGTCCCGTTGTCCACGTATGTGGACATCAACTTTAGCAGCATAGGAAATCTTTAATATTTCAAAAGTTGGTCAAATGTGCATGCCATTTTAATCATACAACACTATTATGCATAACTTAACAAGAATCAACATTAAAATGTTATTAGATTTTTTACCTTGTGGACGTTTTGGTCTGGAGTGGCTGAGTGACATGTGGGCTGTTTTCTCCGCCATTTTGAAATTATTCATGTTAAAAAAAATTATCTCCTGATGCCACCAGATGGCAGTGTAAGTGTCCTCGTTTGTGAAAAATCTGTTCCAGTTACACAGAATGAAGTATTATGCTGCCCACAACCAAAAATGTGATGTCCACATATGTGGACACCAGGACTCAGGAGGATACTGTACAAACTGTATATTCTATCCCCTGACCTACCATCACAGAAAACTTTATGCATTTTTAAAATTTCTATGATTTATAAGTTTGCAACTGCTGTAAGTCATCGTTTTTTTCTATTTCTGAAGATTTGTCTGCATCCTGCATAATTTGCATAAACACATCTGATTGGATGAGTCTCAGTCAAATGTGTGCCTTAAAGGTTTAGGAAATTGGAGTAGCTCTAACATTCCAGTGCGCTAATTGATTTCTGCTGAGCGCTTTTGAACTGCTTTTTATATTTGCACATGCAACGCTTTGATGTATTGGGCAGAACAACGATTCATCAAAATCAATCGAAGAGCCTTCAAAACATTTGTAACTGACTTGGACTTGGTTTATTGAGTTGCCAGTTGATGAGCCGTATTTTTGGCATTTATTGGTCTGGATGTGTCACTTATTGGCTTATTAGATTATTAGATTTTTTCTGTCAGCTTTGATTTCAGACATGTGGAATTACTGAGCGAAATCTTGAAATTTTGTGGAATGGATTTACCAAGACAATTCCAATGTGCTGCCTTGCAGTTGTAGAGATATGAGCACAATATGCACTCTAAAGTTGTGTTCAAGGTGTATTTGAAAGAAGTCTCTTGTGTTCTCCAAGGCTGCATTTATTTGATCAAAAATACAGTAAGAACAGTAATATGATGTACATTTATTACATTTTAAAATAACTTTTTTTATTTAAAATATTTTCAAATGTAGATGTTGTTTTTCAGCAGCCATTACTTCAATCTTCAGTGTCACATGATCCCTCTCATGAAACATTTCTTATCAATTATGAAAAAAGTTTTTATTTAAAGAATATTTATATCAAATGGAAATCTTTTCCAGTAATAAGTCTTCCCTGACATTTTTGATCAATTACATGCATCCTTACTGAATATAACTGTTAATTTATTTGATCGTGTTATCTTAAAAAAAACAAAAAAAACATATAACCTTTTGTTGTGTTCATATCACTAGTGTCACAATTTCTCATCACAATTTTCTTTTTTTATGCCCATTTTAATTGTGGTTTTATTTAAAGGTCCCCTGACATGGGGTTATTTTATATTGTTATAGTGTTTCCTGGGTTGTCCTTATAATGTTAGTATGTTTTTTAGATCAAAAATAGTCATAATTTAGAAATAAAAGGCAATTTTCCTAGCCTCTGATTTGAACACTCTGTTTGAAGGGGCTTGTCTGCTGTGGGATTCAATGTAACCGCCCACTGCTCTGATTGGCTGACATGCTTGCAAATGAAATATAGTAGCTATGTATTACATGCAAAACTTTCTCAAATACTTTTACTACAGCTATTATACGCTTTTACTGTTACAGCTATCGAGATTAATGAATCGTGAGAAATTTTTTAAGTATTTACAGTAGATCTATTCCCATCACATAAAATGTTGCCGTGATGAGCACTGAGCAAGCAGAGGACAGTCTGTAGATCGCGAGAATGATCGTATTATTGCAACGCAGTTTTTGCTCTCTCTAATGCTTTCACCAATGCAGACACGATGATGTACATACAGTAAGAGCTTCGTTGTGCAGTGTAATGTGCATCATTGATTTCATAACGAGTTGTCCAGATAAACTCGCGCTGTGTGGAAAGATTGTTCTTTGATCGCTTTCTGTATAATTTGTTCAGAATTTAAATAAGAGTATTTTCATCCTAGTAAAAAAAAAAAAACAATGTGAAGTTGATATTTTAGTCACTGACTTGACTTACATAAACGATATTGAACGATTTTGAGAGAAAGATTAACTTACCTGTCTGAACTTGAACAATTAGGCTACACATCGAAAATTGTTGCTTGGTAGCTCGATTTATTTTCAGACGTTCATCGAGGCCAGCTTTTTATTGGTCCAAGTTGAGGAAACAGTCGTCGGTGAAATGTTTGGACCATACAAAAATTTGGAAAGTTGTGTCGGCGCATTTCCAGACAAAACAAAATTAACCCATTGTTTTTTCAGAGGCTCGGATGAAGGTACTAAAAACGTGTTTAATATTGTACATTCAAACACTGATCAATTGCCATGTTTCGCTCGTTTGTAAGCCATGATATTTCTCGAGGAAAAACTCAAATCTCAAAGCTATTTCT
This sequence comes from Cyprinella venusta, assembly GCA_038021265.1. Lineage (NCBI taxonomy): Eukaryota > Metazoa > Chordata > Actinopteri > Cypriniformes > Leuciscidae > Cyprinella > Cyprinella venusta. Next base: position 12,085,616 of record CM075871.1, read on the forward strand.
CTAGGAAAAACTCAAATCGCGGCTGCGTGTTCGTACTTCCTGTTCCTAGCTCATTTTCTCATGGGCGAGCCAAATTCTCCGGGTGGGCAAAGCATAGAAAGGGGAGGTAACCTTTCCTCGTAATGACATAATGAGGAGATTCAAGATAGCCGAGAAAAGAAAAATAGCCAATGCTCGGTTTACACCGATTGAAAATTCTAGACACGAGGGGACCAAATACAGGCTAGGGGAACTAATATTAATGTTAAAAAACCTCAGAAAGTGAAAATTTCATGTCAGGAGACCTTTAAATTCCAGATATTTCAATGTGGTCTCAGACTTTTCACTCTGACCACTGTATCTCACACACAAAGGGAAAGAAATTGGAATCAGCCTCAGTTTGCTTCTATACAGACTTAGTTAATAGTTTATCCCCCAGTTTCACAGACAAAGCCTAAAGCTATTCTGGACTAAAATGCATGTTTGAGCTGTTTTAAATGAAATCAAATTGCACTGACCTATCTTAAAATATGTCAGTGGCAGTGCAATTATTTTGTCTCAAGATGCACACCAGTAATGTTTTTTTTTTTTTCTCCTTGGCACATTTTTTTTTTCTCTTTTCTCCTTGGAGCTAAGGCCTAATCCTGGCTTAGTCTAAGCCCTGTCTGTGAAACTTGGCCAATTTGTTTTTAACCTGCTATCGATTGTGACATTATCTTTCTTTAATCGTTTAAGTGAATTGATTGAGAGGCCTGGTAATTAAACCCTTTCTTTAAGGTGCACAAGATGGAAAACCTCAGATCATGGCTGCTCAGAAATGACGTCAGTAATGTCAATTGATCAAAGCTCGCAAGTGCACTTATGAAAAGCAGTATATCAACTATGTTCTGAGTGGTCAGCTATGAGTCTTTTATACCTCATATTATAGGTTTTCAATTCCCTTCCACCTCCTCCTTGCCGAGCCTAATTTGTTCTTAACAGATTTAATTAGCTTTGGAACATGGTCGGGACCCAGCAGAATAATTATGACGTGGATGGTTGGTGGTACAATGGAGCCGATGTGTAGGATTGAGCCCCGCTCACCCTGTGCTGATGGAGATGGAAGAATGGCAGCACTAGATTGTCAGAATTGACTTACTGCTGTACTGAGGTTATTTCTCTTTCTCTCTCTCTATCCTCCCGCCGTCTTTCAGTGTTCTCCTTGATTCGATCTTGTTGGGAACATATAGAGCCATTGGCCATGTCCAGAGTCATCACCGTCTAAATATCCTGATAGATTCACAATGATGCTCCATCCATCAGAAAACGTATTAAATAGCTCCTGTCAAGACGGACTTGAATAAGGGAATAGACAGACACACTGTAACCTGAGTGGTTTTCTTCTGTCCAAAGACTTCCTTGGACTATAGGGATGAGAAGTGCAACTTCCAAATAAATAAATACAAATTTTGTTAAGTCACCAGAGACATTCATATTATTCCATTTGTGTGTATGTGTGTGTGTGTGTGTGTGTGTGTGTGTGTGATTGTCATTCAGGGCAGGCACAAGTACAGACCTGGAATCCATGTAGCATTTCAAGCAGCGTGAGAACATACCGATCGGGTGATTGATGACTTCCACGCTCTGTAAAATGATCCCCCCCCCTCCCACCCCTAGTCGCCATCATACCTGTGATATTGCATTGCAAATTGTCTCTGCATTGGTAATGGGGTGAATGCAATCATAAATCCCAGATTTCTTTTAGATTGTAGCATGTTCGGTGAACATTTGGATCAGTCTATGACTTTCCAGAATTTTTTGTCAGTGTTGCACGGGGTTGAAACACAAATTAAATTCAGTGTTGTGCTCTGTGTGCATTCATGAATGCGTGTCTATACGCAATCATTCTCATCAAGGAGAGATCTAGTCCTATGCCCACCGTCTGCTCACTATCTGAGGGGCAGGTGTTTTAGTTCAGCATAAATGATTTTGAGCAGTTTGATGATCATTTGCACCTACAACTCTTGCGTTTGTTTTAATTTTCCCTCTCAATTTAAACCCGTACCTCTTGCATTTATTAGTTCTTCGGTACCGAGGGGGAAAAAAAACAGGTTTTTACATGAATAAGAGTAGAAACAAATGACATTACAACAATTATTTTGATAAAAATAAAAAAAATAAAAATAATAAATAATAAATGATGAAATAAATAAATAAATTAATAAATCAGGATCCAGTCTTATTTTACCTTAAGGAAAAAAGAAAAAAAACATTTTATATTTTACAATAACATTTTACATTTGGGTACCTTTATTTAAAATTAGTTAATGCATTACCTAATATTAACCAACAATGAGTCTGTGTATATATTAAATGGTGAATTAAATTATACAGTTTATACATCATGGTCATAATTATTAAAAAAAAAAAAAGCTGAGGTAGCAAGAATTAAAATTAAATAAATATATATTTTTTAATCTTTTAATTTTAAAAAATAAAATTAAAAGGTTAAAAAAATACTTTATTTTGTACATGCCTTACATCTTATTTTTTCCTCAAAATATGTTTTGTTTTCTGTATGTAAAATTTTGTGTGTGTGTGTGTGTGCGTGTGTGTGTGTGCGTGTGTGTTTCACCCTCCTTTAAAGGGATACTCCACTTTTTTTGGAAATAGGCTCATTTTACCACTCCCCCAGAGTTAAACAGATGGGTTTTACCGTTTTCAAATCCATTCAGCCGATTTTCTGATATTTAGAAGAATATCAGTAACCAGACAGTTTCTGGTCTCATTGACTTCCATAGTAGGAAAAAAATATACTATGGAAGTCAATGAGACCAGAAACTGTCTGGTTACTGATATCCTTCTAAATATCAAAAAATCGGCTGAGTACATTCGAAAACGGTAAGACCCAACTGTTTAACTCTGGGGGAATGGTAAAATGAGCCTATTTCCAAAAAAAGTGGAGTATCCCTTTAAGACCGTAGGAAGAAATGTGATCTTTTTGTGAAATTGACCCTTGTAGCATCTGATCTGGTAGTCATGTTAAGTTGTAAAGGAATTCTGTGGACAGTATTGGGAAAGGCTTCAGATACTTCGATGTTATGATTGGAATACTAATGGTGGCTGAAGATGCAACTGGCTTTGCAGCTCTTACCCTCGGGGCCAGTGCAGTGAGACTGAAGCGAGAGTACATGGCAGCATTAAAGTGCTGCTACCTCTTGTAACCTTGAGGTTTGTTGGGAACTTGGTGCACAGTTAAGCTGCTGTGCGTTTAAACATACCTATAAATATAAGGCTGATGGCCACCCCAGAGAAAAGTGAGGCGGTGTGGTCGATGAACTGGAGTACTGCATGTTGGTAAATACACAATATACACATGAAGTTTCCCCTTCGACAACACAATAGCTGTAAGGGCTTTCTCTGTCTTCATTTTTTAGCTTGAACACATCAGCTTTATGTTTGAAATAAATCATTGAGACAATGCAAAAAATGGACTAGGCGGCCTTTTTTTTTTGACAGATTAGCTGTGCTCCAAAACCCGAAGAGATGCCTACGCTTATACAATATGCATCTGTCTTATAAAACTGTCATGAAACCTCAAGTGAGTAAGCATTTGAACTATCATGATACCTTATGCTCAGAGCCACTCAGGATAATTTATTGATTTCAATATATTTGGTATTAGCATTTGTCCTAATGGCATCGTTCAGCATCGTTACTCCAGTCTTCACTATCACATGATCCTTCAGAAATCATTATGCTAATTAGGTGCTCAAGAAACATTTATTTTTAATGTTGAAGACATCCCATCTATTGTAAAAACAAATTTAAAAGTATTTACTGACATTGATCAATTTAATTGGTCTTTGTTGAGTAAAAGTATTAATTTGTCACTGAGACAGAACCCTCAAAGGAATATCTTTGTACATAAAAGGCACAATATGTATGATTTTTTTCACCACAAGAGGGCGCAGTTTCAAAAAATAGCAAAGGCGTAGGTTGATGACGCATTGATGAGCTGAACGATGGGACTTGCTGTCGAGCTGATGGATCTAAAAATGTTTATGGATGAGTGCAAATATTCATGTTCTTTAAAGGGATACTCCACTTTTTTTTGGAAATAGGCTTATTTTAACACTCCCCCAGAGTTAAACAGTTGAGTTTTACCGTTTTCAAATCCACTCAGCTGATTTTTTTTTATATTTAGAAGAATATCAGTAACCAGAGAGTTTCTGGTCTCATTGACTTCCATAGTAGGAAAAAATATACTATGGAAGTCAATGAGACCAGAGACTGTCTGGTTACTGACATTCTTCTAAATATCAAAAAAATCGGCTGAATACATTCGAAAATGGTGAAACCCAACTGTTTAACTCTGGGGGAGTGGTAAAATGAGCCTGTTTCCAAAAATAGTGGAGTATCCCTTTAACATTACATTGGTATGAAGTAGGTCAAGATTGCTAAAGAGACCGATATCACACAGAGTCCCGTGGATATAAAGGAATAACTTTACAAACTTCACACACAAGCTTACTTTCTGATTGGGTATAGTTTCATTCCACAGATTGCTTCCAGTTTGTCCTTGGGGTTCCCCCACACAACAAGATTTCCAATCGTAAATATTCAACATATTTGAGATCGGTGCGGCCCTGATGTTCTTCCAAGCGGATTCAACCACTCTTAACACACCTCAAACCACAGAAAAATCTGAAAGATAATCTGTAGAACCATCAAGATAATCTGGGCTTTGGATATTTTATTGAGGATTGTTGGAAGAGTAGCATTGGGCTCAAAATCGGGTAAACATATAAGGAGATTAATAAACAAAAACACTGGATGGATTTTTATCATTACATGATGGTTGTGTACAGGTACTGCCAACACATATTTCAGGACAATGGACTTGTAAAAGTGCATGTACCATTATGTTGACTCCTTTAAAGATCATGTTTAATTGTGAGTGTGAAGTCGGGGCAGCACGACAGTGTTTTGCCTAGAGCAGTAGTTGAACTTAAACTGGCCCTGGTCATGGACGTGTTAAAATATAATGCACACAGAAAAGTGTCTGAAATTGGAAGCTACAGAGTAATTGGCTGACTGCAGCGTGATTAATTCATGAGTCAAGGGTGCACAGGTTTGTTTCATCAGTTTAAGTTTGACAAGTCTTGTTTAAAGAGTATGATAATCAGTCTATTACTTTTGGACTTTTTTGCCTGTGGTCTATGGCAAGGGTTTTCAATTAAAGTTCCCAAGAGGTCTGGACTCTATGGTTCCTCCCCAGGGATGTCCAGATAATACTTTTTTGGAACAGTTATACATTTCTATTAGGGGGTCTGTAGTTCTTTATAAAAGAAAAAATCCTACACTCATAATAAGATGAGAATCTTGGGCCCAGAGAGCCAAAGCAGGGATGTCTAAGAATTGTTAACAGTATATATTAAAAAAGTCAATATTTCTCAAATTTGGATATGAATATCAAAATGTAAGATTGGGTGGTTTATTACTCTTTTTTTTACATTTAGACCTCCAAATGCATTGCACATAATAGGTCTTGGGACTGAGAAAATACACTGGGGGTGGACTGCTGGGTTTACCTCTTAAGAAAACTATGGACTATTTTTTTATTTTTATTTTTTTTTTGCCCAAAGTCATACACTTCTATATAATCAAAACTCTCATCATGAGCACAAAACAAAGTTAACTAGTTATTTCAAAGTTGTCTGTCATCACTTGCCATTTCTAAATAATTTTCCAAATTATAACATTGTTTGTTATGAAATGCTTTTAATATGCTGTTTAATAATGCTAAATGTCTGGAAATGAAAACTAAAATCTAAAGGTGCCATGTGTTAACTTGTCACAAACCTGGTTTAGTAAATGGTCATATTTGACAGATAAAAATAATTGTAGTTTCTGCGTTCTCATTTTCAGCAGCGTTTTAAGAAATGTATGTTTCTGTTACTGTTGTTAAAATAACCAAGTCATCTGTAGCTCTTAATATGGAGCTTTACATCTTTAGTGGGAGCAAGAAGCTACGCACACAGAAAGGAAAGGGCTTGAATGAAGAGCGTTTAGCTCTAGATTAAAACATTAGAGGATGTAGAACAGTGAGACCATAACCGTAAATGACTCTGAGTGCTTGTGGTGTGAACCACTTCATTGTTTTGACGCGCTGCTCAATTTAATGTGTAGAAATGGTAAAATGGTCCAATTACATCTCACAGTCCAGGTGGAAGCGGAATTGCCATTTGAATACCGCTGGTCTATGGGATAGTAGTGTCCATCATATACACACTTCAGAATCTGTCCGGTAGTAGTAGGTCATCTGGGTACTTTTTGTTGCGAATTCGGATATGCTACTTTTGTCAAATATTGTTTTTCGCCTGCTCTATAGTAGGAAAGTAAGCCATTTTAGATGCAGCCAATGTCATGTAATTGAGATGACACCTTGAAATCTTTTCATAGTTCCTAGAACTATTGGCGAAAGTACCCATATTTTGGTGCGTTCGCACCGCAGGAACTAGGAACTATTTTAGTTCAAGAAACTCTTAGAGAAATTAATTGAGCTCCTACTTCAGAAGTTCTAGCACTATCCACCTCATTCTGCTCACGTTCTATTTCCCATGATTCATTGCGGGTTCAACTGACTAAACGGTTTTCTTCTTCCCGTTGAAGTATTTGTTTACATAGAATGCTAGCACTCATCTATATACAATAATACTAGAATAATATCAGTCTACACATGCGTTTTATATTCACGGACATGACCGTTCTGAAAGTGACTTTAAAACTCTCACCGAGATTTTAAAGAGAAACCACAAAGAAACCTTTCTTTAAAGTGAAATTCGTATTTTATTAATTGTATCTTAATTTCAATCAATGTTTCATCAACCAATTGACTGGTTTTGATAAATAAGAAGTATATAAACAATAGATGATCATGACAGAGGCGACAGTGGGAAAACTGGTCTCTTAAATGAAACTCAGCGTAATGTTATGTCTAACCTCACAGGCCTGAGTGAGAAATATATAGACCATCTTTGAAAGCAGAGGTAGACAGAAGTCAAAGGGCTAACCAGCCTAACCTTATAGTAGCTACTGTTATTCTGCAGCAGTCAGGGTGATAGAAACTGGCGGATGTTCATGTATTGCTGGATTAAAGAGATCGTGCAGTCATGCATCAGCTATCCTTTGGAAGTTATGAAGAAAAGAAAAACGTATTTTTTTTATCTGTGATTTTAATAAAAAATAACGTGATCAGATCGCATTTGATGAATGTTTTTTTTTCCGATTTAGCTTTTTTTCGATTTTTGTTTAGCTTGTTTGTCTGTGTATTTAAATTTAGTGCTCCAGTTGTCGGTTGTTGTTGTTTGTAGCTGTTCCTTGCTCCTGTCATGAGTTCATGTTCTGTTGTTTTGAACCTGTATTACCTGTTTGTTTGTTTATTAAATTAATGCATGCTTTTGGATTCTCTCTGCTTCACTCCTGCCTCAACGTTACAGAATTAATTATCACATTTATTTAAATTCATTATTAAAAGAGAGAGACAGATAACTGAAAGAGTCCCCTCGTTGCTTAAAGGGATAATTCACTTTGAAATTAATTTTTGATATGTTTTAGCTTACCTCAAGGGCATCCAAGATGTAGGTGTCTTTGTTTCCACAGTATTTTCAATTTAGATTTTTTTTCGGTCAAACCGTTGTTGTCTATCAGTCATATAATGCAGGTTTAGGGTGTCCATCCTCGGTTCACGCAAAGAACATGCACAGAGAAGTCAAAACGAAACTTGATTTAATGACTCATAAATTCAAGTACACATTGATGGCCTATGACACGAAACGAGCGGTTTGTGTGAGAAAACGAACAGTATTTATATCGTTTTTACCTCGTGAAACCACAGCCATGTCCAACTGATCTGAAGTGTAACGCCCCTGTGAGGCTTGACTCTTTATGTTTGTCAGTACTACAAGGCTGATGTGTTCGTTTGTTTTGAGGAGCTGATTGCAGAGGTCCTTCCCGATTGAGAACACCTGGTTCCAGTGCGCCAGAGGAGATAAAAGCTCCACCTCCAAGATCATCGGGCTCTCTGATCCTCGCTACCGGCAGTCCTTTGTTTTGGTTTCGTTTTGTGTTTGTTTTTAATTTAACACTACAACACTTCACGCCACTATCACTCATCCACATTTACACCACTGAGGTTGCTGACGAACCCATCTCATTATTCAGGTATTGTTTGATTACTTTACGTTATAATAAACCTTGTTTAAATCGATCGCTGAGTCCTTTCCCAGTTTTTGTCATGGCCTTTTAAGTGCGGTCGTGACAAAATGGGGGCTCGTCCGTTTTTGAACTGTTTGAGTAGCGCGATCTATATGAGATACTGGTAAATTTGTTTGAAATAGGTTGGTGGAGTGCTCGAGCGGTAAGTAGCGCATGTTGCTTTGTTTGGTTTGATTATGAGCAGGGTAGCGCAAGGGCAATAAATTAACTTGTTTTTCCCTGTTATTACAGCGATCTGATAAGGGATGTTTGAAGGAAAGGGCGCAGTGTTATTTTGTTGTTTTTGGTAGGGTAAGCGTTAGGCTTGGTGTGAAGTATATATATATATTGGTTTGTTTTCTTTTGTTTTTGTTATTAGTTAGGCTGGGGAAGGGGTAGTTAAGTCTTACGTTGTGGTAGGTGCCAGATGATAAGTGTGGGTCCTTGTGGATTATTGTTTAAAAAGCAGTTTGGAGTTTTCTCTGGTAGGCTGTAGCGACGATTCCCTTTTGGGGCTCGTTGAGCAGATTGGGGTTAGTGTTGTGGAGAACGTGGGTGAAGCTTTGCTTGGGAGCATGTCCGTGGTTCTGGGTGGGTTGCTAGCTTGCTAGTCGCTCTCCTGGTCCAGCGGTCTTCAGTGCGTAAATACCCACCACAAGTACCCACATGAAGACTAGAGTGGAGTTTAGGTAGTTGGGTGATGTTTAGATAGCGGGGAAACTCCAAACTGCGTGGAGGATTAGTCCTCTTAGTGCTCACAAGGAAACGCTACTGTCTAACTGGGACTGCTGCAACGGTAAGTTGTTGATTGTTGATTTTGCTGACTGTAATAGGTAATTAGTGGAAATGGCTGACTGTGAAATGTTTGTGGCGGCTCCGTCTGAGGAGGCTTTGGAGAAATGCACAAAGGAGCAGTTGCTTAAAATAGCTGAGCATTATTCTATTGTGGTGGCTGGAGATAAACGTATTAAAGAAAACATTAAAATGACGGTGAAAGCTGAATTAATTAAAAAGGGGATTATAACTGAAGAATTGGAGGAGCCCTCCACAATTCCCATTAGACCTATACAGATGCAGGGCCTCACTTTTGAGCAACAGAAGGAGCTACTAGTGATGCAAATGGATCATGAGAAACTTAAACAGGAGTTGGAAATTAAAAAACAAATTGAGTTAGAGAGGATTCGTCAGCAGACAGAGAAATCCAAGTTAGATCTGGAAGGATATCGTCTGTCTTTGGGTGAAGAGGGTAGGTGGCCCAGTGACGGTCGTAGTAAGCATGGGCCTGTTGGAGCGCGTCCTTTTGATGTTAGTAATTTACGATTGTTACCGCAGTTTAATGAGAGAGACCCAGATGTCTTTTTTGCGATGTTTGAACGTATGGCTAAGGCGAGGGACTGGCCTGAGGAAGATTGTGCTCTAATGCTTCAGTGCGCTCTTACAGGGAAAGCGCAGGAAGTTTATTCGTCATTGAGTGTGGACGATAGTTATGACTATGAAAAAATAAAATCAGCCGTGCTTAAGGCTTATGAGCTAGTGCCAGAGGCATATCGTCAGCGGTTCAGGTCATGGGAGAGAAGGAATGGCCAGACACATATGGAGTTTGCTAGGGATTTGACTAACCATTTTAAAAAGTGGTTGACTGCCTTAGAAATTCACACGTTTGATGATTTGTGTGATCTGGTTATTTTAGAACAGTTCAGAAATACACTTCCAGGGCATATTGCCACATACATTACAGAGAGAAAGTGCACTACTGCTGCAGAGGCGGCTGAGTCAGTAGATGAGTATGTATTACTCCATAAGGGTAATTTTAGAGAGCGCATAGTGGCACGTGATGATTTTGGATGGAGAGGTAAGAGTGTGGGCGTGGCTTCAGGTGACAGGATGCGTTCTGGCAAAGTTGGGATGTTTAAAGCAGATAGTAAGCCCCGAGGGAATGTGGATCCCGATACAACTTGCAACTATTGTCATGATAGAGGACATTGGAAAGCTGAGTGTCCGGTGTTGCAGTCCAGAAATAAGTTTAACAAACACCAGGTTAAGCCTGCTGCAGCGGCAGCGCCTGTGGATAATGATGAGATCTCGGAAGTGTTTGTTTCTGATTGTGAACCTGACGTTTTGGCTGCATATGGCCCTTTTATTAGAAGTGGTTTTGTGTCACTGGTTGGGGATGACACTAAAGTCCCAGTGAAAATCCTGAGAGATACAGGGGCCTATGATTCGTTTATAGTGGGTTCTGTATTACCGCTATCAGAGGCCAGTGACACTGGTGACCGAATATTGAGTCGGGGGATGGGGTTAACGGTTTTGCCTACTCCCTTACATAAAATAGTCCTAAACTGTGAGCTGGTGCAGGGTGAAGTAGCTGTAGGAGTACGTCCGGCGTTGCCCATTGAGGGGATTCACGTTATTTTGGGTAATGGCTTGACTGGTGGTCGGGTTTGGGCTGATACTGCGCCATCACCTGTGGTTACTCCTAGTCATGTTTCAGATCAGAAGGTAAATGATTCATCTGAGGGCATTTCTGCCTGTGTGGTAACACGAGCAATGGTTAAGTCTGATATGGAGACATCATCTGAGGGGGGTGGGGGTAACGAGTTGGTAGCTCCGTCCTTTTCTGATTTTCCTTTGTCTGTGTCAGTGAGTGAGTTAGTGCAGGAGCAGCAAAGTGACCCCTCATTGAAAGAGATGTTCGATCGTGTTGTTTCTGCTACAGTGATAAGTAGTGCAGGTAGTGGCTACTTCGTGCGGAATGGAGTGTTATTCAGGAAGTGGGTTACTCTTGGTAATGATTTTGTGGGAGTTCCGGTGTTTCAGTTAGTGGTGCCGGCTAAGTTTCGTTCGCTGGTCCTAAAAGTGGCTCACGATGAAAGTGGACATTTTGGAGTTAAAAAAACATATCTTAACATCTTGAAGCATTTTTTTTGGCCGCGAGTAAAAAGAGATGTTGCAGCATATGTTAAAACCTGTCATGTGTGTCAGTTAACGGGGAAGCCCAACCAAGCCATTAAGCCTGCTCCACTGCAGCCGATTCCTGCCCTAAATGAACCGTTTGAGTATCTCATTGTGGACTGTGTGGGCCCATTGCCGTGTTCTAAGTCTGGATGTAAGTATCTCCTAACGGTGATGTGTCAAAGCACTCGGTATCCTGCTGCTTATGCGCTGAGGTCGATAACAACTAAAGCAGTGACGAAAGCTTTAACTCAGTTTATTTCTGTGTTTGGCATACCGAAAGTAATCCAGAGTGATCAAGGTTCTAATTTCTCTTCACACATGTTTGAACAGGTGTTAAAAATGTTACGGGTGCAGCATAACCAGTCATCAGCGTACCATGCACAGAGCCAGGGGGCCCTGGAGAGGTTCCACCAGACTCTGAAAGCACTCCTGCGAGCATATTGCACCGAGCTGGATAAAGACTGGGAGGAAGGTCTTCCATGGTTAATGCTAGCGGCTAGGGAGGCAGTGCAGGAGAGTACGGGGTTTAGCCCCAATGAGCTGGTTTTTGCGCATACAGTGAGAGGGCCCTTGGCAGTGTTGAAAGATGGCTGGGTGGACACTGAACCACCCAAGAACTTGATTGACTATGTAAATGGCTTTAGACATCGATTGTGGGTAGCAGGTGGGATGGCAAGGGAAAAGTTGCTGATGTCACAGAGCAGAATGAAAAAGATGTATGATCGCCATACGGAACGACATGAGTTTAGTCCTGGAGATCAGGTTCTTGCTCTTATGCCGATTGTGGGTTCTCCATTTCAAGCCAAGTACACCGGTCCTTACACAGTTGCTAAAAAAATGTCTGATTTGAATTATGTCATTGCAACCCCAGGACGGAGAAAATCGACACAACTGTGTCATGTTAATCTGCTGAAACCCTATTACAGTCGGGATGTTGAGATCAGTCCGGCAGATAAAGATAAGGTACGTCCGACTCTTATGGTCAACTCAGTTTCTGGGTTGCAGGAGGAAGATGGGGTGCCAGAACCTGATGATAGTTTATTATATGGTCGGTTGAATAATTCAGACTCACTAAAAAATTTTGATAAACTGATATCCCATTTGTCTGAGTCCCAATGTAGTGAACTGTCTGATTTAGTGCGGAAGTATTCCTGTTTGTTTGGAGATGTTCCTACTTGCACAGATTGGATTGAACATGACATTGAGGTGGGAGAGGCGCAACCAATTAAACAGCGGTTTTATCGCATGTCGCCAGAAAAATTGAAACACCTAGAGTCTGAAATTGATTACATGCTTAAGAACGGTCTTGCTGTACCATCATCCTCAAGTTGGTCATCTCCTTGTATTTTGGTTCCCAAGGTAGATAGAACATCTAGGTTTTGTACAGATTTTAGAAAAGTGAATTCTGTTACAAAACCCGACTGCTTTCCAATGCCAAGGATGGATGACTGTGTAGATCAGGTGGGGTCTGCTAGGTTCGTCAGCAAGTTCGATCTACTCAAGGGGTATTGGCAAGTGCCGTTGTCTCAGCGTGCTCAGGAAATATCTGCATTTATTACACCGTCGGGGCTTTATTCTTATAAAGTGATGGCATTTGGTTTAAGAAACGCTCCAGCGACGTTTCAGCGCCTTATGAATCGTGTTGTGTCTGGTTTGAAGGGTTGTGCAGTTTATCTGGATGACCTAGTGGTTTACAGTGATACATGGCATTCTCATCTTCAGCGTATCCGGGCTTTGTTTGAGAGGCTGGCTGAGGCGCATCTCACCGTTAATTTGGCCAAGTGTGACTTTGCTAGGGCTACTGTGACATATTTGGGCCGTATAGTGGGACAGGGCCGGGTGGCTCCAGTTCAAGATAAGGTGAGGGCAGTGGAGGAGTATCCTCAGCCTACCACAAAAAAAGAATTACAGCGTTTTCTGGGTTTGGTGGGCTATTATAGGAGTTTCTGTAAGAACTTTTCCACTGTGGCGTTTCCGTTAACTGAGCTGTTGAAGGCCAAGGTTAAGTTTGTTTGGTCCAGTGCATGCCAGCAAGCTTTTGATAGTATCAAATCTCTGTTATGCTCGTCTCCTGTGCTAGCAGCCCCATGTTTTGATAAAAACTTTATGCTTCAGGTGGATGCCAGCCAGGTTGGAGCAGGTGCAGTATTGCTTCAGGAGGATGATCAGGGGGTGGTAAGACCAGTTAGTTTCTTTTCTAAGAAGTTCAACCGTTACCAGTTTAATTACTCGGTAATAGAGAAGGAAGCACTGGCACTTATTTGGGCACTGCAGCATTTTCAGGTTTACATAGGAGGGGCACCACTCATCGTATACACAGACCATAACCCTTTAACATTTTTACAGTCATTTAAGTGTCCAAATCAAAGACTTATGAGGTGGTCGTTGTTTTTGCAGGCCTATGACCTTGACATTCGGCATATTAAAGGGGCAGATAATGTCATAGCAGATGCGTTATCACGGGCCCCTATTAGTTGAATGTACGATGACATTTGTGCTGACGGATGAGTTGCTTTGCTCTGCCTGTTTTCTTAAATTTGCTTCCTAGGTACCAGGTTGCTGAGGATTTGGTGGGAGTCAAAGCATGCCATGCGCAGAGGGAAGTCAGGTGTATGTTCATATTGGTGTTATTGTAAGTAATTGCTGAATTAAGGTACAGAGGGTAGTAGGTGATTGTAAGTTGGTGGGCCGGTGATTCCCTTGGGAACACCGACTTTAAGGGGGGGGGTGTAACGCCCCTGTGAGGCTTGACTCTTTATGTTTGTCAGTACTACAAGGCTGATGTGTTCGTTTGTTTTGAGGAGCTGATTGCAGAGGTCCTTCCCGATTGAGAACACCTGGTTCCAGTGCGCCAGAGGAGATAAAAGCTCCACCTCCAAGATCATCGGGCTCTCTGATCCTCGCTACCGGCAGTCCTTTGTTTTGGTTTCGTTTTGTGTTTGTTTTTAATTTAACACTACAACACTTCACGCCACTATCACTCATCCACATTTACACCACTGAGGTTGCTGACGAACCCATCTCATTATTCAGGTATTGTTTGATTACTTTACGTTATAATAAACCTTGTTTAAATCGATCGCTGAGTCCTTTCCCAGTTTTTGTCATGGCCTTTTAAGTGCGGTCGTGACAGAAGGCACGGGCGCTTCGGTCTGCACATGCACTGGAAGTGATCGCTTGCACGTATACGTCACTCATTTTTTGTTTACACAAAGATTTCAGAAGTTTTACCTTTCACTAAACATATTTATATATATCGAAATCGTCTTTCATTGCGATTTCCTGTATAGCTAAATATGTTTAGATCTTCACAGGGAAAGGTAAAACTTCCGAAATCTCTGTGTAAACAATGAGTGACGTACACGCACAAACGATCACTTCCGGCGCATGCGCAGACCGAAGCACCCGTGCCGTCAGATCAGTTGGACATGGCTGTGGTTTCACGAGGTAAAAACGATAGAAATACTGTTCGTTTTCTCACACAAACTGCTCATTTCGTGTTTTAGGCCATCAATGTGTACTTACATTTATGAATCATTAAATCATGTTTAATTTTGACCTCTATGTGCATGCTCTTTGAGGTGAACCCAGGGTGGACCCACAACAATGGTTTGACTGAAAAATAAAAAATTAGAAAATACTGTGGAAACAACTATCCCTTTAAGCATATGAATATATTCAAGAAGAGAACAGTTGTTTTAATGTTTTTTTTTTAAATTATTATTATTATTTATTTTTTATTCTATTATTAAATGCAGCCTGTGTGAGCATAAGTGACAAAAAACTACCAACATATTATATACATTTCTTATTTATTTTTTAATCAACAACAAAGCTGCTTTTGAACTTTTAGCTTTACAAACAATGCCATCGAAATGCTATATTTGGTGGAGTTGTCACCATTGCATATGTTGTTGTCTGCTTGTGATTGTCTGCAAGACTAGTGCAAGAGTACAGGATGCAAATGGGGTTACCAGTAATCTTTACCCCTGGTCTACACCGCCCCCTCATAATGGAGACTTATCCACTGTATCACACATTTAATGAATATTAAGTAGAGAACGCTTCAACTCAACAATCCATATCAGCGCATGAATTGCAGTCACAATCCATCCCATCATTAAACACTTCATCAACCACTCCATCTCCCTTTAATGATCCTCATCTCCTTTCTTTAACACTCACCTACCTCCATCTGGTCAAGTGCTTCTTCAGTTTCCGCACTGACAACCTTCTCTTAACCTCTTTCACGCACACAGGGCTCCGCTGCTATTTCATAACTTTCATGAGTTTTCCCGTGAGTAATGAGCGTCCTTGCTGCTTTCTGTGACACGTTTGTGTGCGTATGTGTGAAGGGGCCAGAAGACAAAAATAATCTTGTGGAAATTGATGAAGTGGGTGTTCAGTGCATCTTCTCTAAGTGACTGATGTACATGTATGTACATCAGCACAAGCCGATGTACATGTATTACATCTATGATAGATCATTGAGAAGAAACTAGGAGAAAAAGAGGGAGGGGGAAAGGCATAGCAGCTGTTCATCATAATGCAGTTGGGGCTCCGTTTGGACCCGGGGGGTGGGGGGGGTTTGCACAAACCCAAATTTGCACATCTGAAGCCTTTGGCCCAAGTTAAACGCCCACTAATTTATGTTTCTGATTTGCGTTTTGACAACAGCTTCACTTACCAACATTTTCAGGGAGGATTAAATACATCCGTCTGTGTGAAAGCTCTGTGCCCGTTCCCCCGCGTTTGGATTTGTGATGGTACGCAGATGTGCCGTACACTCGCTCACTTCTGTGTCCCACCTCAAGCTGCACAGTTGCTCTGCTCTGCTGAAGTAGAGTGCATTTATTAATGTTGCTTGTTAAGGCGTGCAACTTATTACACTGTTTGTTACGCACACTAATGATACCTAATTGTGTTGCTTGTTGAGATGTTGTATTCTATAAATTTTAAGTGATTGCACAAATGATTTAGCCTAATAAACAACTATGGAGACTTCATAGAGCAAGCAAATAATCAACAAGCTGCTTCAACGCTTTCCATTAATTACCAAAAATAACTTGTCATTATAACTTAAAAGGTCTCTAACATTGTTTTGTGCCATTGCTTTTGCAAAGTATTTGTCAAAATAACTCAAATCGAAAGCTCAATATGGCTTTGTGCCCTTATCAAAATCACAGAAGACTGCAGTTTAATTAATACGCTTGTGAGTGCGCATAAGTGAAGTGCGCACGATAAGCTTGTATCCTGTGTTTTCCACGTTTCTGAGCGCCTCAGTTCACAGTGAATGAATGTAGTGAACTCTATCTCTGCACGATTCTTGATCCCTCAGAAAAACCGTGATGCATTTATTAAAAAAGAACAACATTTATTTGAAATAGAAATATTTTGAACGTTACATCTTTGTCGCATTTTGCTCTTTTTTTCTGCCTGAATTTGTATGCCTTCCTTGTTTCTTTGCTTTGCTGTCTGTAGACGTCTTGGTGTCTTCTAGCGGTAAGCATGGAAAAATTCTGGGATGTATTTGAATTTAAAGTTGGAAAGACATTGAAGACTGCCATCATTTCCCTGCCACTGTGTGTGTTTGTCTCACCCCGGGGGCCACATGAATATGGTATTGTCGGGCGGAGAAATGGCAGCTTGGTTTTCTCTGTGTCTTGAAACTATTCCGATGCTCTTCCTCTGGACAGCAGCACACTCACACTCCCTTCTGCTCAGTGTGACTGAAATCAAGAGCGAGGAAAATTTTCTGGGAGAAAACTAGCCATTATCCTGTAAGTGGTGCCATGCAGAGAGCCTCTTTTGAACTTGTTTTTGTTGTGTGCATAGGTCTTTCTTCAACTATTGGCTTTGTGGTCTTCTAGAAAATAAACTCCCTTTAAATTGTCAAGGCTATTTTCACAGCTAGTGGTTTTAATAATAAAACGGACACAAACAGCATTCTTTAAATTGTCATTAGTTGTCTCTTTTGTCAATATGTACACTAAAATCTGAATAAAATAACCCTTTTTGGGCTAAATTTGGCCGTGGCTCTTTGCAAGCCAAAATAGCAGTATTTTCTTGATATAAGTTAAATGATATTTTGCACATCAGCGTATTAGTACATTATAAAACAGTATGCTAATAACATATTTAGTGTTAAAGTAACACCTTCATAATATATTTCCAAGTCTCTTGTGATGGTACATCGACTTACAATAGGTTGAATGACATGTCTGCCATAGCCTGACAGGGTCTGTAGCGTTTTTAATCAGACTTTTAAACGTCGGGTTTCGGGTAGTAACCGGCGAACAAAGAGAACTACAAAATTCGACTGCTTGACGGCATATACGTCACTTCCACCACCACCCCATTTCCTTAAAATCGTACGTGCGAACCAAATGTTAAAGTCATGGCCGAAGCAGCACAGAAAAAACAAGAAAGCAAAGGTTTTATCGATCAAAGCAAAAAGAGAAAAAGAGAAAGTGATCGCGTTAAAGGCAGAACGAGGATCCACTTTGAACCAGCATTAGCGTACTTGCTGCGTGCTTTTGGACTAGTAAGTACGTTATATTGCTTGCATACTATCTCTTTGTTTGTTTGTTTTTTTGTTTTTTTGTCTGCCTTACTATGTTATGGAAGCTATCTTATGCTCCGTTTATCTTCAAAATAAAGTTAACTGGTGTTTTAACTTCTAAACGGTGATTTGTAAAATTTGCAGATTCATTTATTCTAGCTTGATATTATAATATTGACGATATATGGTTATGATCTACCACTCAAACATTGCATTGAAGTATTATATAGATTCAGTAAAACGGTAACCAATAGACTAGGCTACTATAATGGCTTGTAAACGTGAGCATCGCGATCATTTGTCGTTAGAAAAAAAATAAAACCCATGAAATTATATTCATATGACATGCTGAATTATATGCCACTGTACCTGGGATGAAGACATTTCACACTCGACGCAAGCATAACACCTGCATGTGACCTCCTCCTACAGTGTTCAGGGCTATCATGGTTGTCAACAAATGCGCGTGCATTTAGGATGACAGAGTTTACGACAGTAGTAGAGGTACCTGATGTTACTTTAACTACCTGATGTTACTTTAATTATTACGTTTGTTAAAATCGTTCCTTATCCATAAAGCCCCCCAACACCTAACCCTACCATTAAACACTTTTTTGCCACTATTAAATACCCGTTTGATAGCCTGACTTCATCATACTCATATTCTAGTCAGAATGTGAGTCTGATACTGCTTTATGAGGCGTGTCTTATGCTGCATTCAAGTCCTCCTGGGAAGTTCGTACGTACGAGGTGGGAAGTCGTGTTCACGATGTGAGGTGCGTTTAAGTCAGTTTCGTCGGAGCAAAATGACGGTGTACCTTCTTTTAATGAATTACATGAAAATACAGCCAAGTTCGTTAACTCTGCTAATAAAAAAAAGAAGAACAAAGAATGCACATCAGGTGTGTTTTTCTTTTTATGTTTTTTGTTAGCTTATGAAGCCAATTAGGTATAATTTTATATTACAATGATATCATATTTTGTGCAGAGAGCTTTTTTATAAATGAAAAAGCCTTACAATGTCAATGAGTAAACATTGAAATTCAATTAAAATTTAACAGACGTTGAATTAACGTTTCTCACTGACACGCCCCCAACTCGTGCAGATTGGGGCTTAAAGAAAATCCCGAGCTCCCCACTGGTATTTACGACATTGTGGTGGCGTTCAAGTGACTTCAACTCGTAATTACGTTCTATACGAGATGACTTGAACGCAGCATTAATCGAACCAAAAAAAAAAACACAAAACAAACAAACAAACAAAAAACTCTACACTCAATTGGATAGACATATGGATAGATATATGCTTTGGTCCTCCATGAGTGTGACCAAAGGAGAAACCACAACGACCACAGGGTTTTCATTGCGTCCCATCTTCTAACGACCATCGAAGTCAGCTGATAAATTAAACCTTTGCCGAATCCCATAGGAAGGACGGCCACATCTTTCCGATCGACAAATGCCTTGATTGGCGTTCTCTCTTAGTCTTTTAAAATTAATGTGCTGACGATTTATTTTACAACAGACTCAATCTCAATTCTCCAGCTGCAGGCAACTTTGAGGGAAACCAGTTCAACCCAAGCGCTCTCATGACCGCGTTTAATTTGTATTTATAATAATCACTTCTCCGATCTGCTGTGTGATTTAACCTCGGAAACTTTGACAAATTCAATGATCATTTCTTCTCTAAAACGTTTTGCTCTAAACATTGTAAACATGAAGTTTCATAAAGCCAGGAACCCACATCAGAAGCTGCAGTTACAGCCATTTGTTGTCTATTTTGTTTGCAATAGCTATGCATCAGACAGTCTATTAATAGACCGTGGTAAGTCTAAAGGTGTGACATCCAATATAAAGAAGTGTGAGAATGGCAGACTTAATGTGTGACAGAAAAACTTTTTTTTTACAGGTCACTCAGATATTTAAAAAGGAGGTGCTGATGCACACACATGACAAGCAGAACAATGAGTGAGTAGGTTACGCCAAATCCATCCAAGGCGATGCAACCGCAGCTGCAATGATGTTGTATACAAGTGCTGAGAGACACTGGAGCCCCAGCCGTATTGCCTAGGCTGAGCCTCTGGGAAAACAAAGAGATGTAAACTCAGTGCTCATATTACTGCTTAATTATTTGTTGGATAAACAGGGCACAGTGCTGTGCAGTATGCTGTGTGTTTACTTTCCTAAAGACACCCTATTCCAAGGTCTGAGAGGTCCCAAGATGAATGGAAGAGATGGCTGTAGCCTTAATTTAGCCATACGGAACACACAGCAAGAAATATTGTTGTTTGAAAGTACATATCGGTGTCTCTTCAACCTTGGGTACTTTAATGCCCCAGTGCTTGCTTTTTATTAAACTAACAGATAACAGTGTTTGTAGAAAACCTATGATTAGATTGGAACTGTCTTCAATTTTTGTTCCATGCTTTTTTGTTTATTACTTTTTTTTGTATTACTCATATAGATATTTTTTATATTATCTCATAATTTGCCAGCAGGTATATTAGGCCCTCCAAGACCCGAGGCATGGATCCATATACAGTTACACATGCATTTCTATGCGTATTCTTTTATATATGCGTACACTCTTAGAAAAAAAGGTACGAAAGCTGTCACTGGGGCGGTACCTTTTCAAAAGGTACACTTTTGTACCTAAAGGGTGCATATTGGTACCTTCATGGTACACTTTTGTACCTAAAGGGTGCATATTGGTACCTTCATGGTACATATTTGTACAATTATGGTACCAATATGTACCCTTTAGGTACAAAAGTGTACCTTTTTGAAAAGGTACCGCCCCAGTGACAGTTTTATACCTTTTTTTCTGGCAGTGTACAAGGTGTGACCACAAAATCTACTGTAAAGTAAAATTATGCCCGATACGGCAATCCAACACCAACAAGATTAATCTGAATCAAATGAAAGAGTGTGTGTCAAAATGTGGCTAACATCTGGCTACTTTCTCTCTGGCCATCTTGAACCATCGTCCAATGTATTTGGAGGCACACCATAGATCTCCTCATTGAGCAAAGATGCTCTAGCCTGGGTCAAAGCCCTGAGGTAGAAGGTAGAGTGTGATCCTTGCCTTATTACATACTGAGAACCTCCTTCCTCCAAGTAAGCTCCTCTGAGCCTCATTGTCTCCCTGCAACAGCTGCTCTTGACAAAGCCAATAAATCACTGCCTTAATGTGAGATTCTGAGGGATGTGCTTGCTCCAGCAGTGTGAGAACTCACCTCCTCTCTCTCATCACCTACCAGGAACGGCGTTCCTGACCCCTCCACGCCTCTGCTTAGTTTGATGTCATAGTGCATTATGTCATATTTCTTTTCACTGTAAACTTAGCTTGATGTCACAGTGTACGGTTGTCGGGCTGAATTGCTACACTTGCCTTTCATTTGTCATTTTTTTTTTTGTCAGGTTTAATTGTCACTGTGTTGGCGAGAAGCTGCATGAAAGATGTCTTGTTCACACGTCAAGGATTGTTTTAGCAAAGGAACCTGTTTTTTGAAATCTAACTGAAATCCCAGAGGATGTTTTTGTTGCTTAGAAGTTGCTCTTTTATCATAAATCTCATGAATGTCACTTTACCTTTTAGCTTGCTTAAATGATTCGGTTCGTGTCACGTTTTTTGACCCACGATTCAATGTGTATTGCGATTCTACCACAGGGGCTGGCCTTGATGGGGTGGGTTTTGGGGTGAAAAAAGGAGAAAGAACAATAATAACTATGCAAATTATTAAACTAAACTAGGCAGTGTAGGCTGCTGCTTTTGGGATGTTTTCTGTGCTCCAACTAAATTGATTTCAGGATGGTGCCGTAGGATATGCATTTGCATGTTAGACGTGTTGCCGGTCAATTGAGGAAGCTTATTAAAACACTTACGGCAAATTGTGTGGGTCTTGTAGACTACACAATTCCCATCCATGTTCTCCACCGTGTATCCAAAATGTTGACATACTGCTGACTAAAATGTATTGGGAAGGTCGGCAAAAAATAAGGGTTGTTTTTGGTGCTGATGCAGTTGTGGTAAGGGTGGCACTGCCAATAAAGCACCTAAAAGCTGACACAAATAACCGGCAAAAGTATTTATCATGAATATGTCAAATGTAGCAATGAGACAATTTAATTTTATTTATTTATTTATTTTTTGTTTGTTTGTTTTATTTGACAGGGACAGCACACAGTTTAAAACAATTGTACCAGAGTTAGCTAATAGCTAATTTGCATCTGTTGTCCCTGGGCAGGTAGACAAAACATAACAAAAGACACAAAGCAACCACTGAAACAACAAATGCACTACGTAAATTTACAAATGACATTTTATCCATCAATTTAAAATTTATATTGATAAAGCGTTAATAAGCGTTAAAAAAATATATTAATAAAGTTTATGAATAAAGCGTTCTCTGTGTCAGCTGCAAAGATGAACTTGCGATGCTGACTTGCGATCTTCTCAGTAGAGAGCGAAATGCACTTTTCATACGGATTACATAAGCAGAGAGCAGTCTGTTTTCTTTCACTTTGGATTGTTAGGTTTAATAGTAGACATTTCAATATAGATATATTACTTAGGTCTATTGGCTTATACACTAGGTTTTGATTCATACGAGATGAGCTCCAGTTCACGCACCAGCGCCTCCATGTCGTGATTATCTGTCTGCTATATTTACTTTTTATTTATTAAATCCAGGCAAGTGGTTGATGAAACATTTATGAAAATTGAGATACAATTAATACAAAATGAAATCCAATTTAAAGAAAGTCTTTGTGCTTTCTGTTTGAGGTCTCTGAAAGTTTCAGTGCCGCTTCCAGAGAACTGTCACAACATTGTTTTTGTTTTTTTGTTTTTCTTTTTAAATGCGAACACGAAAAATAAAACAAAATGAATATTTTATGTTCTGGAGAGAGCCAACCCTTCTTCATCCGTGTAATTACATAATTCAAAAGAAATTATATATATATATATATATATATATATATATATATATATATATATATATATATATATATTATTATTATTATTATTTCTTATATATATATATATATATATATATATATATTTTCTTTAAAACACTGGACTGTAAAGAGCACTAAATAAATAAAGGTGATTTGACTTTTAAAGTTTTATTAACTTTTAATTTTGTGGTGATTATCTAATGAAAACAGTTTAAACATTTGAAATAAATGAAACAATTATGCATATTTTTCTAAACATTCAAATGACAAACAAACGTTTAAACACAAATGATATACAAGATACTTCTGAGACAACAGATGTTGCTTTGGTTCTTGCTGTATTTTTTTGCGGGGGGTGTTCTCCAATAGGTTCCCCTATAATTATTTATATATAGACACCTTTTCTTGACATATATCTAGAGGATTTTTGCTCTGATTTTTATAGTTTGATAATTATGTTTGATATGCGTGAATGTTATTATCCGCTTTTGTCACAGATGTTTTGTTGAGAAACTTTTGTGAAACTCTAGACGGGAGACGGGAGATTACTGGAATTTTAATGAATCTGAAAAGCAGCATTTTCACTCCCATTAAAATAATTTCTGCCTCGGAGAAAGCAATCAAGATTGAAATTAAAATCTCATTTGTGTTTTTTTTTTTTTTTATTTGTGGTTTATCTATTCCTATTGCTTAGGTACATATTAAGTAAAATGCCCAACACCCATGTGTGGCTCCTTTTTGGAGCTCTAGCGGATGTCAGATTTGCTCATTGGTGAGAGGACGATTCATCAATAAGCGCAAATTACTTTTTGTTCTCCTTGTAAATATTTGTAAAACACCTGCTAAAGATGAATTTCACACTTTTTGCGGTCTCCGACCGGTTGATCTTCAGTTTCAACATTTGTCGGAAAATACAATTTCCTGCTTCACAGATTAGGCAATATTTCCTATATTTACTGTTACCTCTAGTGTTGAGAATTCTCTCTCATTCTCATCCTCTTCTCCTTGTTCTCTCTCTGCGCTGTCAGCAGACTTTAAAGAGAATCCAATCAAGATGTGTTCCACACTCTGTGGCCCTGCCGATTTAGTTGGAACACCATGAAATATGACTTGAGGTGGAAAGACACGGCAATAATGAAATGTTGCCACCAAACGCAAAACGAAGTCATGAGTATGGAGTGCAGTTGTCGCAGATTTTACAGACACAGCTTCTTCAGCCTGAACTTTAAGTCCTGTCCATTTGCTTTATTTCCAAAATTCCTACAGTATTTTATTCACACACGTTGAAATTCATTAACCTTGTGTCTCAGTCCTGGTCTTTTCATCACGGCTAATTATGGAGCTCCTTCTGTCATACCATCAGAGTTAGAAATGATGGCATTCGTCACCTTGAACAAAAGAGGGTTTTGGTGTAATTAGCATCGCAAAATGGCTTTAATGCCATTTTGAAATGCTGGAACAGACCCTGATTTGAAGATGCAATTCCGTCACGTCCTCATCATTGGTAGACTATGCATCATATGTATTTTTTTCCCCTTGAGTTTTGTTTTATGCTTCTGTCTGTGTTCTAGGGTGCATTTTTAAGGTCACGCAGAAGCCAAGGAAACTATAAATCATGAAATTCATGCAGCACTTTTGATAAATCACCTCACACATCTAGGTGTTCTCATAAATAAAAAGGTAATCGAAGGTTCCTGATTACAGATGCCCAATATGACACAGGCACGTATACATGCACACCGGCACACACACACACACACACACCTGTGGAGTATCAGGAATAGCAAAGATTTGCAGACATCCTGGAGCCAAGGGACCCAAAGCAGACATCTAGAACTAGAGTGGAATTACTGAGCTGACTATGCAAGACTACAAGTTATACACATATTTTATTTAAATTAGGACACTTCTATTGTTTTAATGTTAATAAAAATCTATTTTATTTATTTATACTTGCTTGATTATTCAGTTACTCAATTATAATAAAGTTTGAAAACGTTATCTAGTACAGTTACAACTTTTTAGCATTTTTATTATTAAAAACCCTGTTTTGTCTGATTTTGCTTAACCTCAGTCTTGCCTTTGAATGGCTCAGTGAATCCATAGGCTCACATACTCTTGATTACCTATGAAGCATCTTCTAAATTGCCGTGGCTGGTGGTTCTTTAATATGCTGCGGTTCTCCATAAAACCAATGGTTGTGCAATTGTTGACAATATTTACTGCAAATTGTTAAGTTTCAAGCCCAGAGCAAAGCGTTAGAGATGCACTCATGTGTAAACAAGCCCTATGTTTTCTTAATGTGGAGTCGTGGAAATAGCTGGAGATAATTTCATTCTATTGAAGGTCAATGTGGGTAGAGGTACTGGAGGGCATTAAAAATACATCACCTCTGTGGGCAGGTTGAGAGCACAACCTGGTATCTGGTTTCTAGTGGTGAGAATGCTGGGTTTGAACCTTAAGCTTTAAGCATCATATCCGTGAAACACCCAACGCTATGGCTACATTGTTACAATACGTCATGTTTTTCATCCTTTTGATCCTGTTTATAATGTCAATATTTATGTATTTCTGCATTTTACAGTTTCTGCAATCCATAATACATAATGTGGACTGAACGACTATTCTTGTAAAGTAGTTTTAGTAAATAATTTGTATTTAAGAGGTATTGTTTCAGGGCATTTTCAAACCTATAGATTGTTTGCTTTGTTCTGAAACGGACTTAATTTGTTACAATTCACAGAAAAAAAATCACAGAGATTCACAGAAAAAAAAAATATATATATATATACGCATTTGAGTGAATGCATTGCAAGAATGCAGTGCAGTGTATATATATATATATATATATATATATATATATATATACAGTATATATACTGCAATCTTGCAATGCACAGAGAAGTGGAGGTGCTCTTTTGTGTTCACTTACAGAATGCTTATTATATAACACATTTCCCATTATAAATTATGATAACCTTAGTTTATTGGTCCATTTGATTGGATTGCTTTCTCAGCTTAACCAAAACCTCCTAGAGTTTGTTTTCATACAGGCCAAGACCACCTCGTTCAGTTAACCTCGGACAGATTGTTTTGGTACAGATCTGAGCGTGAACGAACCGAACTAAAGGGAAGAAAATTTTATTTATTTTCATTAAAAAAGTCATTGAATACGATTCATTGAATATATCAGCCCAAAAGCAGTAATTTAGAGAAATTAATTAAATAATGTAACTTTTGTGCATTTTTATCATGAGGCTTAAATGAAAACAAATATATTACAAATGCCTTATGGTGTCATAAGCATGGATCATACTTAACACAGGCACAAACATAGTCAACTGCTAGGAACTGTTAGGATGTGACGGGCAACTAAAAAAAAACATTAATTTCCACAGTCACAATGTAAATCACAATGGTTGTATTGGTAACAATATAATTTTGAATATTAAAAATAGTCTGTGTATCACCCAGTCACAATATCCACCAATATAACGCATGCACGCACTGTCAAGAGAGCCTTAGTGTGACTCTCAACCAAACGAATTCTCTTGTCTGAGAATATGAAAAAAGTGTATATGGCTGATGTCTCTTAACTTCAGGGTCTGCTTTTTGCAACCTGTTAGTTAAGCCCCACGTTGAATCCTATTTTATGTCAAAAGATCGGCTGCGTGAAATTAAACTTCCAGCTATGAGTCGAACAATCAAAGACAGACGATAGCTTGGCTGAAACGCACTTTTTCACCCTAACTGGCTTAATTTTTCATGACACAGATGATGATTTTTACACATGGGAGGCAGATATTGTATTCCCGTAGCCGGTGGGTTGCGGAAATTTTATACTTTGCCTATAAATCATTTTGAGTGTGGATTTGCCCCTCTAGAGAGGGGTTTAAAAATGATGGTATCGTGGCAACGAAAGCTTGAATATTTTTCCTCGTGCACAC